>JAFBJU010000933.1:603843-663266 GCA_016785305.1 Colistium nudipinnis | reverse complement strand
TTTTTGGGGACTTTTTTGTCGTCCAAATTGTGCAAAAAAGACGCCTTACGATAGCCTTACCTTTGGGCCAAAAAGTGCCAATTTTCAAACCTGACAAAAACACTCGAAACTCGCACAGCAGCATCAGCAGGGCTTAAAAATAGGGTATGTGTGAAAATAAAGTGAAAAAAGTGACGTTTTCCTTGTTTTAGGGGACTCATTGGCATTGTTGTCTCTTGTCTTGTTTTCCAGTATGTCGTCGGACAGCAGGTCCTGGGAAGTTTCCTCCACCTGCCGCTGACGCCGTCCTGAGCGAACGATGGGGCCGCCACGCCTGAGCCAAGGTAAAAGGAGGAGGGGGAGGGGGTTACCACGACATTGAGACAAACAATCAGAATGAATTGATAAATTGCGAGCATCACTCTGCCTTACCTGAGTCGGTTTTTGAGTGTGTGCTGGCCTCAGGGCATTTTGTCGGCCAAAATCGATGAAGCAAAATCGTAGGATAATATTTAGTCAAAAAATTACGTAGCTCAGTATGCTGTCCAATTTTCTTGTCAAAACGTATAATATGTATGGCATTGTTAAGAATTTATACTGATAGATCAGATGTCGATAATAATTTCCTATTTCTGTGGTTTTAAGAGACTGAGGAAATAATCAGATAGAGTGATGTTAAAATCCCTCACGTCAAGTCAAATTCTTCAAAATTCAGCTTAAATAATATAAAAAAAAACAATAATTAGCTAAATTTAACTGGATATGTGGTTAATTTTTAAATGGAAAATCATAATTGGAATCCGATGTTATTGGTGGAAAAATGATTAAAATGTATCCCTGAAACTTGGTAGAGTAGAAGTAGAAAGTATCATTAAATTGAAAAAGTATTTAATTACTTACATTAAAAAGTACTGTGTTGTTGACAAAAAAATGACATTGCTAATTTAGTTGCATCATTATTGACAGGTTTTGGTGAAGTAAAAACACAACGGGAGAGAATAACGTTCTGTAGTCTTTAATGCATTTTAATAGCTCCATACAAGTCATGAACCGTAAATATCATGATAATTAGCGTAGCTACAGTTTATCAATGTGTAATACTGAGTGTTCGGAACTATGAATGGAATTCGCACTGTATACAATAGCGGAGATATACATTGCTGTCTATTCCTTCTTAATAACTAAAAGTATAAAAGTTATCCATAAGAAAAAGTCATAGCACCCATCTACAAAGAATCCCCCACGCTTTGACATATCAATGATCGTAACACACAGTAAAAGCTGTGGGACACAAAAAGTCCAAGAGAATCCGGTTTCCACTAATAGGTCATTTCATATGCAAATGTACGAATATTTGTATGAAAATACCTTCAAGATATGAAGCACGATGCAGTATTTAAACAGTCTATGGGGCATAAATGGGCACTGAGCGCAGAAAGGCACAGAAGAAGAAAAAGTAAAGAGAGAAAACCTGTGTGTGTGTGTGTGTGACAGCACTCACGCTAAATAATAATTACAAGTCAACACTTGACCTACTGTCAAAGAGAGCGATGATTGGAAGCCCTGAGGCCACAAAGTACACATGGTCACATTTCTATAGGCAAAGCAAAAAAAAAAATCTATTCAGTCACAGGTCCACCAACAAAACTAAACCGATGTCATAGGATGCTTCTTGTTGTTGATTGGGTGGCGGGGGGGGGGATTATTTGCTTATTTCACAGGAGTGCTATTATGTGGCGTTTTAAACGGCTGAATACTGGTCGGACTGAGGTTTAACAATAATCATCCTGGGTTAGTGCTAAGGCAAAAGTAGTGCTTCTTAATACTTACAGTGGGGTAAGAAGAAAAAAAATGTTGGGTTTCAAAACTGCTGGTGTCTGCTTAAAGGTGAAAGTGAATTTTTGTTGTTTTTTTTTAATCATGCTGTGTGTATTTCGGACATGTCGGGGGCTGTAAATGCAGAGGTGATATGCAAATGAAGGGGGGCGCCATTTCCCGTTTGGCCTTCTCTTACTCAGACTGGGGCACCTGTGTCTCATTGGCATTGTTGTCGGTGGTCTTGTTTTCCAGCTCGTCGTCCGACAGCAGGTCCAGGGACGTTCCCTCCACCTGCAGCTGACGGCGCCCGGCGCGGCTGGAGGAGAAGCTGATGGGGCCGCCGCGCCTGCGCCCAGGTAAAAAGAGCCGGGTGTCAACGCGGTGCGGCAAGCAACCGTCCATTTTGGGAATGTTGGGTTGTGAGCGATGCCATACCTGAGTCGGTTCTTGAGCGTGTGCACCTCGCGGCTCAGGCCCTCGCTGGCCTCGGTGGCGTCGTCCAGCTCCCGCTGCAGCTTCCTGCGCGAGGCGTTGGCCCGCGTGGCCTCCTCCTCCGCCTCCTCCAGCTGACGCTTCAGCTGCTTCATGCGAGAGTTGGCCTTCTCCACCTTTGCGAATTACACAAAAGGGGGGGGGGGGCGTGAATTACACGGAAAAAAACAACACTTGAACAGAATAATTTAATGATTTAATAATTGATTGATTGATAAGTAAGCTATAGCCTATGTTCTTCTTGCAGATCACAAAGTCATTAAATAATTGAATTATTGGTTAATTGATTGATTGAATAATTGATAGATTGATGTATTGGTTAATTGATTGAATGAATAATTGAATAATTGATAGATCGATAAGGACATTATGAACTATAGCTTAAGTTATTGTGCGGATGACTTGATTTATTGAATAATTGTATAATTGAATAATGGATTGAATAATTGAATAATTGATAGATTGATAAGGACATTATGAACTATAGCTCAAGTTATTGTGTGGATGACTTGATTTATTGAATAATTGATTGATTGATTAATTGATTGAATAATTGATAAGTAAGCTATAGCTATGTTCTTCTTGCAGATGACAAACTCATTGAATAATTGATTGATTGGTTAATTGATTGATTGAATAATTGATAGATTGATAAGGACATTATGAACTATAGCTTAAGTTATTGTGCAGATGACTTGATTTATTGAATAATTGGATAATTGAATAATTGATTGATTGATAAGGAAGCTACAGCGTAGGTTCTTGTGCAGATGACAAACTCACTTATGACTTATGACTTTGCCAATTTTTAGATTGCCCGTGTCCCTTTAGGGCCACCGTAGTTTGTGTTGGTGTGGCTTGTAGAGAACTTAAAATGCACTTAAATCCGTTGAGGCAGTTGTAGTGATTGTTGTATTTTTCGATTCACTGACGGACTGATCTTTATTGACACGCGTCCGCCTAACAGGCAGTTCGACAATACACCACACATCACATGTCAGCTGCGAGGGACGTACTTGCTCTTTAAACTGGTCGGCATGGCGACGCTCGTCCTCCACCTGCATGCAGATTTCCTTCAGCTTCTTCTCGGTCCTCCTCACCATCTTGTTGGCCGCCGCTCGCTCCCTTCAGCGGAGAAGGTTCAGGGAGGAAGACGTTAGTGTTTGCATGCGGCTCACATTTCCCAAGGCTCACTGTCCTGTGATGAGGTTGAACGCTCACTTGGCCTCCTGCTCCAGCTGCTCCTCCAGCTGTGCGATCTTGGCCTCCAGCGCGGCGATGGAGGCCCTGAACCGGTTCTTCACCGAACCCTCCAGCTCGCCCAGCTTGGCGCGGAGCTCCTTGTTCTGGCGCTCCAGCTGCTGTCGGGCGTTTTCGCTCTTCTGCGCCGCGCTGCGCTCCGCGCTCAACTCTGTGGTCAGAGAGTCCACCTGAGGGGGCGGAAACAGATGTTGAGTGAAGATGATAACATTCTATGTTCTCCGATTCTTTTCCAGTTGGACACCACACCTGCATGGTTGTCTTCCTGAAGCGGTCATTGAGGAGCTCCATGTTGCCCTGCTCCTCCTCCAGCTCCTCCTCCAGCTGAGCGATGCGCGCCTCCAGCCTCCTCTTCTCGTCCATCAGAGCAGACCTGACACACCAAGGTGAGAACGTCATTTTTGGACCTAAGGCCTTAAATCCTAGTTCCTCCAAATATCAAGATAGGCTGCCATGACTTACTTTCCAGAGGTGCTGTTTGAGATCTCATCCTGCAGCTCGTCCCGCTCTTGCTCCGCGTGGCGTCGGCCTCTCTCGGACGCCGCCAGATCCTGCACGGGAAGTCCAGAGGTGGACGATGGGTAATCGGCACTTCCCTCTGGCCTTTTACAGTCCATTCAATCCCCACGAGCAGGTGCCAACAACAAAACACAACACACCTCGTGCAGCTGTACGATCTCAGCCTCCAGACTCTTGAGTTTCTTCTCGTTTTCCCTCGATATGGCAAAAATGTCGTCCCTAGAAGCTCTGGCGTCCTCCAGCTCCCTCTGGTAATCCTTCGTCTGGGCCTGAGGGGGAGGAAGAGAGGACATGATCAGGTGTGAATGGAGAACAGGTGTGACGTGTGCGTGTGTGCAGATTGTGTACCTGTAACTTGCGCAGCTGTTTGATGGCTTCGTCCCGGGCCTTGTTGGCTCCCTCGATGTGACTCTCGATGTCCTTCAGATCCATCTCCAGCTTCTTCTTGGCGGCCACGGCCAGGGCTCTCTGCTTCCTCTCGTCCTCTAGCTCCGCCTCCATCTCTCGCACCTGTGCGGTGGAAAGGGCAAAGTCAGTCTTCGGCGCCATGATGTCCCAGTGTCCCCCCTCTCTGTGTCGCTCGTGGCACCTGCTTGACCAGCGCTCTCTTCTTCTCGTCGTTCTGGTCGTCCCGCCCCTGCAGGTCTCTCTCGTACTGGGCCTTCATGGCCTGCATGTTGACCTCCAGACGCAGCTTGGCGTCCTCGGTGGCCTGCAGCTCGTCCTCCAGCTCCTCCAGCTGGGTCTTCATCTCCTCCAGCTGCTGCTCCAGCGTACGCTTGGACTTCTCCAGCTCGTGGACCTGGAGAACGGGGCCACAGGAGGAGAAACAGAGGATGATGGGAGTTGTTCCATCATCACGGTTACAAAAAAAAAAACTTAACGGATCCGAAGACTCACATTCTTGCCCACGTCGTCCTTTGAGCTCATCAGATCCTCCATTTCAGCACGGAGCTGCTTGTTGATCCTCTCCAGCTCCTCCTTGGCCTCCAGGGCCTCGTCCAGGGCTCGGGTCATGGACAGCGCTTTGGTCTCCTTCTCTCTGGCCTCGGCCTCGGCGCGGTCACGTTCCTCAGCGTAGCGAGCCGAGATGCTCTTCTCCTCATTCAGCATCTACGTTGGAGGGTCACAGTGGCAGATCAGATTCCAAAAAATGGAAAAGTTATTTTCCAAGCCGGGCAGAAAGTGTTTTCCTCACCTGATCAAACTTCTTCTGTTTCTTCTCCAGGCTGGAGACGGTCTGTCTCTGGTGATCCAGATCCACAGTCAGATCATCCAGCTCCTGCTGCAGACGAGTCTTTGTCTTCTCCATCTTCTCAAAGCCGATGGTCTTCTCCTCCAGCCTCAGGCCGGTCAGGTCCAGGTCCTTCTGCAGCTTCTTCTTGACCTCCTCCAGGCCCTCTATGGTCCCCACGTCATCCTCCACCTTCTTCTTGCTCTCGGACAGCTTTGAACAGAGGTATAAAAAATAAATAAATCATGATCCAGGATTAAAATAATGTTCATAAAAGATGATTTGTTTTCTCCGCAGATCACGTGTCCCACCTGAGCCTGCAGAGTCAGCATCTGTTTCTCCAGATTCTTGCGCGCCTCCTCGTCCTCCTCCTGCTGCTCCTGCACGGCGTTCTTCTCCTCCTCCAGCTGCCGGATGCGACTGCTGAGGTTCAGCTTCTGACGCGTCTCCTCCTGGAGCAGCTCCTACAAGAAAATGCAACGTGTGTCCAGTTGATAAACTGGGAACATTCAGTCAGGAACAGAATGTGTCATGGTCAGAACATCACCTGCGTGTCTTGCAGTTGACTCTCCAGTCCTGTGGCATCTTTGGCGCTCTTGATGCCTTTCCTCTCAGAATCTTCCAGCATGGCCGACACGTTGTCCAGCTCAGTCTGAAGGAGAGAGGTTGAAGCCAGGTCATCATTTTGAATTTAAAAAAAGCCATGTCCATTAAGCACAAATTCCGATGAAGGATAATAAAATCATCGTCACGTAAACAACAACAAAAAAATGTAATGTGATCAGGACAATTAGCATATATCATTAATTATAATTATAATGACCTTTATAGTCCTAAATAATCCATAAACTAGACACCATTTTGATCTGGGACCAAAAAAACGACAAAAATACAAAATAATAACACATACAGACTAATACATTGTCTCACTCGAACTGTAAATGTGTGTTTGTCTCTCTCACAAAAACAAATAAATCCGCCAGGTCCTGACCTGCAGTTTGTGTGTGCGTTCGGCCAGCTCCCCCTTGGCCCGCTCCCCCTCTGTGGCTCTGGCCATGAACTCCTGCAGCTGAGACTCCAGCTTCTTGCGCTTGTGTTCCGACTCGGCCTTGGCCTGCTGCAGAGTCTTCACCTCGCCGGCCAGCTCCTTGTTGGCGCTCTCCTGGCTCTGCTTGGTCTTCTCCAGGTTGGCCTTGAACTGGAGAAATAAGAATTCAGACATGTTGAATGAAATGGACGAATTGAGTTCCCAGTCAATTTGATAATAGATGAAATGTGGGAAGTGGTCTTACCCTCTTGGCTTGTTCCAGCTGCTCCGACAGCTCCTCCAGGACCGTGCCGTGCCTCTGCCGCATCTCCTGGATCTGAGCCTCGTGGTTTTTAGTCTCCTCCTCGATGGCCTTCTTCAGCTCCGTAACTTCCTGTTCACGCTTGGTCCTACGGAGACAAATAATAATAAAAAAAATATATATACTTTTCCAACATATAAATGTAAACAATGTGACCCAAAAAAAGGGGACACCCCACGGTACCTTAGCTCCTGCTGGGCAGCCGTGGTATCCAGGGTGTCTTCCAGTTCGGTTTTAAGGGCCTCCAGCTCTTCGCTCAGGTCCCTCTTGAGTTTCTCGGCCTTGTTTCGGGCCACTTTCTCCGAGTCCATGTCCTCCTGCAGCTCCGACAGCTGCGCCTGCAGCTCCCTCACCTGCTTCAGAGCGTTGTTCTTCTGGCCCACCTCGTCCTCGCCCCTGATAAAACACAGAGATCACTGAAGAGCGCCTGATCAGAAATACACCTCGCCGACTTGAGTTGTTAGTGTATTAGAGCAAAAACGATTCATTTATCCTACAAATCTTTCACACTTTTTAAATAAGACATAATATAAACACATATGTTATTTTTTTTTTTTTTATCCCTTTAAACTTAGTGCTGTAATTATTCACAGTTTTTAATCTCCTGTTAATGAATAAATACTAGGTATAGATAGGAAATAAAACAAACCACCACTAGGTGGCAGCAGAGACTCTTTAAAAAAAGTAGGTGATTATTTTCTTCACACTCACAGGGTCCGCATGCTGTAACGGCCAATAATTCACCGCGAGGTCTCACACTTACAAATACACATGAATAATAAATAACACGTGCACCAGATTTTACTGCAGTGCGAATGACCGAATAAATATATCAGCATGTCAAAAGGAAACGCAACAACACTGGGTTATTTTTACACGAGACGCTAAGCTCAGGGCTGTGTTGTCAGTCGAATGCAATGTACCACGCAAATGATGGTGATTCAGTGCAACTATGTGACACTTATCTCAAACTGGTTCGTATCAATGACTCAGTGTTGAAACCCAAATTTAGCTCCGTTATGTGAGACTTCACCAGTTGTGTGAAGCTTTGTTCCATCCTCCTCGGTGGAGGACGGAGTAAGGTGGTGTACCTTACCTGGCCTGCATCACCTGCTGCTCGTCCTCCTTCTTGCTCAGCTGGAGTTTCAGCTCCTCCGTCTGGGCCTGCAGCTCGGAGATCTGGTCCTGGAAGTCCGAGGTCTCCCCGTCCAGCTTCCTCTTGGACTTCTCCAGCTCCTGACGGGTCTTCTCCTCCTTCTTCAGCCTCTCTGAATTAGAAGAAGAGCAGATGCCAGGTGAGGAAGATACGGGTTTAATAAGCCACCGAGGAAAGATCTTTCAGCACTTCATCATCTGATGCAAGTCCTTTACCTTCCAGGTCGACCATCATTATCTCCTGCTTGTTTTTGACCTTGCCCAGGTTCTTGGCCTTTTCCTCCTCTTCTGCCAGCATGGAAGTCATCTCATTAACTCTGTCCTCCATCGACTTCTTCTCCTACACCCGGGAGACAAAGACATGTCGGTGTGCCCTACATGTTGGATTACAAGCAAAACCCCTCAGATTCTTCTCCCTCACCTTGTGGAACTTGGAGTTCTGGTCCTCCAGCAACAAAATGTCCTCCTCAAACTTCTTCATTTTGGCCTCAGCTGTCACTTTCTCCAGCTGCAGCTTCTGTCTGGCAGACTCCTCCTCATCCAGCTGTTCCTCCAGGTCCTACACACGCACACACATGTTTTAAATGATGGCAACAGACAGATTTAAATGATTTAGTAGATGTTGCCTGAGTAACATTCAAACACACCTGGACATGGGACTGCATCTTCTTCTTGTCGTTCAGCATGCCCTGGGTCCTCTCCTCCTCTTCCTCCAGCCTGGACTCCAAGTCGTGAAGGATCTCCTCCAGCTCTTGCTTTTTGGAGGACAGACGAGCTCTCATCTCCTCGGCCTCTGCAAACAGCTCCGTCTCCGCCTGCAGCTGCTCTGCCAGGATGTTCTTCTCCTCCACTAACTGTAGTGTACATAATAATAATAACAATAAAAATAATTCATAATAATAAAACTATGCGAGTACAATCCAATATACGTTACTGACCTGCTGGTGTTTCCTCCCCATCTCCACCAGCTCTCCTTCCACCTTGGTCTGCTTCTCCTTCACCTTCACCAGCTCCTCATCCTTGGCCTGCATCTCCTCCTCCTGCCTGGTCACCTGCAGCAGAGGCTTGACCTGCGTGTACAGATCCACAGAGAAGTTTCCAGCGGTGAGAAACACATTTTCTGGCAGCCATCTTGGATGTGCTCAGCTCTTGGGCGACATTTGAGATCAAATACGATAGGACTTCATTCATCCCAAAGGAAATTGTTGTGCTAAAGTAAAATAAAGTAAGTAAAGTAACATATAATACAAAAAAAACTAAAAAAAACACTTTAAGTGCAAAGAGTAGGTAATTGATAGATAAATTACAAATATTATATTATAAATAAAGTATGGAATATGAAGCTTAAGTGGTAAAACATTGTAAGCAGTGTAAGCAGCAGTGTTATGGCACATATTATTTTGTTGCACATTTAAACGCATATACACACAAGGACACACCTTGGTGAAGAGTCTCCACCACTGCCAGTGGCGCAGCTTTAAGTAGGCAGCACAGTTCCTCTGGAGAACTTTGAGAGCACTGAGCTGCTGCTGCTTCTTGGCGAAAGCCCTGATGAAGAGAAAAATGATCACCACCAATGAGTGAATAAAAACAAAGGGATTTTTTTTTTCTTCCAATCAATACACCAGAAATGAGCCTCAAAGACGGGCGGCAGGGGCACAGAGGCACTTACTTGCGCGCCAGATACCCTCGACACACCGACTGGAAGTAAATGATGATGTCGGTGATCTTCAGGTCTCTCTCCTCCTCCAGGTGGGCCAGGACTCCGGCTCTGAAGAAGATCTTACTCTGACCGATACGGAACAGGTTGCCGTCCAGCTCCAGAGCTTTAATCTTTGAGAGAGAATGGAGAGATGAGGATTATTGAAATGTTTTTTTTTTTTTTCTTCCCGTCATTTATTCTGGCCACGAGCAAAATGGCGATAAATAAATGTCTCGGAGGCAAAAGAGGAGATGAGTCCGTACCATTCTCTCACAGGCCTGCTTCCCATCCATAAAGCCTTTGGGGATGGCATTAGGAGTGAGGATCTCATACCTGGAGCAAAAAAAGGACACAGACAGTGCTCAATTGTAGCCACCCACAAAAAGAAAAAGGAGAAAGAACAAACCAAAGGGCTCTGTTGAAAGGCACGTAGAGAAGGCAAAGAGGTAAAGAATAGATGAAACAAGATCCATCCAGAGGGAAAAAGTGTCCTGTCATATCAAGTGTATTCCATATCCCACCGTCTATGTGGAAAAACAAGTTCTTTCCAAATGGAAATTATAAAATATCTTGAAACATTCACTAATTTACTAATATTTACAATGTACATCATGTTGCTTTACATAAATCTAATTAAACAGTAAATGTTACTTTTTTTTTTACATAACAGGAAATGCCCAACAATTTAGGACTGGGGATTGATTACCTCTGTCTGAACTCCTGGAAGACGATGCGGTTAGGGAAGCCCTGTCTGCAGATACGGATGCCCTCCAGCACACCGTTGCACCTCAGCTGGTCCAGAACCAGGTGGGGGTCCAGTTTACCAGCCTGCGGGAGAGCGCGAAGAGGAAGGGGTCTCATCATCATCGAGTATAGAAAAACGTGCGTTGATTCTCCAAAACTCAAAATGCTTCTCACTCGTTTTTCATGGTTGGGGATGATGCAGCGGACAAAGTTGGGGTTGGTGTTCCTCAGCGTGGCCATCAGCTTGGACAGCTGCTCCTTGTAAAGCTGGCCCACGGTGCGGAACATTCCCTTTTTGGTTTTGTAGGCAGCCCCGAACGCCGTCTCATTCATGCCCGCCACCTGGTCCAGACCCACGATGCGGTCGACTGGCGAGGTCAAAAGGTGAGAGGAAGAGAGATGTACATTTTTTACAGGAACAACACAGGCTACTCCTTTTATTTTAGCCAGTAAACAAGGGTGGTTCTCCATTTGGGTGATAAAGCATGAAGACAAGCAATGGTGTCACACCAGCTGGTTTGATGCAACATCACATCGGCATAGCATTTTATATTCTACTGATTTATCCCGAGAGGAACCTCTTGCTGGTGCAGCTATGGATGCAATAGATCTCTGGTCATTAGTTTGTCTGGTACCTCTACTGACAACAACCCAATTAAATCAAAAAGCTAATTTATTGAAGCAACTTCCCTCAAATGGAAAAAGACTCAAAAATAAAATAAATGCAATGCTTCAAGTTTTTATGAGCTGTAGTCACATTTCAATGAAATGTCATACACAAATATCACCCATAGCACTAATAAATCAAAGCTTCCCTAACCCCTGGACATTTTTTTCAAAAGCTGTGTATGGACAACTCTGAGAATGGATAACACCCACTCTTTCTCCTTCTTCTGTCCTTTTAGAACAAAAAGATGAACAACACTGGTTTGGTTTGGAAACACCGCCTGCAGGATTCCCAGATATTCCATTCTTTTCCGTTCATAAAAATGCCAGCACTGCCGCGAAAGCAGGAATCAAACGGGGCTCCAACAAGTTCTTTCCATCTGCTGTTGACTCTGAGCGTTATATAGTCACCTGGATATTTTTAACTAGAACTCTGTCAGTGGAGTCAAATAACGACTCCATCATACACAATTATGAGGTGCGGTGACGTCTCCTGTGAGAATTCAATCTCCTCGTGGTGCCCCCTTCCTGTCTGTGCCTGGCTTTAAGAGTTATGCCAACCGTTGTATTCATCTTTTTGTTACTGCTTGAACCAGATTTTTTTATTTTTTTTTTTTTCGTTGCATGATTACAAAAATGCTTCACCTGGCTGAACATTTAAGCATGACTTTTTGGAGTATGTGTCGTCGGCCACAAGTAGAAATGGTGGGATGGCATTTTTTTTTTTTTTTTGCAAATAAAAGATAAGTACAGCCATGCAAAGCCGCAGGGGAGCTTTGAGAGGGGTGCACAGGTCAGCCGCCATAAAACGGGGAACCAATGAGCGCTCCGGGTGGAGAGGATGAAGGGAAGCACATGAAGGTTAAGTGCAACTATCATTCACCTGGAGCGTCAGGGAGCCCAGAAACATTGTCATAGAAAGAGGCTCTCTGAAACGTCTGAATGTCTACGATCACAGAGACACACACGCACACACACACACACACAGAAGACAGGAGAGTGAGAGAGAAACACACGCACGCAGGTGCACTCACGCACACACACAAACATACGCGCACACACACAGAGGACCGAGGAGTACATTTTAGTCAGAAATCCAGAACATGCATATCATTAAAACCCGGTTATTATTTAAAAGCTTGGGTTGTGTTGTCATAGCTGGCCGTTATTCAGGGGAAAATATTAGTCCATAAAAGTGTTATATAACCAACTCGCTTCCCAATTGACCCATTGGTGAATCCATAAAAAAAAAAAAGAATAAAATAACGATTATTAAGGTCCCGGTTCCCGTCTGACTAAAATATTAACATTGCACTCACTGGGGCAGAAAATACAGGAAGAGAAATAAATCCTTCTCTGAGCTCTGACAGAAGAGTTCTAGGCTGAGGCTTATTGAACTTATAGTGTATATTTTTGTGGATAAAATTCATCCCACATTAGAGGAGACCTGTTCCACACATGTCTAGAGTTTAGTTTTTTTCCTCTCCTTTTCATACCAAGAAAAAGTATGCTTTTCTTTTTTTTTTTGCCCCACCTCATAATTCCAATGGCCCCCACAGCGATGTGTGTAGCATCCCTCTGGACTCCAATAATAAAAAAAACAAAATCTAATATAATAAAATAATAATTGCACTCACCATCTTTCCAAAGCTCCGCCACAAACTTGTCGGTTGACTGGTGCAGCAGTGTGGCCACGTTGTCGTTCAGGGGATCCATGTTCTTCATGAGCCATTCGTCAGCTTTATAGTCCACCTAAGGAAATACGGCAAATAAGAAAAAAAAAAGGTATAAAAAGAGAAATATGAATATAAACAGTGGCCTGTACATTCAACCGGGAATAAACAAAAAAAATCTTAGATCGCGTATATATAAAGCCGAACTCCAGATCTGGCGCCAGAAGTTGGTCCAAATACCACTCTGTCATCATAACTTGGGGCCAGATGTGCACTCTGTGCTATTTAACTATAAAATAAGTGTTTCCGGAAATCACGTCAAACAATACGATTCATTGTACTGGGGAGTAAAACGTTGTATTATCAGATATTTGAGTGACAGCACAGCCAGGTCTCTATAGAACATGCTGGGTTTGACGGTATTCATGTGTGTCAGGTGATGACATTTTTTGTACTCCATTGTGTGTTCCAAATGTCTCGCATACAACGAACGTTGGATTAGAGCAGAAACAACAAATAGTTGACACGGTGAGCCACGTTGAGAGAGGAATCCGAGATCTCCATATGGAATTAATAAGAATTAAAAAAAACAACTCTCAGTGTTTGTACGTATTCTCCTCCACTCTGTCACAAAGGATTTCTTTGAGGAAGTTCCAATTTATTTATATACTGATTGCTCAATCATTTTTGGCTGATTTCACCTACTTGTCCACCATGAGGCTCGGGTCCAGGACTCATATTTGGACACTGCTGCCTCCCACTGTAGGGACTAGATTAGATTTGACTGGACTTACTGACAAAGAGTCCTCCCTGGAATGTGGTGGAGTATCATTTTCTCTTTGCAGAAGGTGAAAGTTGATCAAAAAACTCGCTTATGTAACAACCATCAGGCACCAAATTCAATCTCACACACCGATGTGAACCAGATGTGGATTATCCTGCAGAAGTAACATGACAACTGCACAATTGTTTTGGTATAATATATATAACATCTCAAAAAGCTCAAATAAATCTGAGGCAACACATGAGACACCAAAGTAGATTAGTATTCATATATATACATATATATCTATATGTATATATATATATAACAAAGGCGATACATACCTTCCCGGCGTAGTGAATGATGCAGAAGTCGGCTTTGTCCTTGAGCTGACGCGGCTTCTGGAACTTGCTGTGCGTGCCCTGCTCCTGCAGCACCTTGTCTATGAAGGTCTTGTCGGTGGCCTTGGGGAACCAGCACTCCTCGTCCAGCAGAGCCAGAATCCCGGGGGGGTTGTTCTGAGGGGAGAGAAATACGTACGTAAACACAAACTGACACGCACGGGAGTGTGTGTGTGTGGGGGGGGGGCTTGGGGGGGGGCACCGGGGGGGGGGGGGGGGGGGGGGGGGGGGGGGGGGCACCGACCGGCCTCTCGATGAGGTCGATGCAGGGCTGCAGGTCCAGGCCGAAGTCGATGAAGCTCCACTCGATGCCCTCCCGCTGGTACTCCTCCTGCTCCAAGATGAACATGGTGTGGTTGAAGAGCTGCTGCAGCTTCTCGTTGGTGTAGTTGATGCAAAGCTGCTCGAATGAGTTCAGCTGGAAGGGAAATAAATACAAAGTTTAGTTATTATGGTGCCATTTATACCATTCATTGTGTGGTCTGCTCAAAACGGTTGATTTTCTTTTTTTGAGGATATTAAGGAACTCGTGGTGAAAGCACCTCAAAGATCTCAAAGCCGGCTATGTCCAGGATGCCGATGAAGGATGCCCCCTGGCGCTTGGTCCTGTCCAGAGCCTTGTTGATGCGGTGGACCAGCCATCTGAAGAGCCGCTCATACGTTGCCTTGGCCAAGGCCTCGATAGCAAAGTCAGCCTGAAGGGGAACAAAAGAGAGAGAGTTAATATAAATCATAAATTAATTCAAATATCCCAGTATGAGATTAGATTATAGGGTAGAGTTATAAAAACCTATTAGTTGTATGGCCTATTCTAGATTACCAATTAAAACAAGGTGTGTCATCTGTAAATGTGTAAATATTTCATTTGTTTTTATTTCTTTTTTATTATTGTGTACAAGTTTGCCGAAGTGGCGCACACGTTAACAATATCAAAGATTCACAGATTGTAAAAAAAATAAAAATCAAAAAATGAAAATCCACTTTGGATGATTTCATTTGTTAAAGTGGTAACCTGCTCTTTGGTCTGGGCCTTCTGCACGTAGTCTCGTCCCACTTTGATCCTCGGGCTGAGGATGGCTCTGGTGAACTCCATCACGTTCATCCCGAGCAGGTGGCACAGCTTCTGTGCAGCTGAGTGAGAGAGCAGAGTGCAAGTCCATTACACTCTCTATATATATATGATGATAATAATAATAATAATAATAATAATAATAATAATAATAATAATAATAATAATAATAATAATAATAATATAATAATAATAATAATAATAATAATAATAATAATAATAATAATAATAATAATAATAATAATAATAATAATAATAATAATAATAATAATAAATGTATATAGCACCTTTCAAGGAACTCTTTACATAGAGACAGGCAAGAAGAGAGAAATGACCACAATATAAGAGTGTGCCGTGTGTGTGTGTGCTGGACGTTTACCTGTGTTCTCAGGCATGGAGGCCTGATCAGTGTTCCTCTCCTTTTTAAAGACAATGTTGCCAAACTGTAAGACGGCAGAGACCACCTTCAACATGCCTGGCAGAGGTAAGAGAAGACTTTATTATCATTCCACAAGGGTGGAAAACAGGTAATGGCGGCACAGGAGAGGAATGCAGAGGAATGAGAGTGAGAGCAGACTGTATTTCGGAGGGAGGGGGGGGGGGCACACATCTGGAAGTGCTACTCACAGACAATCTCGTCATGGGAGAAGCTCATGATGTGCATGGCCTCCATGGTCTCCTGGAAATTGTCCTTGTCCTGCTGACCAGGGATGGGAATGTTACCGTTTGACAGGAAGCGGTAGCAGTTAAAGCCTTCGAGGAGCAGGTCGGCTGGAGGAGGAGGAGAGGGAGGGGGGGGGGGGGGGGGGCATTTGGCACATGGACAGAAACATTCTCAGACGTGTAAATCCATTTCACTGAAGACAATAGAAATTGGGCAATAAATAATGGGAAGCTATAAAAGGAATGGCTTCATAGGGGAAGAATTCTGTTTAAACACGGTTTGCATCACCACCAAACAATGTACTAACAAGTCAAATTAAGAGTTAACAAGAGAAATAATGACTGGTTTTCCCGGTGCTAATTCAAACCACATTTGGCTGGGTTCCATGCCTGAAGTTCATTAGCCCAAACAGGAAAAAAAAAGGCCGTGCATGCGCTGGTTGTTTTTCCGCTCACGCCGATTGCTCCAATAAAGCAGCAACGGCGGGACACTCACTTCGAAGATGCTCCCCGGCTCCGGCCAGCAGGCGGTAGAAAATGTGGAAGGTCCTCTCATCTTTGGCCTGTCTGATGGCCCGCGACTTCTCCAGAAGATCTGAGAGAAACAGTTAAGGCCTCGACCAGAAAAGCCCAACATGAAACTGAAGATACTGAAAGTGGAGCGTTGTGGCATTCCCGCTGTGCTTTCGGGAAACTTTTGGAACCCCTTTTTTTTTTTTTCTTCAAAAATCTAAAAAGCAGGAGGATACAAGTTTCTATATTGGCTCCGACAATGTAGCCCGTGACGTCAAAGTTGACTCTGATGAACTTCCCCTGTGTGGGAAAAAAAAAGAAAGAAAACAAAATCAAGTTTAAAAACAGCTGTTGAACTTATTAAAAACAATATATATATACAGTATATATATATATAAAATGTATATATATATATATACAAATGATCTGAAATCACAGTGACAGTGAAAAGAAGCAAATAATAAAATGACTATATTTGGAAAAGCCTATTTAAAACGCCCGAAAGAGTCTCAGGCATGCCTGTGGTTTCCTGACACTTAAATGTGTGTGTCTGTGTGTGCACGTGTGTGCGTCTATTGGTCTTCACAGCTTCTCATGAACCAGCCGATGATTCATGAAGACGCGGTGGTTAATCTTGGCCGCATTATTTACTCAGTCACACATGCAACTTAAGTACTTACAGAGAGAATTGTTGTGCCTTCAATAAATCATAACTACAAGATGACAAAAAATATTACAAGTACAGCACCAGTTCACTTTGTCATTTCGATTTTGGGGGAAAATGTACAGAGCAAAAACGTACGATAAAACAAGACGAGAACACACTCCCTATTTTAAAAAATGAAATATGTAGTTACATGGTTAAAATATAAAAGTCCCTAAACAAATATTAAATGAACACAATTTGGGGAATAAATTCCACGGACATTACTTTTATGTCGGTCCAGTAAATATGACGCCAGCAGCCGATTATCACATTAGCAGAGACGGAAAAACAGTGGGGAAGTGCTGTTCTGTCTCCATCTTAACATAATAAATAATCTGCCTACCAGGTCACACATTGAGAAGTTATATCCAATTTGTTAAACACCCACAAAAAGACATAAAAAAAAAAAAAAACTACACTCATAAAAACACTAAACTGGTTTAAAGGTCAAGAAACCGAACGAGGCTACTCCTTTGTTTTTGTTTTTTTTTATGGTAAATTAAAGCTACTGTTTTGATATTATCCTGCTGGTTTAATTTAATTTCTTAATTGTTATCTGCAATTTCATGACAGTTCTGCATTATATTCAAGGAGAAGTATAATATATGCTCCTCACTGTGCTTTTCTACACATTTTTGCACTTTGGATTTTTTTATCTCAAAACTAATAAAAGGTCAATTCAAGGTAGAAGATTTGCAATAAAATATAAGATTATTACTGTTTGTGGGACCAAACTTTAATATTCTATAAAAGGATCTACTGTTTTATTATATCATCATTTTTGATCCATCTTTTAGACTAATGTAACGCACTGATTGTCAATGTGGACTTAATCAGTTTCCCCAAAATCAAGAGCATGATCCTTGAAACCAAGAAAAAAACAAAGGAAACTCACAAAGCGAGACGAGTTGTCGTTTTTCACCGTCTTGGCATTCCCAAAGGATTCCAGGATGGGGTTGGCTTGCAGGAGCTGGCGTTCCAACTCACCCTGTGGATGAAAGACAGAGAGGTTAGAATCCCCCCCCAAGAAAGGCTGTCAAATGGGACGTTTTCACTATTTATCGGTATTTCTCACATTTTCTTGGTGTAGTCAACTGCG
Organism: Colistium nudipinnis; assembly: GCA_016785305.1. Taxonomy (NCBI): domain Eukaryota; kingdom Metazoa; phylum Chordata; class Actinopteri; order Pleuronectiformes; family Rhombosoleidae; genus Colistium; species Colistium nudipinnis. The sequence continues at coordinate 645,461 of JAFBJU010000933.1, read as the reverse complement.
GTACGGCGTGATTTTTGTCGAGGGAGCTCGACAAGTTTTAACGGGGGCAAAGGACCCAACACGAGTGAGTGGTTAGTTTTGCGTTGATGAGAGAGCGACTTTTTTTTTCCCAGACGGCACATTCCTACGGCTATGACGATATACTCCGTCCACCCAAACACTTCTTCACCACCACCACCGGGATGGTTTTTCTGAGAATGGCCTCCCACATTTTTATATTTTTCTTTAAACCTGGGTTGATAGGTGGTTTGGGACATTCCCTGCAGCCCCGCATACCTCTAATTTACCAATGACACAGTCTCCTCTATTCAGGGCACAGGCGGGACAGAAATAGATCTGACAGAAGGCAGTGAACTGATTCCTCCAGGATCCTCTCATCTGGACTGACTAAGGGGGGGGGGGGGGACTAAATTTCTAAATTTCACCTGAGCCCCAAAATCAGTAAAAAAAAAAAAAAAACACGGGGCTACGTATAGCCCTGCTTACATGTGCTGTTCTCTAGAAAGGCCAAAAAAAGAAGGGAAACTGTAGAGAAAGGAAAAATAAAAATAATAAAATAATAATAATAAAAAAAAAAAAGGGTTTCTATATGATATCAATAATTCTACTTCTTCGGTGCGATGATGGAAGGGAAAAAAACAAAAAACATACAAAGTCTGATGTCTCTGGCAGAAATGGAGTGATGATGGACAGCACCAAATGTACGAGCAGCTTTAAAAAATAAATACAATTTGTCGATACCTGAATGAAGGAAAGCTGCAGTAAGAAGTATCGACCCTGTTTATGAATAACTGTATAGCTGAACGAATATATATATATTTTTCATCTCCAATTCAATGAGAGAACCATGATAATAAATCAAATCTGGTCTCTCCTCTGCTCTGCTTTACGTCTTCTCCCAATATCTTACCAGCCCCCTTCAATCCTGCACCACATCTCCTCTCTGCCTGTTTTTTTTCACATTCCTCTGGCCCGTGCCCAGAGGCGGCCGTAATGCACCGCAGAGGGTTTGGTAGCGAGGCGGTCAGTGTGGATCCCACTTATACACACACACACCATATTATATAGGCATTAACTCAGATTGTGTGCGCTCAAAGGGGCAGGTTATATGACTCACTGTCATTCCACAGTTATTAGATCTACAGAGGACACAGAAACATCAGGTTTTGGTTTTTAAAAAAGCAGCTACCAGATAAATCAAAAAAAAAAAAAAAAAAAGAAGCCAGAGCCAGAAAATATCAAGTTTTGCCGGGGGACGAGGTTGGAGCAGAATCAGTACTTTGTCAGCAGAGTTTCATTTGTGTTACGTCTGGGACAGAAAAGAAATCATGAATTAAAATCAAAATACAAAAAAAAAAAAAGTTTAAGCTACAACATCTGCAGATAATTCATCTGTGTTTGATTATTGTCTGGGCAACAAAATAAAAAACACATATGAAGCAAAGGCACATTTGGTTGTTGGAATAATATTACCACAGCCAAGGCTGTAGAAAAAGCCCAACTAGAAATGAAATGATTAATTGAAATGCTCCTCAGACGACACGCATGCATCTAGAGTACATCTGCAAAGGAAAACATGCATAAATATGGTCATCATTTCGCTTAACTAAACTTTAAAGGTGAGGGGGGATGTTTAGTCAGGCTATGGTCTCATTTTCACACTGCTCTTCCGAGATAAGATGTAGATTTAAAATTAGAATTCAAATTATTAATGTAATTTTTTTTAAGGCAGGTATGAGCTTTTAATTTTGTTCTAACTGAAAAAAATAATAAATCATGACTTGCCAAGCACCGATCAACAGATATAATTCTTTTTGGTTTAATAGGAGATTCATTGTACATTAAATCAAAGCTCCGATTAGTCGGCATCATTCTGAGATGAGATGTGAGGGCATGCAGGCAGTATACACAAACACACAAAAGAGGACCACACATTATTTTTTGAAGAAGAAGAAGCGGGAGAAACACTTGCCTGTAGCTTGAATGCTTTGGGAGATTCGGGCTGTTTGTTATGGATAAACAAATGCAAGTGTTAAAAACCCAAAGCACTCATGTCAGACACAGTAAACCAGTGAAACCAGTGGACACAGTTAGCCCAGCACTCTCACACTGGGATGATGGAGCAGGACGAGCTGTAGGTTAATACATCAATCTTTCTCCAAGCCATTATCACAATTTAATGTAATGCAGTTTAGACTGAATGAAACTAAGAAAAGGAATAATAATAATAATAATAACAATAACAATAATAATAATAATAATAATAATAATAATAATAATAATAATAATAATAATAATAATAATAATAATAATAATAATAATAATAATAATAATAAAAACTCACTATTTTGAGTTGTGTTCTACTCAAGTGTAAAGAAAAACAGAAATACCAATAAGGACATTCAGAGAATGGAGAAGACAGGATGAGAGGATGAATGGTGTAGGCAGTGTGTGTCACTCACAGGAATGTTGTGGTCTTTGCGTCCTTTGTGCGACGAGGCAACGTGGGCCAGGTACTGGATGACTTTCTTTGTGTTCTCAGTTTTGCCAGCGCCTGATTCACCTCTGAAAACAAAACAAAAAAGAATCGTTTTTGTATCATGGATACAGCCAAAGAAAGGATGACTCAACAAGTACAGGCAATCCTGAATTACAAGCTTAGTTTATAGGCCTGTGTGCGTGTGTGTGTGTGTGTGTGTGTGTGTGTGTGTAGGTGTGTGTGTGTGTGTGTGTGTGTGTGTGTGTGTGTGTGTGTGTGCGTGTGTGTGTGCGCTTTAAGTACATTATTTAGCTATTGTTGACCATTGTCAAAGTTATTTGGATTGATAACAGGAATGAATTCATGGATACAGCCAAAGAAAGGATGACTCAACAAGTACAGGCAATCCTGAATTACAAGCTTAGTTTATAGGCCTGTGTGCGTGTGTGTGTGTGTGTGTGTGTGTGTGTGTGTAGGTGTGTGTGTGTGTGTGTGTGTGTGTGTGTGTGTGTGTGTGTGTGCGTGTGTGTGTGCGCTTTAAGTACATTATTTAGCTATTGTTGACCGTTGTCAAAGTTATTTGCATTGATAACAGGAATGAATAACAGGATGACAGGATGAATAAACCACAGAGGAAAAGGCAAAGTGAAGGAAGGAGAGAGAGAGAGAGTGAACGACCATCATGGTACGTGTTGTTGTTTTCTAAATCCATCCGTTCCTCTGTCAGTTGGTTTTAGCGGAGAACCCTGTGGTTTTTGGGTCGGGCCGGTCTCCAAAGTTTCCAGGCTCGGCCTATGGGCCCGTTTCTAATGATAGCCGTTTTCAGGCCAGTCCGAGCGCAGCTCCCAGAGCTCCCGGAGCCAGCAGCAGCAGCATCACAATCCAGCTACATACCCGCGGCTTTACTCCAGCTGCCAATTAGCTCCACTGCACAAGAAAGACCGCAGATGTATCTACCACTTCATGGGGCGAGTCCTCGGAACGCAGGATACAGGCAGCGCAATATAGGTCAATTCAGTCATACACGAGTTTGGCTGTTTTCATCATCATATTCAAAAATTCAAAGATTATCTTTAAGTCTCGAGTCTAAACTCACTGCAAAACCACACGTCTACACAACATCTTTATTAGAGCAAGTGTATTGTGCCAATTGGAATAAAAGTGTGGTTTTAAAGTTTTTATTCTTTTTTTTTTCAATTGTTTTACGACATGTATATATATATATATATAGGTCATGATGTCATATTTTGGAAATACAATATTTTTTTATAATACATTTTTCAGATTAAATTGAGGATTAGCCTCACGCCCCCCCTGAAATTCATGGTGTAATGCTAATAATAATAATAATAATAATAATAATAATAATAATAATAATAATAATAATAATAATAATAATAATAATAATAATAATAATAATAATAATAATAATAATAATAATAATAATGCGATGTCATCAAAAGAAATCTGAAACTCAGCCCAAATTACTTGCGGTCCATGGTAAAACGTTTCCCAGTGATCACACCACTTGGCAGCATCACCTCCACGCTGGAAAAGTGTGGCACTTAAGTACTCGATGATGAAGGCAGGGCACCAAACCACACCCCTAAGTCCCCTCAGTATTTGGATAGAACTGCTGCACAACCCAGCATACGCAAAAAAAAAATAAAATAAAAGCTATTTGAAACCAGTCTGTAAATAAAAACCCAGCGGGATGATGGGAGCTGGAGGGGCAAAGGAAAGATGAAGAAATGGACCATATAAGTTACGATGCGTATTTTAAGTCATCGTCACTGTAAGATACACATAAAAACACATTGGAAGACAGGACACACTGCCTTTATATATAATTGAAAAATCCTATAAGCTGGAGCTGTAAAATAATTATATTGCGACAGTTTAATTTTCCAGCCCATCAAGCTTTGTCATCACGAAGACCACCTCAAAGAACAGAACAACCATCTGTCCAAATAGAGAAATGACCCCCAGACAGGTGAGGACGGAGGAGGAGGAGGAGGAGAAATAATGGAGATTTAGGAGCTGCGCAGTACTCACGTGCAAAGGATGGATTGGTCCTCACGATCTGAAGGGAAAAGAACACACAGTCAGCATTTTTCTCAACAATTATTTCTTTTCCGATAATTACAAAGACGACATTGTGCGGTACAGTGGAACCCTAACACAGTAAATAAAAATATTTAAAAAATAACACATAACAATCTATGCTGTCTGGGATTATGTGGTACAATTTCTTGGTAGAGTTTTTTTTCAGATTGTTCCTAAAAAAATAAAAATAAAACTGTGAATTATCGGTCCATGCATATTACAGTCACAATATAAACCACGCCACGGCCCTGCAACACCGCGCTGTGTGTTAACAATAAACCGACACCCAGCCTGCTAACTGCATCACTTCCACCTTTCATCACCACTGCGCCAGAATCCAGATGGACGAGGATTCGCTTTCCTCGCTGGAGTGCCTGGGACCTCTTTCACCTTTTTGTGGAGAGTCCTGCTGCCAAACTACAAAGAACTGCAGAGACCAGAACCCAGAGGTGAAGCGATCTGCGAGTTATCAGAAACTCTCCCCTCCCCTCTTTCCGTGCCGCGATAATCAGAGGCAGGCGCTGATTTAATACACCGGCTTGCTAAACGTGTACAGAAGCGTGTACAGAAATGATGCACACACTAAAATAAGGCTGGGTGCGCCAGGGATGTCAGTCTGGAGAATTCCGTGGCAGGAAGTGAGGAGACGTTTTGACGTTTATGCAGAACATTAAAAAATGGATCATGCACACCTGTGTTCGATGAGTTATTATAATGGGAATCGTGAATGGCACCATATCCCTTGACGATGAGGTTCCTGCCTGTGTTTCACAGCAACATACTGTCAACCCGATGCTTATCAGATGCGACCAATGTTGACTTTCGCAAGTCTGCACTGGGGCACGCAAGGCTACGCAACTCGGAGTGGAAAAAAAATCAAAAGAACCCACAGCAACATCCACTCAGCTTCAAAGCATTACGGGGAAAAGCGGTTTTGCAATGCGTGACCTCATAGCTCCGAAATTAGCACCTGATTGCAATCCAACACAGATGAGGAAGAAAAAAAAACGTAAATCTGTTACAAATTGTGACTGAGTATTGGTTTTTGAAAAGAAATTGCATCCCGAGGGGCCCGAACCACAACAGCAATCAGCCCAAATAGTCCATGTAGTTACTTCAAGTGCTTCTTTTTTTTTGTGGCCATTATATGAGATTTGGCTTTTCTCCCAATATCCTTCTGCGAGGAGAAAAACGGACCAATGAAGAGGATGTGCACACACACATACACACACAGGCACCATTTTATACGACTTTTTTTTTTTCCCATCAGACTTCCATTTACCTGTGACACCCTTTAAAACCTTCTCATTTGACCCTCTACTCCATCCATCACCTTTCCCCGATAAACAATCATGCCCTATCATTTCCTCCCTCCACACAGGGTTAGACAGAAAAAAAAAGAAAAAATGTTTCCTCTCCGAGTGTCACACACTGAACCATCATGTTCACAGCGGTGAGGATAAATATCCGACCAACGCCGCGTGGCTCTGTGAGACGCATCGCCCAGCCAACGCATTCCTGTGGCTCGCGCAACACAAATCCCACGTTGTCTTTTCCAGCAGCTTTTGGAACCAAATTTGGAGACAACCTCTCCGCATAAATTCTACGTTGCTGTGGTGCAGAAGTGAGTTTGCACATTGTTGACATCACAGCATTCAGAAAAACACATTTTTTTTTGGTCTAAAATGTTTGTTTTTTTTAAGTTTATACAGTATATATATATTAATCATGAGAATGGCTAAGGTGACATGTGCTGTGTGAGTGGGTGCATCCACCTTGGCCCTCTTGGCAGCCGCCCGCTTCCTGCATCGCCACGGCAACCAACTGCTGGGGCGTAGGTGGACCAACCAAAGTGGACGTGCTCTTCCCTGTCCAGTAGCTCGTTACCGCCTCGCTAAATCTTCCCCCGCTTTGTGTCTCCCCCTTTCTCTCCGCTGCTCTCATTTCCCCCTGCCCCGTCACGATAACTCAGAGCGCCGGAGAGGTGGAACTCCGCTGGAGACTAAATTCCACACCGAGAGAGGGTTTCAAGTGGATCACTTCATCAAGGGATCATTTTTATCATTTTTAAGCCATAAATAATCTATATCTCCCCATATGCTTCACGAGTGGAGCTGGAGCCGATTCCCGGCGGGCTTTTTTCTTTCCGGGGAGATAGGGGTCATTGATGTGAGAGGGAACTAAGTGATTTCATTTACATGATGGGGCCTAAGGTTGGACCACAGTTCACAACTGTGCACCAGGGAAATAGCAATCCACAGGAAAAGGAGCTCTCAGGACAGGCAGCCTTGCTGCAGTGAAATCAAAAAGTTCACTGAAGGGCAAAAAATAAATCCATGCTCAAGAAAGACGGAAGCGCGTTATAATAATACGTCAAATGAGCTGTTGGCTTCTGCTGCACATTTGGTACAAAAAGGGATCACTGCAGTCATATACTCTCGTACATCACATAACTTCATGCAACCTATAATTACATTTCTCCTCGCATCAATAAAAAATAACTACACACACACACACACACACACACACGCCCTGTCTCTTGGCCGCACAATACCAATCACTCACATGCACAAATCTCATTTCAGGCTCCCGTGATAGAAAACTGGCCTGTCCCACACAGCAGGGCTCCCTTTTTTTTCTTCTGCTGATAATTTATCCCCAGCGAGGATTAAACAAACCCTCATTCTTCACATTCCAGAGCAACAGTCCCCCCCAAACACACACACACCCCTTCTTCTCCCTCCGGCTGTACAAAAGCCCCAAATGTTACCATTACCCCCTCTTATCGACCTCGTTTAACCTTCAGTACCTCTCTGCTGACTGTACTTTAGTAAACTGCTTCCATTTTATCGCCATTATATGTAACCTGTTAAAAACGGCTTCCATTGGAAGGACACACACACCACAATAACACAGGTCATTTGAAGTTTACAAAATAAAAACGTTCAAAACTGTAGCATCACTTTAATGATTTCCTTGAAATTCTGGCCAGTCAACACACAAGTTTATTTGATTTTTTTAATGACTCCAAAGGTGGAACTAAATCTCTCATTTGGCCTCCAAACTGAGAAAATTCCAGGACTATACTGACCACGGCCATAAAAAGCATTCTCCACATCCCCAGCTGAAACCCAAACCTTCAAAAAACATTCTTGGCCCCGGGATCATAATTACGTCCATTTATTGTCAATGGTCCTCTGCAGCATGTGGTTCGGCCCGAAAATCGAACCCACAAATTGAGCTCAAAGTGTTGCAAACAGTGTGTTTTCAAAGGTAACTCTGTGAATCTGGATCATTTTCAAACCAACTATTCCAGATTACATTTATTCTCATGAGTACTGACCTTGCTATAACATTGGCCAGGTCACTACAGGGGGAAAAAATGGAACCAGCCTCTGACACACACCATGCATGCATTTTTCACAATTTTTACATATTTATATATATATGGCACAATTTCCTGCCAATTATAAAAGAAAAAATAAACACAACTTTCCGTTCAGGAACATGCAACTACACAAATGGTAACTTGGCTTGATAACCCATGATTTTCAGCCCTCTGGGTCATTCACAACTGGATGCAACACATTTTTCCAGACTGCAGCCCAAGCTCTCACAATTTACTTCATAAAAGACGTTGTTAAAGTGCAACTGCACACGCTGAAAATCCTAACGCCATGGCAACCACTTCACACACACAAGAAATCCTGAGTGATAGCCAGTGAGTGAGCAGCTCTCTCATAAACTACCGTTATACACTGTGAGGGACAGACACACAGACACACAGACACACATACACAAAGACAGACACACACACACACACATGCACACACACGCACACACAAACACACACAAAATGATGATTGTACTAGTGCAAAGATAATATAAAATAGTGCCTCACTTACTCATAAAGGCCGAGAAGAGAGTTAGGACTGAATCCAGAGCTACTTAAGGAACAAAGCTCTAAGTGTGTGTGTGTGTGTGAGTGTGTTTGAGTATGTGTGTGTGACACAAGTAAGACAGAGCTCGCTCACATTCCCAGACAGTGGAGGTAACAAACAGTCGGTGTGATGTGGAGCTGTGGCCCGCAGGTGCCTGCTCTGTGTCCCCCCCGTGTCACTGCGGACCCTCTACACAACAATCAAGATAACGCACAAATTAACCACACCTTAGTCCGCAGAAGAGTAACGTGCTACATCCTCCAACAGTAATAATAATAATAATAATAATAATAATAATAATAATAATAATAATAATAATAATAATAATAACAATAACAATAATAATAATAATAATAATAATAATAATAATAATAATAATAATAATAATAATAAAATTGCAACCGCAGTTGAGATGTGAATGAAGTAAAGCACAATTATTATTAACTATTATTATTATGACGGCAGACACAAATCAGCTGGTCTCTTTCTGTTGAGCACAAAAACAAAACTCATAGCAATTAATTAACATTTAAAATGCCAGCAGTGAAGATACTTTTTATGATGACTATTCATAGACATTCGATCATTCATATATATACTGACTACAATGCATTTTTCTGTGCATATGGCACTTTTACAACATCTCAACGGCCTTATTCAGTGTACAGTGTCCAACCAGCTGCCAGGGAGGCATTCCTGAGCCAACGAACAGAAGGTCGCACAGCCCCACGGAGCTGACTGGTCATTTACATGTAGCACTCTGTGTGTGAGTGTGTGCGTGTGCCTGTGCGCGTGCTGGAATTCGGATGCCCCTGGTTTCCCCTCCCTGCCAGCCCCGGGGCCTCCTGGGTGTGGACCAGGCGTTGTTTTCCAACAGGCTGGCAATGCCACCAGGGTGACGTGTGAGTGGGGAAACGAGGGGCAGACGCGGTGGGGTCACAATCTGGAGGCTCAGCCTGTTATTATGGATAATAGCTTACACATGTCTCATCATCTACTACAAATAAAAGTGCCGATGACAAACGGCTACGTAGGAACACACAACGTGCCGGTGAGGTGCATCATCATCGCACTCTCACCAGATAAAGGACAAAGGGGTTGAGAGGGGTCTAAATTCACAGGGACAGTCACAGGAAGTCCCCCCCCCCCCCCCATTTGGTGGAACAGGTTCAGTCTGGACGCTGAGAGGAGGGTGTGGTGGGACAGGCCCAGATAGGAGGAGGACGAGGAGATAACGGAGATCAAGGTGTCACGTTGGGAGGGAAGGCGCTTCTCAGCTATAAATAACGCCTGATGTCACCTGCCCACATACTTGGGAAAACAAAAAAAAAAATCCTTCGGGGTGTTTCAGGACACTTCGGATTTCATTGTTCGGGGGATCGCGGTGACAGTTGAGCAGCTGAGATCACACACAGAAATAGATCGACAACGTCGTGTGAGGGAACGTTCACACTCGTCAAGGAAATAACACCGGTGCGTGAGGGGACCACTTGGGTGAGGACCCAACAATGTGTCATCAGGGTCCTCAAAATCCTGTCTCATGCACCCTAAGATAAAAAACTGTCTTTATTTCCAGTAGTCTTTGAGCTGAGGTAACTTAGCTACATGGGTTAAAAATGAATTTAATTGATATTGATTACCATTCAATTGCAAGTTATAATAATGGAATTAAATTGATTAAATAGCGTTGCTCACATATGGAGTGTGTGTGTGTGGTGGGGGGAGGGGGGAATAGCGTTGCTCACATATGGGGGGGGGGGGGGGGGGGGGGGGGGGGGGGGGGAAGAAAAAGATTAGAATGACAGAGAGAAAGAGGCTAGGAGTGATTTGTGGAGGGCTTCCACATGTCTCTCTCACGGGAAGGCGCTGGACCGGTGTGTGCTAAACATCCTTGGGTCTAATTAACAGACTCTTTGTAACTGAATAAGTCTGTTGCCGTACATCAACGGCAGGAGTCTGCTGCCAGAGACACAACATATTGTGGAGTGATGAGGGTGGAATGGAAATCCGAGAGAGAAGGACTGCAACATCTGGTGGGAGGGGGGGGGCAACATCTGGTGGGGGGGGGGGGGGGGGGGCAGCCCAACACACTACAGTATATAAAACAGCAGGTACAAAAGAACTGTGAGGTCTAATTATGGGTTCATGCCAGATGCACTCTCTCAGTATACAGATATATAATAAAACACTATAATATAAAAATTCATTTGTCTGACTATAGAAATTTGAGTCACAAAAAAAAAAAAAAGGAAAAACAGAAAGGGATTAATTTGAAAACACATTAGGAATACTGTTTTCAAATGAATCCTGTTTCTAATTCAGTTTTTCTTTTAAACATTATTTCAATATAGATCTTTGAATTATGTCGCTGTTTCAATGCTACTAATTGGTCTTAGTTCATCACAGTTCTTCCACAGCTGTAGATCCAATTGAGATATTCAGAATTTTATCAAACCACCAGGAGCGATGACATGAGTTGCCTCTCTTCCTAAATGTGAGCCCAGCAGACGGACGAGACGTTTTACTTCCACACAGCGTGGGCCACGCCATGATTCACAGTAAGTGCCGAGAGTGCATGTGTGTCATCAATCTTAAAAAAAAACAAAAAACAATCTTTTGGTTTTGTCCAAAATATAACATAAAAAGTGAATAAAGAGGAAAGTAGCGGGGGCTCCAATCTGGTTTTCTACTTTTCATGACATCACCGTGCAGCCAGCTCCTGTTAAACATCACGCACGACCCCAGGGCCCCCTCATACTGTCACACCTCATCGGATCCATACTCCATGCCTGTCACTGTATAAGAGGATTAGCTGTTAAAGGGCCCATGAGAACATAATGCACATTATCATTTTTTAGAAAGAAAAAAAAGCGTAGCAACTACAGCAAAGCATGCACATGACAGAAAATGTACACCAGCGTCTGTATCTGTTTCAGAAGCATAACATTCCTGCCAGTGATAGACTAAGAAAACTCTAACACACATGTAGTCAGTAGTAAAGTGCCTTTTTTTTTTTTTGCTTTGAGTCCCATTAAAGCGTTAACAGCATTCAAATGGGGAAAAGTAATGGAAAAGCTGGAATCTAAGCACATCTCGATTTAAATTGCTAAAGAATCGAATTGTGAGCCCCCCAAAAAATATCGAAAACGGAATCCTGCCGTGAGATTTTTTTCACCTCTATCGTACACGTGCACATTTTTGTTGTAAGTGCCGCACAACGGGCGAGAGTTTAAAATTAGCCCTGGGCTGCTGGCTGTTGCCTGTAGGCCAATGAGAGGGGAGAGAGAAGGCAGTTGCAGGAGATATGGCAGAAAGTATTTGGCGACGTAATAGATTGCAGATGGCAGAGGCCGGCCGGCTTGTTTGGTCCACAGTGGTTCTTTGTGATGGCTGGGCCCGCCATAATCCTGGACCTTCTCGTGTCTACGTGTGTTTTTGCTGGCACCTCTAATATCACAGGAATCCAGACACACAAGGGGGGGAGCGGAGGTTCACTCACAGAGGGGGAACTCCATCAATGTGAGACTGTGTGCCAGTGTCTGACTGAGTCTGAAGTCTGAATACCAAAAACATCCAATAAATCCAATATCTGCGTCAGGTGACGTCACCCGGTCCATGTTCCAATCCAGATTCAATCGTCTGATGTTTTTATGAATTATGAATAAAAGTAATGATGCAGATTTGAGCCCGAGGCCAAAATACTGTCACACATAATAATTAATAAAAAAACTGACAGTTTAACAAAGACATCCAGTAGTCCCCATTCTCTTATTATTATCGGAAAAAAGCCAATTTAATCTATTGCGGTGGGACCTGTGCAGATTTTATGCACTTTAGTTTCACATAAATCCAAAAATAAATAGAAAAAAAAACATAATAATAATAATAATAATAATAATAATAATAATAATAATAATAATAATAATAATAATAATAATAATAATAATAATAATAATAATAATCTTATACATTCCAGTCATTAACATTTAAATTTTGAGTCTAAAGAATATACCATAATATAAACTGTTTTCGCCTGAAGCTTTTTAATATTGCGCAGCCATATGAATTTTAGGCCATACCACCCAGCCCTGATGTCAATATTAGCACATCATCATATCAAGCTGCTTCCTCTCTGGTCTGTGCATGGTTGTCAGAGAGCACCGTCACAGCCAGGAAACACAATCTGTCACTGACACTGCTGCTATCAATGCTCCGCGTCTCTCATGACAACACTATCCAAGAACACGACAGAGGCTCTACCTTAAATCATCTCTCACTTTTACACGCACACGCACACACACGCCGAACACAGTCCAGACTTTTGACTCCACATGTGTAAACACACAAAGTCAAAGACATAAGCTGATATACAGACGGACTGACCGGTGGGTCACGCTACACCGAACACTCTATATGATGACAATCATAAAAAAAAAATCATAAACAACGGGTTCACTTGTTCTGCGATTTAAGCCAGGCCTAAATTATTTAAAAAAAATGTGTTATGGCTTGGAAACATTCAAACTTTCAAGGTTATGGTTACATTCCCGCACCCCCCCGCCCCCCCCGAACAGGAATATGATTTTCTCCTGTATGAACCTGGCAGCTGTGCATATGACTGTGTTCACTGTACAGGCTGCCCCATTTGTCTGAAAAGTCATCTCCCCAACATGTATCGAGTGCACACGGGGCCTTTTGAAGACGCTGACCCCTCCACACCTGTCTTGTCACTCAGGGCCCGGGTGTGCCCTCCTCCTGCAGCCCCCTTGCTGCCCCAACAAGAGGCCTCGTTTCCCACCAGGCCGGCCTGCCCGCACCCACCCACCCACACACACACACACACGAGCACCCTGGTCCCAGCCCCCTTCAGTCTGCACAAAGCCCCCATTGTGAGGCACAATACTGGCCGCCCCCTTTTTCCCTTCTCCCCGGCACCGTCTGCTCTGTTTCCCCCGTAACCCCGTTCCTTCTTCCCCCTTCTTGAATATACTGTATATATTTTTAATTTCAGTCCTTTTTTCCATCCTTTCTCATTTATTTAATGTCCGCCCACCAATCCTGTTCATCATATCGGTCAGGCTCTCACATCTGATCACCTTTCTACCAATACCCCCCAAATACGATATCTTTATTATAACATCCCCTCTCCTCTCCCCATCCCACCCAGAGTGGCTCTCAACTCTGTGTTCCAACCTTTATCACTTCCCTCTATGGGTTATTTGTCTTTCGTGTCCTGTTCTCTGCTCATTTCTTATTTAGGGGCATCTGCAAGGCTCATGCATGTGACTCTCGCTCTGCAATATCATGTCTGACATTCGGGGATCTATTTTAAGAATGTAGGACCAATAAACAGTACTTTTGCACTGGGTACATCTGCGCCATGTGTTTTCAGGTATCCCATCGTGCCAGTCTTTCTAAATAACAATACACTGCTGTCAGGTTTCCCCCCATATTCCACATCAGACGAATTTGGAAGATCCATTGCATTCCAATCACGATGCATTTTCACCTGGAATCAACATGCAGTTTTCCTTATGACGATATCTCTTAACGGCTGGTCAATACCAGGTGGAATCACAAATAAGGAACAGGTGGGACAGAGGGGGATATTTTTACTCTTGGAATATAAACAGATTCTTGTTTTTTTCATTTCAATAACTATATACAGTGAGAGTGTGTGTGTGTAGGAATACAAACGAACCACCTGCAAAACATCCATTCACCCTTCCACATACCACATACCTGAAAAATACCACACTTCTTAAGTTTCTTGGGTAAGCCGAGCAGCTGTAACACCGTGGCACAGTACAGTTGCCACCTGATTGCAATTTGGCCTAATCTGCCATTCCTGACAAACAGAAACATGAGGCAGAAACTGGCAACAAATGAATTAGATGATCTCGGCATAACACCAAAAAAATGAAACAGACCTATACAGACACAGGGAATCTGTAAATCTGCCAAGAAAAAGAATGGGGTCGCAAGGTCGTCAGTGACACAAAGCCGTGGCAACCATGGCTGAATTTTGACAAAGACGAGCGATGGGAAGGTGGACATTCCACACACTTGTCCTCCTGTGTTCCCTGATCAAAGCACGAGAGGGAAGAAACACAACACAACAACAAAAAGCACCACAGAGCAGAGCTGTGGTTGGGTGTTTTTCTTTTCATGTTAAGTGAAAGGGAGACCAAAACGCACACAAGGATGTGGGGATTTTTTTTCTCTTCGAAGCCAAAACATTCTGGTTGAAAGTGAAAAAAAAAAAGGACTGAACAAACTGGTGCGCAAAGCAAAGAAAAGGTCAGAAAAGAAAGAAAGCAAATTATAAAACTGTAGGAGTGCCTAAATAGCTGCTCCTAAAAGCTTTGAAGCATTAAATGACGCAGCTTTATTCGGCCCCCAAAAAGACAGTAACCATATCGAATGAAATTCAGTAAATAACACACACCACATGCCACTCAACAAGTGACACCTCTAGTGGGGAAGGTTATTTCGGTCGCACACACGGACACACACAGGTATCCACGGTGACGCAGCGGAGGCTGACGGGGGGACGACATGGCGATGACTCAGCTGGGAGAATTTAAACCCAGCCTGGTATGGAAGGCTGGGACAGCGGTGACCTCATTCCACCGGCCGGCTCGGGGGCCGTCCCGAGTGAGGGGTCCGAAAGAGCCATGGAAAAGGGGGTCAGGGAAAAGAATGGCGGCACAAGAGAGGTGTCCTATATCCAGACATGCTTCCTGCATTGCGATCATAGGATAGAAGTGTGTGTGCCTGTGAGTGTGCGTGCGTTGCTTTGCGTGTTTATGTGTGACTCTTTGTGTGTTCATGATTGTGTGTGTGTTTGTGTGTGTGCGTCGCTTTGCATGTTTATGTGTGACTCTTTGTGTGTTCATGATTGTGTGTGTGTGTGCGCGCGCACGATTCTTTGCGTGTGTGTGTGTGTGTGCGTGTGTGTGTGTGTTGTTAAATGCAGTTTCCCAGGCTGCACAGGCAACAGCTAATGAGGTTTCTGAACCAAATGTTTTGGTCCAAGCCGAGAGACCCGAGACCAGCTCTGAGCTGAGGCCAGAGACCAGAGCTGGGCCTGAGGATGCGCTGATAACAGGGCTCCCCGGAGGCACATCGGCCACACACTCACACAACCCTGGAACTTCACAGCTGACCATGTCACGTCAAGGCACGCATATGGTGGGACGAATTAAAAATAATCCAACGGGGGGGAAATGTTATAATATATATATTTTAATGAAGAAAGTGAAATTTGGAAAAAATCATCAAGTAGAGATCATGTGATAACGCTTCTGGTTCTTCAACGTCATTTAAAAAAAATAAATAAATTGAAACAGCTAACAGTTCCAAAAGTGGGCCATTCGTGGGCCTGAGTCTTGGGGGTCCTTTTCTTTGTAATTTGCGCTCGCATTGTGAGAAAGGCCCATACACAGCGATGAGTCCAAAGCAGTTGCACAACTCCTCTCCAGTGTAACATGCTCTATTAACCTTTTAGGATAGCTTACCTCTCGGGGTGAGCGGGTTCTGACGGACCCCGGCTGCACCATGAACCGTAAAAAAAAAAAACACACACACACACACACACAAAGCTAAAAGTGTGTTTTGCAGGACGGAGGCAACTTTACAGAATCAGTGCAGCAAATCGGTTCAGTTAATGATAACCTGAGGAGTGATGCTGGTTTAATATGTTCCCTCCCATTGCAGCACCTTGCTCAAACTTGAATAGAGAACACATGGAGATGCTGTAGTCAATCTCTGCTTGCAATATGGGCCCATCTAATATAAAAATTACAAAAGTGATGAAATATACTAGTACACGGTGTTAAGGATCACAATGCGATCGACAATTAATCGCATGGGCTCTGGCAGCGCAGCTAGAAAAAAATCCAACATAGTTCATCTACATTTGAATCCGTCAGACACACAGTAATGAGCGATGTCACCTGCTCTCTGACCTTGTGACCTTTCACACACTTTACGCACTCCCCCGCCACAAACTAGTCTCCTGGACTATGCGGCCGAGGTTCCATTTTCTTTTTAACTGCACCCATTATTGCCAAAACACACGTTGCGCTTACCAACCAACAATCCAAATATCCGAATAAACTGGGCCAAGACATGTACACGCCCCCTATTCGTGTTTCTTTGGGGAAACCATTAACGTAGTGATGACAAATGTCTGTCCTACCTTGAAGCATGCAGCGGTATGCTGACTCAGAGATGGCGTAGATGTGCGGAGGCATCTCGTGCCTCTTCTTCCCTCTGTACATCTCGATGATGTTCTCCGAGTAGATGGGCAGGTTCTTGTAGGGGTTGATGACCACACAGAAGAGGCCAGAGTATGTCTGCAATTAAAGAGAGAATTTAGAACACAAAAAAATAAACATAACTGTGTGCGTCAAATAGACTAAGTTGTGGAAAATGGTACCATATCAATGTTCTTACAATAAACAGGAACATGCAAAATTCTGGCTGTTTAAATCGCTGGGCCTGCACTGTGTCCATTTGTCATGACTCATTTTTAGGAGCTTAGATCATGAGAGCGGGAATGAAACGCACTGATAGACTGATGGAGTCCCAAATGAAACACTAAACAGACTACTGGCCTTTTGTGCAAAAAACAAACAAAAGGCCTCTGGAATGTTTTAATATATTGAAAAAACCTGCACCATACAATGCACAAACACCAAAAAAAGTGTAATAATATTAATGTAAGAGAAAATGCTGGACAGTTGGACTGGCGGTGTTACATTTGGCTGTGTAATGCGCCCAAGGAGACCTCTATCCCCTGAGCATGCGTGTGTGTGTGTGCGTGTGTGTATGTGTGTATGTGTGTGTGTGTGTGTGTGTGTGTGGCATGAACACTCCTCAGCTATGCTGTGGGCTGAAATGACCAAGCAGGAATGAGTGAGAGGCCCTGCTGGGGCAATGGCTCTCTTTCATTCTGCAGATATTATAGGGGGCTACGCACCCCCCCCCCACCCCCCGCCTATAGATGAAACAGAGAAAGAGCTGCTCACCACTGGTATGACTTTCAACACTGGCATGCCGGGTTTTAAAATGATACAGGCCACCACACTAACAGTACCTGTAGAATGCTTTTGCAAATACAATTGCATGCATACCTTACGTCATTAAGAGTAATTAAAGAGAATAATACTTCAAATCATACTCTCAATTACAGATATATTAGTAATATATCAAAACAACCAAAAATAATAGATCATTGAAAACCGCACAGGCTCCAGACACATGGAGGGATGAAACCATGTGGGGGTCAGAGGCAGCTGGCTTCCTGCTGGCTTCAAGGTCAAAGTGACACACATGTTTAGTGTTGTTTTGCGAGGGGTCAACGCTACAGTGGCTCTATCTTTTGAAAAAAAAAACATTAAATACAGAAGCATGGTCCTTGAAGTTCATAAAAAAAAAAAAAAAAAAAAAAAAACATGTTCACCTCAGAGGGTAGTCTCTGTAATAAATGATCTGAGATCTGCATCTGAGATTTAATTGTCTCAGGAGCTATTTTTTACTTTTTTTTTTTTAACTATACTGTGTAGACAATAACCACACATGTAATACAGTATTAAGAAAAGCGGACCTAAAGTGATCTTTATAGGAGTACATCTGCTGCATAATTAAAAGTACATTTAAAGGCTGATGGATGAATGAGGACGCAGAGGTTTTAAACTAATCGTGTTCTCATCCTCTGTGTGTGTGTGTGTGTGTGTGTGTGTGTGTGTGTGAGAGGAGAGAGAGAGAGAGAGGAGAGCTGCTGAAACTCTAACTCTCCACTCTCCTTTTCACGGCTTATGAAAAATTAATTTACCCCTTTAAAACTGGAGCTGCTATAAAATGAAATAAGGGGGGGGGGCGGAGAGAGGGGGGGTGTTCTCATGAGGTCTGCAACAGGCAGCAAAGAGGACTGTTGCAGGTAGAGGAAGGATGCAGGTTTGATTCGGTTTTATTACTTTGCAAAAAAAATAAAAACATGATCTCATTAGTGTCATGGCCGAGTTTCGGGTGTTTCGAGGTGCATTTGTATTCTCCAATGAGGATGAATCATTTATATTTTACTTGTTTACTTTGTCAGAGCCTCAAAAATGACTCTCCTGGAGTCATCCAAAACGACATCCAAAAATCCTCATCAAAATGAGAGCGGGACTATTTTCTTCAGGCGTAGGAAGGTTGCTGGGTGGAATTGTCTCAAAAGTTGGCCCAATAAAGAACTGACTGAACAGCACCTGCCACGCCGCCACGCCGCCACGCCCGGCCTTGTCCTACGAAAGAGAAGGTGATGTTTCCACTGTGAAATCAGATCCAGGGGAAGGGATGCCGTGGCCTAGTAACAGCTGAGCAACAGCAGACACAACAGTCGATATGTTTCACCAGCACACACACAGGCTGGAGAAGACATGTCCCCACTGTGGGTGCAGGGACGGAATCGGCACAACGGAATCTGTGGGGAGGACCGGGTCCAATCTAATGGTTTCATAACAATGCCAAAGAAAAGTGTTTTTTTTAGTTTTTTTTTGATTGGCTGAGTTGCACGGTATCAAATCCCACAGACTGTAGGAGGGACTCTCTCTTGCTTTGTGAATTTGGACCTTTTTTTTGGGGGGGCCGCTGTGGATTTTAGAGCAGAGTGGCCGCCGGCTTACAGTTCACACCGCAGTCTGTCAATAATGCGGTGAATAATCTGGGTTTTAGGACAAATAGGGAAAGGCCCAAAGGTGAGCCTGTGACAGTGAGCATGACTGTGCATTTTTGCTTAGGCTCGTTTTCCCTGGCGCTGATTCATGTTCTGTATCCGTGCAGCAGATCCGCTTTAAAGAAATGGAACGTTTTTAGTAGAAAATAGTTGCAGTGACTTGCATAGATCTACTATTTGCAGAAATATAAATAAATAAATAAAAATGGCAGAAATCCCAGATACGAGGATGGAGAAGAAAAAAAAAGACATAGTCCACGCAATAACTGTTGCATGGAGGAGTGAGCGTGGGACAGGGACGATGGGACGGACAGCGGCCCGAGCTGGAGTGGGCGGCAGGAGACAGACAGACGGACAATCTTTTTGGGCCACGGAGGAATGCTGAGGCTTTCTGACAGCTGAGGCTTATCTAATGACACAAAGGCCTGCTTGTAGCACAGCGTGTTGCGCCGCGGTCAGCCTGTGACTCACTCGCACAACACTCACAGACGGCCACCACCAACGAGTCGGTCCAAAAGACAGACTGAATGCGCACGGACGCGGACCCATTGAGCCCGCATAGGTCCCCACAGATGATGGGGGCCCAGAAAACACAATGGTGGCCTAAATATTTCAGGAGCTGACAAGGTGAATAAACACACACACACACACACACACAGTCATTACGAGGAGGCAGCTGAGTGTTTGGTTAGGAAGAGCTCTTAATGGGGACAATGATAAATGATGTGCAGTTTAATTCAGCATCACTATGCACAAAGGTATTCATAAAAAGTCTGAGCCGAAACTCAATATCATTTAAAAATATTTGTGGAGGGCCATGATACTCCTGATTTGCATATGTTTCCAATAATTGGATTTTTTCAACTATTTCCACTGTCTAGACTTTATCTACCTGTCCGTCTATTGATCTGACAACTTTCCAGTAGTTTCAGCGCTCATATTTAAATTTCGTCAGGCCGTTTTATCGCTTCACAAACCAGTTCACCTGTGTATCGTAAAAAGTCTGGCCAAATAAATATGAAATCGTCAAATGTACGGTATGCCCAGTGAAATGATTAACACAACAATATAGTTGCAAACTGGCCTTGAATGGGCTCAGCAATGTGATTGCGATATGGAAATCTCCCCAACCACGTCCACAGAAACGCAGCATGGTTGAGCCAGTATACTTTCTCAAGGGGGGGTAAATATAACACATCGGAAGAAGTCTGCAACATTTCAGATTACTTCATCAAAAAAAAAAAAGGCAGCTAAACTGGAAATTTCTCTTCCCGACAGAAAAAAAAAAACGACACATGTTTTCAATTTCTTTTTAGGCACGGGGCAAACGAACAAGCTCCCGAAAGTGATTCTGAAAAAGTAGAAAAATATGACACGAGAATATGCGAGATAAAATGAAGATGCAGCTAGGAGAGACCTAGGGGAAATTTCTAGATTTTCTTGACAGGGAAAAATGACAAAATCCACTCCAATAAAGCATTTGCTTCTCGCTCTGATGTATGACTAAACCGAGACACTCAAGTCTGACCTTTGACCTGTGTGAAGCACACACTACAGACTTAAAAGAGGTGAATCCATGGGGGGGGGTTCCTTGCCAATGGTGATGATAGGTCTTGGACGGGGGTTTAAATAAGTGCAACAATCCTACAGTCCCGGAACATCGGTCTCTAAGGTCATAACCAACCCACATTCTATTCCTGGAAAACATGTCACTAAATGGGTCAAAACGACAACGAGAACATGGCAGAGCAGCCCTTCTGGAGTGAAACTGGATTATGGGGACATTGGCTAATAATTTGGGTTATTATAGCTTCTGGAAAAAGAGGATTCCAATATATATTAGGTTTAAGAGTAGCATCTTTGGATTGCCAGGATGTGGTCTGAGTGACGGAGGAGAGAAAGGGTCGGGGGAGATCTGGGATCAAAACCCGGGGCCCGGCAGGAGGACAAACAAACCCAAAGCAGCAGTGTTTATGGAAGAGGCCTGGCCTCAGCCCCGAGGTGAGACAGAACCCATGGGGGGAAGGTTACAATGTGTAACACAGAGCCACTTATGAGAAGTGAGCCGGTCGGAGGGGAAACGTCTGGCAGTGGTTAAAAGACATCGGGACATCTGTCACTCATACTGTGAACCGTGTGTGTGTGTATGTGTGTGTGTGTGTGTGTGTGTGTGTGTGTGTGTGTGTGTGTGTGTGTGTGGTCAGGATCCACAGCGAGAGATTAAGTTCTCCGGATGATAAATATCAGACCTATAGGCAGAAATCCACGCAATCATTTTTGAAATGACCCGAGGTTTGGAATTTAATCTACAGCTGTGAGAACCAGGGAGATGTGAGAGGTCAGAGGTCAATCGTTCTCCTGTGTGGATGGAAAGCAAACAAAAACGCGACACACTAAAGAATCACAAATCAAAGCCACTCACATATATGAGTCCGGAGTAGTACCGGTCCTTCAGGTTGTGCAGCACGGAGGCCTCGTTCAGGCAGGTGAGCTCGGCCATGTCCTCCACCTTGCTGAACTTGGGCGGGTTCATCTTCTGGATGTCGTCCTTGTTGACGGCCACCTTCTTGCCGTTCTCGGCCAGCTCCAGCAGCACCTCCTCGCCCCGCTCCTCCCGGATGCCCGCCGCCTCGAAGCCGTGGCGCTCAGAGGGCACCCACACCAGCTTCTTGGCCGTCCAGTCGGCCTGCGTGGCCGGGTTGTACACCACGGCCCGGTCCACAAACAGGTACCGCTCCGGGTCCTCTTGTCCACTCCGATGAGACATCTTAATCCTGGGGTTTTACCAGAGCAACGTGGCCACCTGGGACACACACACACACACACAGGAGCAGGAGTTAACACACAGGCTGTCATCAATAAGCATCATCATTTTAATCACTTTTTTTTCCCACTGTATTGGTGTTTATTATCTCTTAGAATAATAATCTGGGATAACCAAGTACGACACGGTAATACTCAGAACAAGGTGACAGAGGAATACCAGTCCAGATCATGACTAGTACTGGACTTAATATACATATGAGCCGAGTTTAAAAGTTATCTCACATTTAAGCCAGGTTTTAGAATAAGTCTGATAACCTGCATGACTTCTCTCTGACTGGGTCCGCAAAATAACACTGCGCATACTGCGTAGGCTCCATCACATCCAGCAGGGGGAGGGGGGACTCACACCGCCCCCCCCCCCTTCCTTCTAAATATTTAATGAATATAAAATGCTACCGTTAACATCCATAACAAGCACAGATAAGAGGAAAAGGGAAACTATTCCAAAATATTGGGTGAAAACTGCATCTGCGCCACTAGACCTGCAAGTGTAATAAGACTGTAATAAACCCAGTTATTACCTGGGTGACTAACAATTCGGACAGAAAATTATACTGAATGAATGCTGGATATACGCCTTCAGAGGAAAAATTACTTTAATATGCTTTTTTTTTTTTTTTAACTCAATGGGAAATCTCGTCGTAGTTATCTTAGATAGGTAGCACTTACTCGGTGTATGAACTTCGGCTCGTTAATATTGGTCTGGGTGAATATTGAGAAAAAACAAAAAAATGAAAATATATATATATATATATATTAGAGTCATTCCCCCATTAAAGGACAATTCTGAACTCACTTCACATCAAAAGACTATAGCCTGACTAAGTTTCCCAGGCGACCTCCATCCTCCCTCCCTCCATGCCCCCCCACCGGCGGAGGTGGCGGAGCTCGTGCCGCGCAGAGGCACTCGGTCCCCGGGACAGGGGAAGTTAACTCACCCGGTGGTGGAAGAGAAGCGGCGGCAGGAGCAGCAGCAGCAGCAGAAATCAGATCCCGATCACCGAGCCGTCCGTCCCCGTCCGAAGCTGCACGAACACCGCAGGCATGTGTCTGGGTTGTTGGTATGCACCGCAGGCTCGGTACTGCCTCCTCCGCTGGGGCCCCTCCTAAACCCGGGCGGCACTGAGCGTCCCCGCCTCCGGCTCCGTCACTGCAGCACACCGGGGGGCGGGGGGGTCCACCTGAGGACCGGCTCTGACTTAACGAGTGAACACAAGACTTTATCATCAAATTCAACCACAAACACACACATATATATATATAAATAAACAAATTGCACATACAGGATTGGTCAGAGACTTTTGGAGTCCTCCTCTGCCTCTCTCCATCATTGGCTGCAACAAACCAACCCCCCTAAAAAAAATAACTTCTGCAATCCAGAGACATGCATTAAAAACAACAATGCATTCTGCAATTAACCACCACCACCCAAAAATAAGTTGCATTATCACCCTTCCATATTTAGCTTTTTTTTCCCCAAAACATTATTTTCCAAAAGATAAATTGATCATTTTCCTTTTTTTTTTCATATGAAAGGAGTCATATGCAGTCATCATTGCCCTCTGGTGTCTAAATCCACCAAAATCACTCAATCATAGATCATTCTGCCGCAAACAAGCTTTTGGTTTTTACAGTGGCCTTTTATTACAAATGGGGGGAGGGGAAAAAAACTCAAAAGAGGGAGGGAAGGAAGGAAGACGAAAAAAAAAAAGGCATCTCTTCTGTAATTAAATAGTCATTTGCTTTTATAACGAATAGTGGAAAAAATGCCGTTGTCATAATCTGTTTTTTCACCAAAAGCAGCAAAGGCATTTTGTGTTGTGGTTATGTACAATCTGTTGATGTGGGAAACCTCAGCGTCCTCCTCTCCAGGCTGCTCCACCCCTCTTCATCTTCCCTTCTCCTCCTCCTCCTCCTCTGCCGCCCCCTCCTCGTCCTCCTCCTCCTCTGTCGCCTCCTCCTCCTCTTCCTCCTCTCACTTTCTTCCTCACGCCACTCGCTTGTTCTGTGTCATCTGCGTCTCCATCTCCCCCTCTGGGCCTTTTCCTTTTCTCGCCCTGCTCCTTCATTTCCTGAAGGGGAAAAATAATTATATATTTTTTTCCTCATTTTACAGTTTGGCTGACAATTTAAATATACAATAGAGATACTAAACATCTACTTTTTTAAAACAGTGGTTTCCAACGCTACAGCCCAAAAAGCCCCAAAAGAAATATTGCTAATTTATTTTATTCTGCTGAAGTGGTACTATATTTATTTTTAAGTTTTCCTTATAATCAAGAAACATAATAATACACATTGTAATTTTCAGAATACACACAATTGTTAATACACTGAGGGGGTGTGAAACACAATATGAAACTGCAAGATTTTCAACGTTTATTTAATGAAATAAATAAAGTTTAAATATATATATATATATAATATAAATAATAGATTAGTGGCAACTACTTCGAGAAAAGTATGACTTGTATGATGTCGTCCCTCCTCACTCCGCGAAAAAAAAAAACATTTCATATTTTATTAAGAAACATCCAGAAATGATTGTGATCATATTGGTAAAGATGACGTACCAGCTTGGCAAATCTCTGGGCCTCGCTCACCCTCTCCACCAGCATCATCACCTCATCTTCCTGGGTTGGGAAAGCAGGAAGTTTTTTCCCAATCAGGGTTTCGATTCGCTGGAAAAGCTCCACATCGTACCTAAGATAATGGGATGGGTAAGTTTACTGCATTCAATTACATTTTCCTCCCAAGATGCAAAATATCAGAAACGGGCAGAAGACCAGCACACACCTGTTAAAATGAATATAATAAAATGAGAAATATTGAGTTATTGATTAAAAAAAGGATGAGGCAGCTCTTACTGAGTGACGAATGTGATGGATTTCCCAGAGCGGCCAGCTCTGGCTGTTCGGCCAACTCTGTGGATGTAGTCCTACGAGGGGCAGACATGGATCCATTCAAATCAAAGAAGAGAAATAAAATCTCCACATAAACCAGCATCAATATGCTATACATGAATAGATCAGCCCTGTAGTACCTTGGAGTGAGTGGGGATGTCATAGTTTATAACACAGTCCACATGAGGGATGTCCAGTCCCCTGGAAGCCACGTCTGTCGCCAGCAGCACCGACCGAGACTTGGACTTGAATTTATTTAGAGCTCCGAGACGTTTATTCTGCCCAACAAAGGGAGAGAGAGAGATCCAGAGTGTAGATATATATATTTAAACAGAGCCCTCTGAACACTATTGGCATTAAAGTAGTACTTACTTATCACAATTGAATTGTAAAAATATTCAGAAAAACACAAAAAAGGATAATAAAAAATTCCAAGAGGTATGTTCATATGACAGTGGCAATGAACTGGTGATTTATGAAGATATGTTTAGAACATTTGAGTGCAAAAGATCATCCCTCATTTACATGTTGCAGGCAATGCATTGGGCTTTCCTGAGCCAGTGCAGGTTGCTGCACTGCACTGTAAGGACAGACCTTAGGAATAATGATGGATTCCGCAGAGAAGACTCTTGGCATAAGAAATGTTTTTTTTTTTTTTGAATCAGCATCATCAAAAATACATAAACAGAGAGAAACGCAGCAAGCAAACAGATGCTTATGCAACCCTCACCTGCTGCTGCAGCTCCAAAATGTTCAGTTTGATGAAGTGCGCATGTGTAAGATAAAGCCTGTGAGATGAGAACAGCGTATGCAGATGTGTGTGGGTGTTTTTTTTTTTGGTGCGTGTCAGACTCTGGGGTTGTGGTGCTCTACCTGACTCAGCTGGCCATGCAGAGGGATTGCAGTGATGCCAAGGTTCCTTAGCAACAGCGCCACCCGCTGGGCATTGTTGCACGTGCTGCAGAAGATAATGAAGGAGTTCCCGGCCAGCTCGTTCAGAATTGACACCAGGTAACAATCCTGCCACGAAACGAACAAAAAAAGATGTTATGAAAGCCAAAGTATAACTCTGAGTATATACAACATGTAAAGGGAATGCACGTCTGTGTGCGCCACCTTGTATTTGGACGGAATGAAGACGTAGTATTGCTGCAGTTTCTCAACTGTGGAGTATTTGGTGGACACTGCACACTTCACAGGATCTTTCAGAGCGGCTCTTTGTAATTTCTGAACCTGTAAAAAAGAAAAAAAGAAAAGATAGATTATGGGATGTACTGGTTTCCCTGTGGCATCCAAAAAAGCCATTTGCTGTACTAATAAAGTTGTTTGTCTACCTTCTTGGTCATGGTGGCAGAGAACAAGTAGGTGCGTCTATCTCTGGGAATCACTTTCAAGATCTTATCCACCTGGAATAAAAAAGAAAGCACAAAGCAGAATTAACGGAATATTTCTGTGCAAGTTCTGTGTTCTGCTTTAAATCAACTATCACTTTTGCATTGAAAGAAAAGGCAACACTGACACTTAAGATCAGGACCTGATATAAAGGTGTGAAGACTCACCTCAGTCTCAAAATCCATGTTGAGGATTCTGTCTGCTTCATCCATGACCAGGAACTTCAGCGCTCGCAGGGAGAAGCCTTTGGTGTTCTCCATGTGGTCTATCAACCGACCAGGTGTGGCTGTAAAATAATTTAAAAATGTTATTAACTCATGTACGATGATAGATTTGTGTAAACATGAATAATAACCATTTTATATTATTTGACGAGAAGAAGAAAAAAACACCAAGAAACTGATCGCGAGGACTTTGATCCAACAATAAATGAATCATAAGCATCAACAATTCCATTTTAATTGATTCTTCTCAAAATCAATTAAAATAATTAATAATTCTAATTCTCATCCATAAGGCTTACCAATAACAATGTGTGGTTTCTTGGCCAACACCAAAGACTGGGACATCATGTCAATCCCACCGACGATGACGGCTGAAACACAAATGAAACAGGTTTTAGGAACAGAAGCGTAGGAGGTGTTGTGCGTCAAAGCGAAAATCAGCAACCCTTTAATAAACGGACACACACACACCACACTTAACGCCGATGCTGGAGCCCAAGGCCTCAAACTGCTCTGAGATCTGAAAGGCCAACTCCCTGGTGGGGGTGAGGATGAGGGTGTGAAGCCTCTGGGGGGAGGCCAGCAGTGACTGAAGGATGGGCAGAGCAAAGGCGCCCGTCTTCCCTGAGCCGGTTTCGGCAAGCCCAATAATATCCCTCCCTGCAGATAGAGACAAAAGCACAGAAAAATGTAAGTCATGTGTTTTATGATGTATGCAGGATGATAAGGAGAAGTACTTTGAAACAGTCT
The DNA here is from genome assembly GCA_016785305.1 of Colistium nudipinnis. Taxonomy (NCBI): domain Eukaryota; kingdom Metazoa; phylum Chordata; class Actinopteri; order Pleuronectiformes; family Rhombosoleidae; genus Colistium; species Colistium nudipinnis. The sequence continues at coordinate 618,117 of JAFBJU010000933.1, read as the reverse complement.
TGTAGTATTTTTGCTTATCTCAGTATAAGATACAATTACTTTCTACTTGCTTATTTGGATCATAAATTACATCCAAAAACCTATAAAACATAAACGCACACACACACAGTCCAACTTAACCTAAGGCCAACTTTACACATTAGTAAATATTAATGCCACAGCAATAAAATTAAATAATTATTGAAAAATATTACAATATCAAATACAGTGATGATGAAAAACTGACAGAGTACTGTACTGATTATACTTACATTAACAGTATGATACAGATGATATTTATGTACATTTTAGGATGCATTAATTATAAATGCTGAGGTGTACATTTACATATTAGGTATTGTCAATATAAACTTTTTTTTTCGTTCCAGTTAGTTGTATACAGCACACTGGCTCTTACCTTGCAGAGCCAGCGGGATGGACTCCACCTGGATCTTCGTGGGACTCTTCCAGCCCAGCTGGTCGCACGCCTCGCAGAGGACCTCGGTGACCCCCTTGTAAACACACAGAAACCCGCATGAGACGCTGCGGTTCACATTATCACACGTGTTTAAGGCTCCCAGCTCGTGAGTGATTTAGCTAGCTCAACAATGCTAACATGCTAGGTCGTCTTCTACTTCTTCTTCTACGTTCCAGGTGGAACACACTTACCAAATCTTTGAAGGTCTTCCCCGTCGCAACAATTTCGCCGCCATTGCCGTCACCGTCACCGTCCTCACTACTCGAGTCTACGAGCGTATCATCTGTGTTTGGCTTCACCATCTCCTCACTGTCGTCCGCCATGTTGCTTTCCGTCCAACGTGTGGTCAGCTCGCCAACGCGCAGCTGCCGAGGATTGGCGTGAGGGCTGCGCAGAGGATTGTGGGTATTGTCGTTTCTTTAGAAAAATAAAATTAAAATCGGCAATTATTATTAATAAAACATGACATTTGAATACTGATGGGCGCAAACTACCAGATAATAATTACAGAATAATTATTTTGTCAATGTATTGCATGCATATATAAGTATACATACGTTAAATGTATAATAATAAATTACACAAAAACAGGAAGTAAAAACAGCTTCTGAAGTGTTTATTCAGCAGCAGGTCAAACACTTTCAAACACGTATTTTGTCAAGTGTTTGACAAACACATTTGCTTTAATGTGAAACATGTCAGGAGATCACGGATAAAATAAACAGCCGACAGGAAAACCGATCATACAAAATACATTTTTCTAGTCATGCCAAATGATACAGTTAGCTGGAGGGAGAAAAAAAATATATAAAACACAACATAGCACTTTAGAGGCTGGTTTTTATTCAGCGCAGGTAAAAGCGTTTCTTTCTGGTTTGCCTATTGGTATGGCCACCGATCGAAAAATGATTCCAATTACACATATATATTCCGATGATGTCAATCAAGTTCACATTCTTCTTTCTAGATTCAACAGATAATTGTCCGGATGAAATGAAAATGAAGCTTGCCGCGAGTAAAGCAGCCTCCCTTGGTTGGATGAAGTGAAACTGATGTGGCGTAAATGCCTGAAGAACAGCTACTTCTATCACTCTGCACAGAAAACACATATTACTAATCCTGTAGTTCAGAGCCCCGCTGAATTATCTCAATAAGTCTCAGAGGAGTCCCTCCATCTCCCTCATAAAGGCTTCATACATCTGGTCCTTGGTCTTCATGTTGGACTGAGACACAGCACCCATCTGGACCCCCATCTGAGCAGCTGTCGCCTGGTGTTTGTGCATCTGGCCGTGGTGACCGTCATCTCCCCTCCTTCCTCCGGCACCACCGCCCCCTCTCTCGTGAGGACCGGCTGCCGCTCCGGGCATTGGTCCGCCCCGGTCCCTACGCACCCTCAGCGCCGTGGGCACAAAGCGGGTGACCTCCGTCTTGGGATTGATAATCTGTGGTTTGGCAGAGATGGTGGCGCCGCCGGAGCCGGCACCCGCTGCCATGCCCCCACCTCCACCAGCGACAGAGGTGATGTTGGCTCGTTTTTCGATGGTGGCTGTGTGGTGGTGGCCTGGAAGGTTGCCGCCAGGATTGGGGCCCCCTGGGAGGGCAGCTGTGCCCGGGGGTGGGGGCATCTGCATGACACCGGGTCGCATAGACATGGAGGGGGGCGGTAAGATGCTCTGTGAATTGTCCTGGGGCCCCGAGCCTTTCTGCCGTTGGACAATGTTGGGAGGAGCACTGAGCACATTGGTGTTGAGAGGTGGAGGGAAGAGGGAGAGAGGTGGAGCAAGTGGCCGTGGGGGCCCTCCTGCTCTCGGGGGAGGGGGTGGAATACCTATGCAGAGACACAGGAAGATGATTATTATTTTTGATTCAAAATGTTTATGATAGTCTTCTTCCTCACTCCATAAAGTTTTCCATCCATCAAGTATGCTTACGTATATTTAATGATGCAGAGAAGGCATTTTAAATAAATACATGTTCATGTGGTGTGACATAAATATGTAGTGTTTCCACAGCATGTGTTTATGCACGGTGTGCACACATATGCCTACCTGGTGGTGCTGGGGGTGGTAGTCTGGGCGGTGGGCCGCGTGGTGGGGGGCCTGGAGGCAGGCCAGGAGGAGGGCCGGGTGGAGGGCCGGGAGGTCGACCTGGTGGAGGTCCGGGAGGCAGAAGACGAGGCATCGGACCCCTCATGCCTCCAGGCATACCAGGAGGCCTCAGGAATGGAGGAGCACCTGAAGATACAGTATGTGTTGAATATGTGACGTAAATGATGCATAGAATACAACCAGCATACCCATAAAACAACAGGTTGAGCATTGTATTCCAGTTCCAAAACAGTTTCATTTTCAGAATTAAAATAGAAATAAAAAGTATTATAACTAGAGCTATCTAACCTGGAGGTGGGCCAGGAGGTGGGCCGGACGGTGGACCAGGAGGCCTCATTGGAGGAGCTGGGGGTGGACCCAGGGGTGGTGGGCCACCCATCGGTGGACCCTGCAGGTGCGGAGGCCCTTGCTGTCCCAAAGGCCCAGCAGGAGGGGGTAGGCGCGGATTGGCAATGACATGGGACTGGGTGTCCCCTGGTGGTCCCCTGTCCTCAATGTCTGAGCCGTCTGATTCATCCGTATATTCCTCCTCCACCTCTTCTTCTTCCTCATCATCTGGTACTGACTGACCTGAAAACAAAGAAATAACAGCATACCAAATCCTGAGAAATTGGGAAACAGGCACGAGGTCATTCTATATGCAGTAGTGACATTATTTTATACTTTAGTACCTGCCATCCTCAACATCATTGCCTGCAGAGGGGTAATGGCTTTGGTCTTCTTCACCAGCCTCTTTTTCTTCCTCTTTCCTTCACGGGGTACCTCTGGAGGCATATCTGCAAATCGCACGCTGCGACCTAAAGCAATTGGACATAAACATCTTAATTAAAAAAACATATACAACATTCTATTCCAAGTATGACTTTTCAGAAAAAAGTTTTCGACTTAATGCAAATAAAAAAAATTCTGTTAGCTCAGATAATAAATGGAAATCATCAACACAAAATTAAAAGTTTAAGTAAAGAATATTAAAAATATGCTGATAAAATTCTGAGACACTCACCAGCATGTCTGTCATTTCTGTCTCTATCCTCCTCCCTTTCCCTCTCATCGTCCTGCCTGTCCACACCCATTCTCTGGACAACGTCCACCCCTTCATTTCTCTCTTCTTCACTGTCCTCTTCAGAGTCGCTGTCATCATCATCCAGGTCATCCCGATCCCTGTCGCTCTCACTGCCACTATCCCGATTTCTTCCCAAATCCATAATAGAGTCTTTATCTAAACCAGGGATGGCAGGCTCTGCTTAGGATAAAAAAATACAAATAATTAAAAAATAGGCAGAAACACAATTATGAAAGCAATGTACTGTCTTGTAATGCAGCTGCCATTATTTTTAATGGGAAGAATACAATAGCAATAAGGAGGATAGGTCATTTTACCTGAGTCTATATTGTGAGTCCGTCGAGCAAGAATGCCGTACAGTGCCAGGACTTGTGGAGGCGGGGGCCCGGGCGGGGGGCCAGGAGGCTTCTTTCCTGGAGGTAAACGTGGGACACCTGGCACAGTTGCCAACACTGGTCCGGAGGATGAGAGAGGTCCTTTACTGAGAGATGAAGAGAAAGAGAGATTTCTTCGGTGTCACAGTAACAAACACCAGCATTACACACACTGAGTTTGACATATTGAGCCCTGGGCCTACCCAAAGGTGGCCCCCTTCTTTAGTATGGATGGAGGCTGAGCCCCCGGTAGTGGGATGTCCTGGATATGGATATTGGAGGGGGCATGAGGCATATCTGGTAAAGGGATGCTGTCGACCTCCACCGACTCTGCATTCTGAAAAACAGGACGTCAAGCCAAGACAGTCATCATTAAACCTTGGTGATGATAAAGAGCTATAATAATAGGTTCTGAAACTCAAAATAAGCTGAGAATAAAATGAATTCATTCATTTCAAAGCCTAATGGTTTAGTCAATATAAATCAATGAAGACACGCACCTTGACTGAGTCAAAGTAGAGAGCCAGCTGGCCCCGTTTGGTCTCATAGTCCAACTCCAGTTTGCGAAGCTCCTCGTGAGTGTCGGGATTCTCTCTCTCGTAGAGACGGACGATGCGTTCAAAAGTCTCGCGTAGCTTCTTCCTCTTGTCCCTCAACACCTTCTCATTCAGCAGGGGCTGCTGGACTGGGTTGAATTCTGTTCAATGTGTCAAGGGAAAGCTTTATTAAAAGACTAGAAAATGAACCAACTTTTAATAAATTACTATTGAAATGGTTAACATAGTTATTACTGGAAAAACTGCAACCTCCTTTAAAAATGAGGCTGTCCCATTATTTATATACAAAAGATAATAAAAATGTAAGTCCTTCTTGAAACATTTATTTAATGCACATTCAAACTCCACCGCCTCACCCATCTCGTCCAGCTTCTCCATATCTTTGATGATCTGTCTGGGGTCCTTCATCTTCAGCACCGCTGCCCTCACCATCATTCTCTGCTTCTTGTTCTGGCAGGAGCAACAACAAATGAAGCAACATTTTAAAAACACAATAACACAACATGACGTATTTTGAAAGACTGCATAAAAGCTAAGGATGTTTCAAGGCCGTTATTACCTTTTTTAACTCCCTTTTCCTGGCTTCTTTTCCTTTAAGGGAAAAAAAAACATATCGGTTATCATTCTGATATCTTCCAAGGATCAACACTAATTCTTCATATGTTATCCTGCAAGTTGGGTCCAAATGAAGCAGCTCTAGGCCACCTATGTACTTACTGGCCTGGTCGGTGGGGTTCATAAACTTCCCACTCTTGGTGGAGGAGGTTGAACGTCGCCCCATGTTGCCGGTTTATCTCTTTCAACCTGTCAAACACAAACATCCCGGGTGAAGTTAAAACCACCAAGACATGGTCAATGGAAAACTACTATGAACCTAACCCCAAATCAGATTTCACAAGACAAGCCAAATATGAATTTGCAGTTTCAGGACTAAAACAAAGATGTTCCAGAGCATAATTAAAAGGATGCTCTTCTCCGTATAGAAAACCATCGTAAAAGCAACGATATTAATCGATGCAGTATCGATCTCAAATATTTGAAGGAGTGTTTTTCCATTAGGAGTTTTAATAATCATACAAGTAATTTAGCAAGAACCACGGCACAACTTCGGTTAGCTATTAATGGCTAGCAAGTTTGACAACTTTAACAGTCAACGCATTACAACTATTGTACAAGCATTCAATATTAGAGTTATATGTTATCTGAAGTGTCTGACAAACATAACACCGGTAAATATATGAATACCTATATAAAACGACCATGCACGGTTTTGCTGGAAAGTTAGCTAGGAAGGTTAGCATGCATTTCTTACGAGGCCTGCGTTAGCATTAAAAAAATATTTCATTTACCTTTTATTCAGATAAAATCGACAGAGCGCGACGCCCTGCTCACACACCACTGGGTATCAAATGCTAAATAAAACGTGTCGTTTATTCTGTGAAAGACAAAACGCAAAGCCTCTGGACTGGTAATACACACACGGGCTCTGTTAGCCGGCCGCCATGTTTACTGCCGCCAGCCGGAGCGGAAGTCACGTCATCGATTTCTTCTTCGTTTTGTTTAAAGACAGTTTATCGTTAAAATTGCATTACCGCCACTTACAGCCCTGGATGTGTAAAAATTTGCTGCACATTAAAATGAAAAGTTAATTCAAGTTTTTTAAATGCAACACTTTGTGATTTCTTACTTTAACAGTGGATACACTTGTCCGTAATAGATTTTGTTTGATATTATCAGAAGTACTTTCGGGAAAGTTGACAAACCCCTCAAATAGTTGGCTTCTGTGCTAAAAAAAAAGTCGCATCAACTTTAATGTGGTTTTATTTATTCACAGTAGTTCTGAGAGACAGCTTACGCTGCTCTTGAAAAGACTAAATGTTCTTATGTACACATGTAATTCTTTATTTGACCAACAGATGGCGCAATTTATATAGTTGAATTAGCGATAAGGAACAGATTAACATCAGTATCCTGCTGCATCCGCTTTCATGTAAAATATGTTTCCTGATCACATAAATCTGCAAAATTTAAATGTGTATGATACATGAGTAAATAGATGATGCTATAAATGATTAATGTTCCGTCATTATCATTATCATCATTAAAAAAACACATTTCTTACAGCAGTTTTGTCATTACATATATATATATATATATATATATATATATATATCGGTTTCCCATGATTACAGGGAAGAGGTTTACAATATACAATATAAAAAAATATATATAATTATATTCAACAAAGATATATTTTATATATCAGACCGAATGTGCATGAGTGTTCACCAGTAACTGAACTTTTCTTGTGGACAAATATTGCACACAATCATGATTCAAACTCATGAATGACTCATCACCTGAGTCTAAGCCAAAGGCTGTTGCGGTTCCTTTTGGTATAATACAGGTCAAAGTTCAACGAGATGCTTAATGTTGATGGGGGGTGTAGGGGGTCTGTGTGTATGGGAGGGTCTGGTCCCAAGGGCCCATCTGGGAGTCATGCCACCGGCTAGGAATTTGGTCCCGCATCATCTCGTCCTCCTTCTCCTCATCGCTGGACCATTGTCCAACGCAGTCCTCCACCCAGCTGCTCTTTTCAGTGCTGTCCCCCCTCAAACGAGACACCTCTTTCACCAGGTGGTCTTTGTGGCAGAAGCTGCAGACCCTCAACTTCTTGGTGGGGTGAATGTGGAATAGCACCATTCGCCTCATGGAGCACGAGTTGCAGACCACAAAGCCACAATTCCTGCAGTGGTGTCGGCGGTTGGTGGGCGTGAAGGTCTTCAGGCAGCGCATGCATTTGTGGGACGCCTGGTCTGGGATCCAGGAGGGAGCGAAGGTGGAGCCCGGCTGGCAGCTGCTGCCCTGCAGCAGGTTGGCGCGACAGCTCTCCATTTTCTCCATCCAGACCCGCTTCTCCTCGGGCGAAGAGGCGGACACAAAAAAGGACTTGCGCGGCGTACGGATTAACCATTGGTTCTTATATTTTATCCCGTCTTCCATGTCCTCCAGCTGGAGGTCCTCTGTAGTCACAGAGAGCAAAAAAATATATATATTCTTCGAAATTCGAAATTTAGTCTCTGAATCTAGTGCAACTCCATTCTAAAATGGAATTCGATATTTTTCAAAACAGACAGATTTGCAAAGACAAACACAAGTAACACAAAGGTCCCACTTTTTACGCTCTGGTTACTCACCCAGCGGTATTATTTTCTGATTTTTGTGCCAGCGGCCGCTCAGAATCACGCTGCCGTACACCAGGACGTCATTGAAGAGGAAGAAAGCCTTCAGCGCAGGCTTCCTGCAGCCCTGCTTGACCAGGCGGCCCTCGCCCATCAGAACCCGATCCAGCCTGTACAGAGGTTTTCCAGAGGGGCCGAAGGAATTCTCCACGGCTTGGATACGCTCACGGTTGTCCTTGCTGAATGTCAGTTGGTCCATGGCTTTGGTCTGGCATCTGTGGCGTGACGAGTTGCAGCGTTCTGATTTATAGAGAGCCGTATTTCCTGGTGACGCAATGGGACTTTCCTCATTTAAATACAAGACAAACATGTCATGCAAGAGCAGAAGAACTGCTTATTTATATCATTTTGTCTTCTTCTTATTTTTTTAGATATTAAAGTTATCCATTACAAGCACAAGTGTGCCGACAATCTAAAAATACATGGGGGATTTACCCTGAACAATGATTGATTGAACCAACCATTTGTCTGGGACTCTGTCACACCAAAAATCGAAATAGATGATATACATCAATAAACAGTTATCCAGCTCTTGCGTAACATGTTTGGCTGGTATTTAAATTGGGAAAGTCCCATTGTGAAATAAGGCTCCCTCTTACTTTTCCTTAATTGCATAATAATCTGTTTCCATTGGGAACTTTGGCAGCTTCTAAAATTGTTTGCTACTTTGTCAACAACAGGTGTCAATTTCTGTTGTGCAGACATCTGTGTCTGTATTTAACATTTTCAAGTGAACATTTATCCGGGTCCAAAGGGAATATGCAGTAAATACACACAATTAAATGACAGAACAAATATTATATGTTATATATATATTAAAAATAGTTTCTGACACAATGTTTGTATTCATTGGAGCCGATATGTTAAAAAATGTGTTAACTACTAATAATTAGGATGAATAAAATATAAATTCATTTTCTTATCTTCTTGTACAATAACACTGAGTAAACTGGAGGAAAACGGTTAATAAGACCTGTGTCACGTCTGCTGGGTCATTTTCAGCCGCTTCTCACGAGCAGACACTGCAAGAAAAAAAAAAAATATATATATATATATATATATATATACAGCATCATTGAAGGTCAATGGAGAGTGATTTATGCAACAAAGTGTCATATGTCAAGTATTACCATAGTATAAGTAGTATTAGCGATAAAACATACATTGGCTAGACCTTGACATTTATGAATATTAATGCATATTTCTAGCTGAATTAAAATCATTATGAATTAAGGAATTCAATAAGGTGCTTTGAAGACTGAAGGACGTCATTTGCTCCACATCAGACCCTGTTCACCTCTTGCTCCATGATTTAACAGATCAACTAAGGACATTTCATTAATAAACACTGACCATCCCATTTCCTCATCTCGCTTTCTGGAAATCCTAAAACTGGTTTTGTCACTTTAGGAGCCGCGCTCAAAGCAGAGAGTAAGAATGCTGCACGGTGAGTCGGACAAATTCTTCTCTTGTGTTGACAATGATCATTTAAGAGTGATCCACATTGCCAAACTTAATGGAAATAACCCATGGGTTATTTAAATAGTACAAGGAGGGACTTCAAAATCCCAAATTTGGACTGACCATATAATATACATATATATTATTATATATATATATATATATATATATATATGTAAGCAAATCCTGTGACAAATAATGTTTGTGAAGTCAAAGCCAATCAGAGCATTGTTTTGAACAATAATTGCTGTTGAATCACAACTTACCCAGTTTCACAGGTGGGGCCTCACAAAGGAGCTCACACAACAGACTTTCATTGACATGACATTTTAATTTGTGACATTACACTACTCTACAGGCTGTCTGAAGTGACACGATTAGAGACGGTTCTTTGGGGTCTTAAGCAGGGTGGGAAAATAAATGTGCATGCTGATATTACATCTTTTTTTTTTTTTAACCCATGGGTTATTTAAATAGTACAAGGAGGGACTTCAAAATCCCAAATTTGGACTGACCATATAATATACATATATATTATTATATATATATATATATATATATATATATGTAAGCAAATCCTGTGACAAATAATGTTTGTGAAGTCAAAGCCAATCAGAGCATTGTTTTGAACAATAATTGCTGTTGAATCACAACTTACCCAGTTTCACAGGTGGGGCCTCACAAAGGAGCTCACACAGCAGACTTTCATTGACATGACATTTTAATTTGTGACATTACACTACTCTACAGGCTGTCTGAAGTGACACGATTAGAGACGGTTCTTTGGGGTCTTAAGCAGGGTTGGGAAAATAAATGTGCATGCTGATATAACATCTTTTTTTTTTTTTTGCAATCTAGCTCACTTGAAGGAAATGCTTTTTCCTCCGTATTTTTTATTGTTTTTAATGGTAAGTGACAACGTTAAGCTTAAAGGTGATATTGCAAAGCAAGGAAAGGCCGGTTGGGATGTGTCTAATAGGGGATGGGTCCATAGTAGGCAGTGTAGGCGGCGATGATTCCACTGGTGTCCATCATGTCCTCGCAGGCCAGGTTGGCCTCGCACACTTCACTCAGGCTGAGGGGAGAGGGACATGAGCGGACCAAATGAATTCCAAAATAAAATAAATCACAGCACGATATGATACGATGCTGGTATATGAGAATATATGCGAGAGGTACCTCTCCAGTTGGGTCAGTGTTAACTCTCCAGCAGCTCTCTTCTGTCTCACCACGGTGGACGCCTGCTCCCTCTCCACAAACAAACCTGCAGGTCATGCACATTTAACACGCATGCAAAAAAAAAAATACAAAAAAACCCCAGAGAAATCAACCTATCAATCTGGGCACGTTGATAAAAATCAATAAAATACAAATGCAAAGTGAAAAACAACTTTTCTGGTTTTAGGAAGAACATTTCCAGTAAATCATCATAAATCCTTTTATATATATATTTTTTTCAGGAAATACACAAAATGTCAAAAAAACAAAAAACACTTGAATCACTAAATATTGGTCTCACCCTCCTGAGCAGGGTCGTCGGCGGCAGGTTGGGAGTCTGTAAAATATGAAGAGAAAAATACCAAAAAGTAAATATATATCTTAATATTCCAATGTACTGTCGTTTTTGACAAGGAGTCCAGACTGCTGTGGAGCTCTTACCCATAGTCAGAGAGAGGACAGCCAGGGAGCAGAGGACCAGGACGGACAGAGTCTTCATCTCTCGTCTTTTTCGTCTTCCACAGTATTTAACAGAAAGTCAGACACGGAGACTACGTCTCTCTCTCTGTCTCTCGTTCTGCACAAATATAAACATAGATGCACGCTGGATTTATAGATGCGGCCCTCGCTACGACATGGATACGTGATTGGTTAGGGAATCATGTGTCACGCACCCACCCAGAAATACAAAAAGAAAAAAGGAAGAAATACATTTCTTTTTATACATAGACCACATTTGTCATATTTTTACTCACACACGTAGCGAAAAAAGAATAGTGCAGAAATGTGGACATTTGGGACGATAAGGACACGAACTCACAGTTCCAGTATCAGCCACCGTTGTTGGTGCTTTTCAGGGATGAATATCCTGGAAACCAGACTGTCGTCATCTTTGTTTTTTTTTTATTTGTTTCTTGGTTTCAACTTTTGCATCTTGGAGGGTCAGGGGTTTTTTTCTTCTACAGAAACGAGAAAAAATGAGCGGGGAAAATGCTGAAACACTGGAAGAAAAAAAAAAAAGTGACAGAATGTTGGTGATTTACCTGCAGAGAGAAAACTGCAGCGTCACCAGGATGATAATAATAATAATACTAATAATACTACTACTACTACTACTAATAATAATAATAATAATAATAACAACAACAATAATAATAATAATGCAGCCATAGTGCCAGCTGGCAGCCTGGAGAGGTCAGGGTTCTACATCTCTGTCCCAAACGTCCATGAAAATCAGAAAACACAAAGCGAAACGTCCAACAATATGTGCCAATATTTTTAATCCGCCGGTTTTTGCCTCTCTTATTACAAACTGCGGTGATTTGCTACATAAGAGTCAGCAGGATTTAGAAACAAACCAAGGAGGGTAATTTGAAAGGTGGAAGCATATATTTTCTTTTTTTTCACCATAACAAGTGGGTGGTTTGCCAATAAAGCCTCATACAGTGAATAAAACATGTCATTTCATATTGTTGGAAACACAACTTTCAACGGGAAAAGTGTTTTTTTTTTTTTTTTTTTTTAACGTGGAAACAATTTAAAAAACGTATCATTATTGTGTATTGTCTTGTCATCGCTGTTAATGATGTGCTATAATGATTTACCCCTGTTAACAACAGATCCAAACACAATCCTTTTAACTTCCTTGATTTATGACATCGATTTTCCCCTTTTTTTTTTTTTTGATTGGATATGTAGACTGTAATTTTACTGTCTGGGTCAATCTCGGTGCCTTGTCTCATTTCAGAGACAGACTTCTAGGATTCAACCCCCGGGATAACATTAAAAGCGGCCATTTGTGGCCTGGTGGCAACACAAAAAAACAACAAGCTTGCGATACAAGTGTCGCAAGGGGTCTGAGGCATGCTGGAATCTACAGCATCTTTGTTTCTGTCTGCAGACATGTGGTTCTCGGATCAGATTCTTCCTGGGACCACCAAACACATTATTAAAATGAGCGGTATTTGTGGGCTTCTAGTCATATTTTTTCTTATTTAACCCCCTCAATAAGCCAGTGGTTGGAAGTATGAAGAATCTAACGAAGGCTCTTTTTGTGAGCAATTCCTTGTGAATGCAACATTAATATTAATCCTGCAAATAAGAATATTCAAGAAAAATATATTTAATTGTCTAACATGCCATTCCGATTCCCCATTTAACCAGCCCTGCCTCTTTAAAATCTTCTCCAGCATTCTTTGTCACAAACCAAAGCCACAAGCGGGATTAAGACAAAAAAAAAACCCCAGCGAGGATCAACTCTATTTTATTCGTCATTTTTCCAAGCCATAGAAATAATCACTGACAGCAGTGCGGGCCCCGGATAAGTCGGCAGATAATGTGAGAAATGGTTAGTAGATAATGAGTCAAAAACACTTTTTCCACTCAAGCATATCCCATAAAGCTGGAAAACGATGCAAAGGTGTGATAATGGCGGATAAACGTTGTATAACGATGGGTTTCCTTAAGATCTGAGACCAAACTGGAGGCCTCAGGGTTTTAAGGATTTCCATTGGAGGCCACAAAAAAAAAAAGTATATATATATATTTTTATAAAATACACAAAAGTTGTGATATGTGGGTGTGTAGTATATGTGCATCGACATTATCTGATGCGTTCGGGTTTAGTATCGACGGACGGCAGCCGGTCTCTGGGGCTGATTCCGGGAGTTGAAGAATCTCTGGTAGGCCTGCTGGTAACCATAGCGATAGGCGTAGAAGCGACATGGAGAATAGTCCTCGCAGGTCTCTGCGCGCCTCTCCGTCGGAGACTTTATCGTCCTGGGCGGGAGGGAGGGAGGGAGGGGGTAAAGAATGGTAGGCAGGGAAAAGGTGAGAACCAAAAAGGAAAAAAAGAGTTGTAAATCTAAAACAGCTTTTTATTTGCATTACTTGTTCCAAACATTTGTGTTGTGTGTTTGTTACGAGCATATGTACCTGTTTGATCCTACAAAAAAAAATAAAAAATCATGCTGGGTGCTTAATGGTCTTTTTTTTTTGCCTGATTCTGTGCTTTTTTTTTTTTTTTTTTCTTCTTCTAGTTTTTCCACCAGGTAAAAGAAAGGAAATGTGCTCCATGTGCATGTGTGTGCGGTTGTGGGCGCTCTACCTCATGAAGTGGTACTGGTTGAGGCCGTTGCCTCTGGGCGGGTTGTAGACGTTGCCCCTCTGCGGCGTGATGAAGGAGTTGGCTCGGTTTGGAGGCACAAACAAATCTGGAACCACAAAAGAAGTTTATGAGACCGAAAAAAGAAATAAAATAATCCGTGTCAGGAAGTACCACCATGCAACAGATGTGGGTCGAAGGATGAGGTGTGCGTGTGTGTGTGCGTGCGTGCGTGCGTGCGTGCGTGCGTGCGTACGTACGTGAGGGGTAAATGATATGTATGCGTGTTATGCGTGTTATAGAACTGCATGCGTGTTTCCCCATGAACGAGAGACGACATTTAATCACCTTCAATGGATTCTGTGCTTTCATGAGACTCTAGGGGAAAAACATGGAGGCGGGGTTAATCGAAAACGAGGAAATCACCGTCCTGACAGGGACAAAAATAAAAAAGGTGACGATGAGAGGAGGAGTTTTTTTTTTTACCGTAACACACGCAGAGAGAGGCCGCCGCCGCGCACAGGGCCAGAAACCGAAGGAGGCTCCTCATCCTGGGGTTTGTTTATCTGCAGGTCTGCTGGAAGAGGAGAGAGAGCGAGAGAGAGCGAGAGAGAGCGAGAGCGAGAGCGAGAGAGAGAGAGAGAGAGAGAGAGAGAGAGAGAGAGAGAGAGAGAGAGAGAGAGAGAGAGAG
>JAFBJU010000933.1:582425-602125 GCA_016785305.1 Colistium nudipinnis | reverse complement strand
TCTCTCTCTCTCTCTCTCTCTCTCTCTCTCTCTCTCTCTCTCTCTCAAAAACTTGGAAGACGGATAATGATCATTACTATATAATTAAAGCACAACACTATTGTCATTTTTTCAGTGCTATTTCTTAGATATGAACTGTTTTGTTGCTTTATATCATCAAGGCTGTAAAAATGTGAACCAATCGTCATTTTCCAGCTTTAACCAGTCGGTAGAATCTATCAAAAATGCATTTCGGAGACCTTCTTGTAAAAGTTAGGGTACTCGTGCACATAACGAGCTTCATCCGGCGAGTCTCCATGAAAGTGCACGTCGTGGCACCTCATCCATCCAGTTACATAAGACCACATCATTTTTGGCTCAGTGAAGAGCCGTGTAAGAGCAGCCCGTGGCCAAGGGTAAACAAGCGCGAATAGCCGGACAGTTTGTCGGCAGGACTCAGACGGGCAGATAAACACGAAGTCAGACTTAGAGATGGAGATAAGCTCGGGCTGCAGATAGAGGGGAGGAGGAGGTGGAGGAGGAGGAAGAGGAGGAGGGGGAGGAGGAGGAGGAGGAGGAGGAGGAGGAGAGTGTTGTTGCAGACTTTCGGCTGCAAATATCTCTGATGTAATGCGAGTATAACGGGGCTGTTGACCAGGGCCAGAAATAAAGGGGGGCAAAAAAAAGATAAAAACAGATACACGCAGGTGTAGAAAAAGGAATTAAATGCCTCATTTAAGAATGTGTTCCTAAACTTAGAGACAGACATGACAGAGGGTGATGGCATGGAAAACAAAAAGTCAAATACACATTTTTTTTAATGACCCTAAATCCAAATTTCAGCTGTTCTCCTCCTATACAGCCATCTTTCTTCACCTCCGTCCCTCCATCCTTTTTTCCAACTCCCTTTTTTTTGGCAGTTAATGTGGCGCACTGACCCCCCCCCCCCCCCCCCCCCCCCCTCTCTGTGTGTGGTGCAATGGCCTTTCTATAAATCCCGAGAGATGCTATGAATGCACCACAGAGTGCATTTTTATTTTCAAGTTGCAACCCGTTTATAGAGTGGAGCCAAGAGTCCCAGATGAATGATAAATGGAAGGAGGTGGAAAAACAGGATGGGCGTGGGTGGAGGCTGTGACCTTGTCGCTACATCTGGCTTGATTTGGCGAATACAAGGTATGAAGGAGAAAAGAGGCTGAGGAGATTTGACTGGATCAGATTCCACCGACTCTGTCGAACATAACAGCACGAAGAGGAGGAGGACGAGGAGGAGGAGGAAGAAAAAAAAATGAATAGAGAAACCAAAAAAAAAAAAAAAACAAGAGCCGGGATTTCATAACGAAGGCAGAACCACAAATGTGTAAACCATCCGAATAATGTCTGCAAAAACACTTTCTCTGACCTGTTTGTGCAGGTTGGCCTCAGCGGTTCAGCAGGTGGACCTCAGGTCTCTCTGTGGACACAACACAGACACACACACACACACAACATTAGTGCAATGACACAAACAACACACCAACATTAGTCCAACAACAACAACAACCCACCCTTAATGGGCAAAACCAGTTTGAAACATTTTTCCCGTTATTTTTATGCCTTTTTTTTTTTTTTTTTTTAAATAGCCATCTGTGAGTCACTTTCTGATGATTATTTTTTTTAAATAGTGGACCCACGAAGGAGTGTGTGAGTCAGACGGAGTCGGCGGAAACACGGTGCGATGTCGGAGCTCGCTCCTCAGACGTGACTCAGGACCTCCGGCCTCTCAGGGTCCGGCTGTTGTGCGGCTGTGAGTTTGGCCACACCAATGTCAGCAAAACTTCACATAGATTTAGGAGTTGTGGCATATTGTCGGCATCCTATGCCGTGCACGTATAAATGCTTATATTCTTTTTTTGGGGGGGAAAAATCCAATTGAAAAAAAAAAAAAAAAAAGCAGCAGAGTACATTTTCTGTGACAATTCTTTGGGCCCCTCGGCTCCCAAAGCCACCATCAAACATACAAACAAAACCCAGACACACACACACGCGCGCGCGCACACATGCATACACACACACACACACACACACACACTATTGACGCATGTCCTCAGTGTGTTGGGTGTCAATTCAGGAGACTTAGTTTTGTTTTGTTGTGTGAGAAAGTTAAGTGTGTGTGTGTGTGTGTGTTGGTGTGTGTGTGTGTGTACATGTTTCTGTTGCCCTCATGGCATGGGTATAATCTGCCTCTATTTCTCACAAGGGCACCATCCAACTTTTTATTTTTATTTTTTTTAATCCGTTTCATGTGCCGTTTGCTTTGGTGTGCCACAGCTCTCTCCTCCCGGTGCCAACTCCAACAAACCGACCTGCAGGGCGAGCAACCGGCTCCCAGCCACCCCCGTCAGGAATCTCACACACACGCACACACACACACACACACACACACAGAGAAAAAAAACGCACAACATCAGATAGCACTCACCAACAAGACTAAACGAACACGAGAGGCCTGCGAGTGCCGTAATAAGAGAGACCGGGAATGGCCTTTGTGCAGGAATTTCCTCCTTCGTGATTCCAACAGTGATTGTTCTGCACTGAGACAATCTGCTCATCTAGAAATAAAGTCAGCTGTGTAGCCTTTTTTTTTTCCATTATTTTAAGCCTCTCACTGCCACTTCGGCAAAGTTTCTCATTTCCTTCTTGCGTCCAAATTTTTTATAAATCCTTCCAATTCTCCAATTTTCCATCCAAACATGCCATTCTTTGTTGTTCTGCATCTTTTCCTCCTTGGCTTTATATTCCTGCTCATTATCCACAGCCCAAGTTTAAAAGGCTTGGACTGAACCTCTGCTCTCTCTCTCTCTTTTTTTTTTTTTGAGGGTTTTCTAAACTTAAACTTCACAGCCAGACCTTGAAGCTGCCATGCAGGCAACGTTGATAAAAACTCTAAACCCAGGGTGGTCAAACGTATTCATCTGTGTATTTTATCTAATGTGGCTACGTTGGAATGCTTTGGTCAAAATAATTGGGAAATTCGAACGGCTTTCCAACGGAGAAACCATAATTGGTGGATTCATGGAGCTAATCTGCATTTTTGCCTTAAAAATTCAACTCGGATGAACTTTGTGTTTCTATTCTAATTGGAACCCAAACTTCATGGTTATAAAATAACACAGGTTTCCAGGCCCGTGATGAACGACACTATTGACTGGATCTTTTAATTTGCCTCTGCTCCACAATGAATGACCTCCTGACCCCTTCACCTGTCCCGTCATCTCCAAGAACACACTGATAAGTGGGAAAAAAAAACAAAAAAAAAAGACTTTCCTCTCATCTCTGCGTCCGTTTCCTTACTCTTGATCTATTTTCTCTCTCTCTCTTTGTGGTTGTCACAGGCGCTCAGTGTAATCACACGTGTGCGGCCACTAACACAACAGGCCCGAGCGGTGAACCAGCGAACTGGTGACACGCAGGCAGGCCGGCCGGAGACGGAGCTCCACCGCACGCACCCAACAACCTCCTGAGATTCTCCCAGACTCACAATTTCACTTTATGTTAGGTATCCCCGAATGACAAAGGCAGGAGCAATTTTAACACTTTTTTTTTTTTTGAACATAAATTCACGTTTACCGCAGAGCTTTTTTTTAACGAGAGCTTAGGTCTCGTCCTGCTCCTAATTTAAAAGCTTTTTTTTTTTTTTAGTTGCCATGGAGACTCCAGTCGTAGCATATTAACACTGAATCACATTTGGTGTTTCAGGACAGCTGCTCCCAGCGCAGCAGCTAAAAAACAAAAGCAAATTGATTGCTCCTGTCCGGTGGAACACAGAAAACATGCAGAGTGATATAAAGTGGCCGGTGCACAGACGTGTTCAGGTAAAATGTGGGATTTAAAAAAAAGAAAAAGAAAAAATCTCCAAGGCAGAATTTAAATGTATAGTGAGAGTGTAGTATAATATTAATATTTTATGTAAATAAAATGGTTAGCAGAATGAGATATACCATGTTATTGGTGGAAATATGCGATGCATATTATACCTAAATAATAAGAATAATGCATAAACTACATCCACTGAATCTAAGGCTCAGATCATACTGAGCTACGTAAAAAAAAAAAAACTCCACCACATACTATATATACAGTATATATTCATAGCGGCCTCTGGTATGCATTAAGTGTGTGTTATGCCGAGCTGTGGTCAGACACACAGCCGTGTGAAACCAAAATGATCTGTCCTTCTTCTTCTCCTTCTTCTTCTCCTCTCGGTGCTTCAGACACTGGCTGAGTAGATAAATAAATACTTAAAAAAAAACTCACGTAGTGGATTTTTCAGCTGCATCGCGGAGAGGCTGGCCTCTCCGCGGAGTGAAGCTCATCTGCCCTCTGCAGGAGCGTCACGGAGATTACTCCAATCTGGAATGGAAACACATTATGGACTGAATTATAAATAAGAAAAATATGGACACTAAAATATATATATATAAAAAAAATATAATGCCGTCTAAATGTATATATTTATATAATTTATATATTTTTTATTTAATTTATCATTTCTTTTTGACTATGTCTCCTCAGGTTTATAATGTCTTAATGTAGGACTCTGCCATCCTATATAAGTGATATAGATCTATATATATATATATATTTATCTATATAGTTGTATATCTACATATATATATTTAACATGCATATGAAAGCATCTCCCGATGAGGAGATCTTTCAGTTTCTATAGGCTCTAAATCTATGAAGCTCACTGAGAGCCTCCCAGTTTGTCTCTCTAAGTCTCCGGAGCTTCTCTGACCTCTCCCTGACCGCCTGAGAGCCGCCAGCTCAGACTGGTAATGAGATACTGGTCCTGACAGAGATAACTGAGGGGAGAGACGGAAAGTTCTCTTCCCCCCCCCTCGTTCCTTCTCCCCTTTCCTCCATTCTCTCCATCTGAAGATTCCTGCAGGAGCCTCTCTCCTCCTCTCGTTCCTATCTTTTTCTGTGGGACTCCTTCTTTCATGTTGGTCTTTTACACTTTTTTTTTTTTAATGTATTTATTTTTTATTATCAGCAAATTTGGGAGTTTGAATGAGTTTCTGTCGCCGGATAAAAATCTGATCAGTCTTTCATGGTACCCAATTACCTCACACATCTGAGATAGAAACGAAAAGTGAAAAACAGTTTGTTTTTGTTTTTGTGCACCTTGGTGGTCGGTTTTGTGTCTCTTTAGTGCCCTTGTGACTTTTTGTAATTGCTTTGTATCGCTTTAGTTGTTTTTCCGGACTCTTAATGATTGTTGTTTTGTCTCTCTGTGGTTCTCCTGCGTCTCGCTCATTGTTCTGTGTCCTGTTGTTTTTGTTTCATATCTCTTTATTGTCCTTATTCACATTCGCATGATTTAATGCCCCTGTTTAACCTAAAGCCGGACCGTCGGTGAGAGTGCAAAACAACCAATGTGCAGATCTTTTAAAAATTCATAGTCTTCAATAAAACAAAAGGCAACTTACATAAATCCAAAATCACTGGGGAGCAGGAAACATCCCAGAAAACGGGGGGGGGGACCTACAACAGACAATGAAAGACGCAGAGACATTATACACAGGTGAGACTAATGAGGGGCGGGACAAACAATCGCACAGGAAGACTACTAAAATAAGACAGGAAGTCAAATTAAACAGACACACAAGCAGAGTAACTTCAAAATAAAACTGGAAGCCATTCAATAACTCAATAACTCAGAAATCCTGAAAACTAAAAGGTCAAAATATAGAGTTGGGGGACAGATCAGAACACAGTCCGCATAACTTTGAATCGCAAAGCCAAAATATTACGATTTAAGCCCCCCCCCCAAAAAAGGCCCCTGGGCCAGGTCTCAAACCAATCACTTCCTGTTAATTGGAATTGATTTCCAGAGTGAAGTTAAAAGAGCACCTTTAAATGAGCTTTGTGACTGTTAACAATCCCCTCACACACACACACGCACCACACATATCAGCACATGAACACGCACTCCGTGTCCTCGGCAGGTCACAGAGTTTGTGTTGTTGTTGTTTTTTTTTGGGGGGGGGGGGCAGCCTGTTTTAAAATGCTGGGCACGCATGTGGAGTTTATTATCTCGCAGCCGCTCGTATGGGATCTGTGATGGGTGTATTCTACGACGTCCGGAGGTTTTAACGACTGCCTAACAGCAGAAATCACGACACGGCATTGTTATAGACTGCGTTAAGTATTAATGAGCACACGGTGGGCCCGGGGAATGGGATGCGTAGCTGGCCCGCGGGGCAAAAACGTCTCCTGCACACACAGGGACTGAATAATAAAGGCCAGCAGATTGTGAATTAATGGGATACATTTTGAGGACACGTACAACGTACACAAACAAATTAAAGCTGCTCATTAGAGTATCGAGCGATGTGGAAAACAAAAAAAAACACAAAACGTGTTTGTGCGTGTGTGTTGTGGTACATGTACCTATAGATTGAGAGAGAAAAAGAGTAGACATGCGATGTACTGAAATGCCTATGAAGTACTACTTAAATGTGTTCAAAATGTTAATCAGAAATACACAACAACAACATTGTCGTCCACGCGTCTTCCTGTTTTTAAAAGCTCCCAGAATGTGTGTGGCAGTAAACTGACGAATAATTAGCCTTTTTTTATGTGAAATGAGTTGGACACTGACAGTCCACTAATGAGCCTCAGCTCATCAGCCAAGTCAATTAATTAATGTTCTCTCATTTTACTTTTTTATCCTGTAAACACATGGATGCTGGAAATAAAAGATAATTAAGCCTCTGTTTTTTATGTCTCATTCACTTTCATTCTAATCCAAAATAAGGGGGAATGCAGGATTTATCAAAATACAAATAACCCCTCTATCATGCATCAATAAAGCAAAACAATCCATCGCTCTTTCTTCGTCTCACCGTGCAGCGTTTTGATTGGCCGACAGTGTTGCATGCGATGACTGTGGTCAGGGTGAATTTAAACGCAGGAAGTGCATGCGGCACGCAGACCGACCCTGAACAACACCCAGCTGGGTGATGCGTTGTGCGTGTTTATATAAAGCCGTGCGACCGCTGCGCGTGCGTTTAATCCCGGGCCGTGTGCGTCAGCGTCCTGCGGCCTCGCTCAGCGGCCCATCCGCGCTCTTTCCGTTGCTCCTTCCAAGCGTGCGCCATGACAACGTCAAGCTCTCCGATTGGCCGATATCCAATTAGTCTCCTTCTCCGAGAGGAGACAGCGCCACAATCTAATAAGTGTCCTCTTCTCTTAATACCAACGGAAGCCTTAAAGCCCAGATTAGAGCTCCGTCTCTCTCTCTCTCTCTCTCTCTCTCTCTCTCTGTCTCTCTGCCTCGCACAATCTCATCACCTGCCAAATTTTCTTTCTCTGTGGCTCTGCAAAAACCAAAACAAGCATTTTGGCTCAGCCGCTGTCACTACGTGAAGAGAGAGTCAGGCAAAATGATAAAAATAATAATAATTAAATAAATAAAGCCTCCCTTCGCTCCTCCTGTGGGATTCACAACAGATATTTTTTTTCTTTCACTCAGTGCACATGTTCCTCAGTGTTATATATGAAAAGGTTGAGATGTTTTTTTTCTTCCCCTCTGCAGCTCAGCCACAGTCTCCAGCGTCTACTTGGTCGACATTATTAGACAAAAATATAATATATAATTCATGCGGATAAATCACGTAATGGCTTTGACACTTGTTCTCTCATTAAGTTATTCCAACAAGCTCAAGTTACAGAATAACATTTTAATTAATGAATTAAAATGAACATTTCAGGATGTAACCCACTTTGTTGCTTATTTAGGTATTTACTTCACATTTTTTTTTTGTATTTGTGTGTTTTGTTTTTTTTAATAGTTGCTCAGCACTGGACAGTGAGCGCTTCCTAAAAAATGTTGACAGCAGCGCCGATGACGACAAAGCAAACGTAAGCCTGTGAAATGAGATTCAGGTCAATTTGGCCTTCACAGAATTCCTCCCAGTGTCCAATTAGCTCCAGCACATTGGCTTCTTAAAGTCTTACACGACACAGAACACACGAAGGAACAGCAACGCGCCCCTGCAGGTGGAATCAAAGACGGCAATAAAAAGAACAAATCCTCCACTTAATAGTGCAATTCGGAAAAAGGAAAAATATACAAAAATAAAAAATCTATGACTAGAAGGGGAGACTAAAAACTTTAAAACAAGCAGCAGAAGCTGTAGTTAAATCACAACATTGTGAATGAAAATGTGAATAAACAGTATGACGGGGGGGGGGGGGTCCTGTAAATCAAACAGAATGAAAATGAATAATTAGCACTACAGGCAAATCCATATATACTGGAATAGTTGCCGTCAAAGTCCGAGATTTGGGTGCTAAAACGAAAGGGATTTTGCACCTCAAAGCCCAAAGGAGCGTGGCAGATAGGAAATGGAAATGCATAATGATTTTTGCATGAGTGAGGAAAAAAAAAAAAAACATTCATTGCATGAGAAGGGATTTTCCGGACGCTAGGGCTCGGGAATTTCAATCAAAAACGGTAGAAGAGACTGACGTGTGAAAAAATGCAGAGGGAGGATTGACTGAACTACTAATAAAACACCCGCTGGTCCATCCATCAATTCAATATGTAATAGATTTGCATATTTAAGTGCAGTAAAAATAGTAAATTCCAATATGCTTGCTTATAGTCGCCATGTTGATTCTTAGGGTGAAAAAGCTTTGAGCAAGCTCTAAATATTATGACATTTTATACAGGGTGTTTTTTCATCATTTTGAACCCAATGAGAGGGCCAAACTTCAAAAATAATTATATTACATAACTTGAAGAGGCCGAAGGAGTGTTAATGCGTTCAGGACCTTAATCTGACTTTCAGAGAAGCACTCCGCCGTGTCGGTGCTTACAGTCACGTTTTTTCCTATTTTTGGCACTGAGACACTGTAGCTCAGACTGTTTTTATTTCCCTCCTTAAAAAATAAGTAGGTTTGAAATTAAAACGTATAAATTCTCTCTGGGACACAGAGCTGGGCTTCAGGGTCCAGAGGGACACCGGAGACGGTGGTTTATTCTGTCTGGACCGATTCTGATCAGAAGGAAAAGTCTGTTTATCCACGTGTGGTTTCCTTTGGAGCTAAACCTCCATACGTCCCATACATCACGTATACTGTGTGCCAACAGTGTATCTCTGACATGAACTCACACACAGACGCACACCCAGGAATTCCTACCGTTCATGAAAGGACAGAGTTGTCTGTTGAAATCATGCTAAGATGATGTTTGTACAAGTTTGACATACCCTCACACACACACACACACACACACAGGCACGCGCACACACACAGAGACACACACCGTCGCCCTGAGTCTCCGTGTTAATCAAATTAGAGGCCTACAGGCCTGAGTATTAGTGCGCCGTGCATAGACAAAAAGAGGGTGGGCTCCAACAGCTGACCTATTGACCTCCTGATGATCAGTTCAACCCAGTTCAGCTTTGAAATCTGAGGAGTCACGTCCAGACACACAAAGACCCACATCCACAGCTCAACAACAGAAGAGCGCTGCGCGGTTCTTTTTCTAGGAAAAAAAAAAAAAGGCCCGATTTCACCATGATACTAAACTTGGTATACAAAGGAGACGACGTACACATTTGAGTCACGAGTGTTTATGAAAGCCCATAAGGATTTAATTGTAACTAACATTAACCTTATTGGCCGGCGAGGTTAATCCGTGATGGGTTGAGAGGTATTTCAGGCTGGGCAACCAGGTGCTAATTCTATTAGAAACGTGTGGCCATGCTGTTGCAGTCTGAGGCAGAAAGACACCGAAGGAAGCATTTGCTATTCAGATATGGACAGAAAATAAAAATGCACTGAAATAAATAAAGATATGCTCAAAGATGACTGAATGTGCCATCAGTCTAATCGGAACTTATAATGAGACCCAATTCCAATGTCCGGTTGCCGACTTTTACACCTGTGACAGGTTTCAATCCTCACTTCAATCCTCACAATCCAATTCCTAAACAAAACCGAGGCCATATTCCTAGGTCAAATAAAATCTTTAAATTTAAACTTAAAATTTAAAATTGTAAAATTTGGAAAAAAAGATAGGAGGCCACTAGGAATAAAGCCTTTTTTGTTCTAATTCAAATAGTCTAAATGTGGATTCGATTAATTATTAATAATAATAATAATAATCCAATCCTCCCATTTCTACCAGGTGGCTGGGACCATTGTTCTCCCCTGCACCCACTTAACACGAGCGCATCCTCTCACATGGACGTGCAACTCCAGCAGCTGCTCGTCTCCTGGCGGTTGCCAGCTTTACCGAGATAAGCCCATTAAAACCCCTTCCAGACTGATCTCTGCATACCCGGGCACCTTCCAGGGACAGGAAGGGGTTCGGCCGCACCATGTGACGGGAGAGAGGAGGCCGGTGGCAGGATTAAAAAGAGGAAGATATAAAAGCAGGTGCGGAGACAACCCCGGCGTCACTAACTCCAGCAGCGGAGAGCGGAGAGCGGCCGAGGCCTCTTGGGATATTTGAACAGGTGAGCGCGACAAACTTGACAGATCATACAACCGCCGCGGCGGGACTTGAAATTGAAAAATAACAAAAATAATCAGGGAAAATGGTGTCGTAGATTCTAGTTGTCATTGGTTCACAGATGGAACTGGTGGAAAATGAGGAAGATAGTAATTAATTCAAGAATTGTACCTATTTCATAATATAGAGAGATAATATCTGCTCATTCTGTGTTCGCGACCCAAAAAAAAGTTTAAAAATGTTTTCATGTTTTAATTTCAATTTCTATCCCTAATTTGAAAAAAAAGGAGAACAGGAGTATGTATTTTTTTTATTTTTTTTTAACTTCAGGGGCATCCATTTAAGCAACAGACGGTTCATTCACAGATTTATTCGCATGATCTTTAAGCATGAGAGGCGAAAGTTGCTCGGACTCCTGAGAGGCGCGTCCGCATATTGGCGCATGTGACTGATTTACTGTCAAACCAGCGTAATCTCCGACCTGCGTCAAACCAGCTGATCAGGATCAAGAATATCAGGAGTCAGGTGGAAGGGGGGGGGGGCGCGCCTGGGAGGGGGGTTATACAAGATACAGGTTAAGGTTTTTTTTTTCCATCCCTGTTGTCGGGGCGATTAGTCTGCAGAGGATCGCAGTGGGATTAGAGCTAATCTGTCTTCGTAACCTAATCTGCATAATCTCCACTGATTAGCGATGAGAGCTGGGGAGGAAACGGGACGAGCAGAGGGCGGCCCCAGCTCTGTGTGACGTTGACGCCGATGTTGGTCAATGTGGTTTCAGAGACCTTCAGCAGAGATGAACGCGGCCCCCCCAGCAGGAAGTGCGCTGGCCCCAGGCGGAGCCACCGGCCCCACCACGCCCAAGAAGGGCCCCCCCAAGTTCAAGCAGAGGCAGGCCCGCACATTCAAGAGCAAGGCGCCCAAGCCTGGACAGAAGGGGTGAGAACCCATTCAGGGCTCCATTTTACAGTATATGAACTAAAAACCCAGGTGTGTGAGAATCTAAAAGTCTAAACGTCTATTTCCTGTTTCTGCAGCTTCGGAGACGACATCCCCGGCATGGAGGGCCTGGGCACAGACATCACCGTGGTGTGCCCATGGGAAGCCTTCGGCGACATGGAGCTCAGCGACTTGGCCAAATACGGAATCATCTAAAAAAAAAAAAAAAAAAAAACCTGCTGCCTCCTGCCTGCGTGAACCTGTCCTCCGTCTGACCCTCGTCACCCGGCCTTCTCTCCACCTGGGGCCCCCGGCTCGTCGCGATAAGGCTGCCGGGCCACGCCCCCCCACCACTAACGTCCTCTCGTCTGTCTACCTCCTGCTTTTTCTCCACTGAGTGGATGAAAGTACGATGATATTCTTATTTTTATATTATTATTATTATCATGATATATGACATATATATGTATACATACTTGAAGTGAGAAGACGAGAACTTATTCCAACACCTTGTTCCCTGCCCCTTCATCCATCTCTCTCTCACTTCTCCTCCCCACTTATTTGGTCTCCCCCCCTCTCTCTCTCTCTTTCTCTCTCTCTCTTTCCCTCTCTCCCTCTCCACCCCCTCCCAAACCAAAGGCAATGGACGTGAGCAAAAACACTAGATAAAACTGGCTTGTATTTGCTGCTAGCTGTCTCTGAGCATGTAAATATTTTTGCATTGAGTGTCGAAAAACCTTTTTAATCTTGTGTTCCATCAACACCTTTTGTACTTCCTCCCTCTTTTTTTTTTTGTGTCGCGCGCCTTGCGTTTTCTGCTCCGTGTGCACGAGGTTACCGTGAACACCGAAGGGATGAAAGGAGGAGAAGGAGGTGGTGAAATCTGCAGTGCACTTTCACATGATGATGAGGATGATGATGATGATGATGATGATTATGATGATGATGATGATGACAGAGGTGACTCCCTTTTAATCCACCCAGCTCTCCGGCTCCCTCCCTCCTAAATTAAGGCGTTAAAAAGCGCTGTATGTTTTGTGTTGCCATCGCAATAACACAGGGAATGTACTGTGTGGCGTGTTATGTCCTGATAGCTGAAGTAAAATTGTGTCTATTTTTAGATTTTTTTTCTTTTTTTTGTGAAACACCCAATTATATTTTTGGGGAAAAAAAAAGAAAGAAGCAAACTGGGTATTCAATAAATCACGAATAAAAGCAAAGCTCGAATTTTGCAGCGGTCTTCTAAATGATTACATTTATCTCCAGGTATGAGTTTTGTCCAATTTTACGTACTACACCTGACTTCTTTGCGGGAGAGGGTGGGAAAACAAAATGAGGGTGAAAACGAAGTCTAAAAGTCAAGGGAAAACCAAAAGGCCCTTTAACTCTGCTTCTGTCCATCAACATCGTGCCCTGACCTTTCGGTTGCCATGGTTTCTCCATGAAAAAGCCATGATTCCTCCAAGCATGTCCCATCGGTGAATTATTTTTTAAATATATGATTTGACGTTTTCCTCGTAAAAAGCATTGGTAGGAGCTCGACAATGGAAAACCAGCAGAGAGGAACTGGGATTCAGACCCAACACACCCTATAAACTAAATGTGCGTGTGTGGGCACGATGAGGGTGTCGCGTGACGACTTGTTAAAGAACAACAGTCAGAAAAACTCTCTCTCTCTCTCGCTCGCTCTTCCCTGACGTGACTCCGCTGCCGCTGGGCAAGACCTCAGCAAATTTCCAGTTATTGTTGTTGCAGTGATTTGTCAGTAACCACGGCGACGGCGAGGCCTGGGGTGAGTCACCTCAGGTCACTCCCTCACACCCCAGCCGTCTTGGCGTCATCTCACAATATAAAATTATATAACATATATTTGGCAAGGCGATGCAAATTGTTATGAGACATGGGAATCTATACATAGGGAGGAGTGATCTCTCCCTCCTTCCCCGTGTGTGTGTGTGTGTGTGTCATTACCTGAAGGGTGTGTGAGCCCCACCTAAAGAGCGAGCGAGCGAGGGAGGGAGGGAGTGGGCGCCTGTGCTCCCGTCCGACCTGTTGATAGGAGGTGGAAACGATCCTCCGCCTCTCTCTCTGTCTTCCTCGTCCCGAGCTCTTCCTGTTACCTGAGATATGGAAACATCATCGGGACAGAAAGTCACAGACGGCACCGGGACATTTTGAAACCCCACATCTGGCCACATTGTGTCCGCTCCCATCTGAAATCATAAAAAAAAGGTAAGTGCTTTTTATATATATATATACATATATATATATATATATTTTTTTTCGGATTTGGACCTGAGCCTCTGATGGTGAGGTGTGTCTGTCTTCACTGATCAGGAAATGAAATTCAACAGCTATAACAATCACGTTGACGGCCTAATAATCAAATAAGTCAACCGTAAAATATTATATCAAAAAAACAAAAAAAAAACAATATCCTGTTATCGAGCGCAGCTACGGTTTAGACACATTTTGCTTCTCTCACATTCCGGTGACCTCTTGACCCTCCGCACCGAGGATGAGCAGTTTTTTGCGGGCCTGGGGTTATAATTAAATCTCTGAGGCCTGCACAAAGCCTCCGTTGCAGGAAGTGACGGCTATCAGAGCTGACTATCTGAGATTTTTTTTTTTTAACTTTACGTGCTCGGCCTTTCTCTCTGTCTATCACCGCCGCTGCCGGCAATTGGAGTTTTTACCTTTTCGTGTCTGATTTTTCTCCACGCGGCAGTATTTTTTATTTTTTTCCCTTCATCATGGAGGCCTTGGCTGCTTCTGCTCTGCCTTGTCCTGGCATGTTTCTCCACTCCCTCCCGTCACTGTGAAACCTCTCTCTCTCCACCTTCTTTCCACGTTCTGCGTTATCCCGTTCTTCCATTTCCTCCACCGTGCGTCTGACACGTGCTGCTGTGTTCTAGGAGAGAAAAAGGAGGGGGGAAAAAAAAGGAAAAGAGAGAGATAGGAGGAAGGAGAACATGGCCTTTTTATCCGTGGCGCACAAACCCCTTCTCCGCCTCCTCCTCCTGGTCTACGTCCCGCTCACCTGTTTGAGCCAGTCCACCAACAGCACCAGCACCCCCAACGTGACCACCTCCTCCTCCCCTCCTCCCTCCCCCAACGGCACCTCCCTGAGGGGCGTGCCGGGCTGCGGCCGCGGCCTGGACCCCATCTACAGGTACCTGTGCGACCGCCGGGCAGCGTGGGGCATCGTGCTGGAGACCCTGGCCTCCGCCGGCTTCCTCTTCAGCGTGGCCCTCCTGCTGGGCGTCCTGCTCTGGTCCTTCTGGGTCTGCGCCACCTCCAAAACCCAACGCAGCAACATCGGGGGCACGGTGGCCTGCGTGTCCATGTTCCTGTTGGCCACGGCCGGCGTCTTCGCCCTGACCTTCGCCTTCATCATCCGCCTCACCGCCCAGACCTGCCCCACCAGGGTCTTCCTCTTCAGCGTGCTCTTCTCCCTGGCCTTCTCCTGCCTGCTGGCCCACTGCCTGGCCATGCTGGGCTTCGCGGCCGCCCGGGGCTGGGGCGAGCCCGGCGTGGCCCTGGGGCTCTTCGCCGTGCAGGTCATCATCTCCACCCAGTGGCTGCTGGTGGTGCTGGTGCGGGACGAGAGGCCGTGCGAGTATACCCAGCAGGAGTTTGTGATGCTGCAGATCTACGTGCTGTGCCTGCTGGCCATCAGCCTCATCCTGTCCATGCACCTGCTGTGCCGGACCTGCTCCACCTACAGCTACAGCTACACGGGGCCCGTGAACCAGCAGGGCCGGGTGCAGGCCACGGTGGTGTTCCTCACCCTGCTGCTCACCTCCTGCATCTGGGTGGTGTGGATCGCCATGCTGATCCGAGGCAACCCCGAGCTGGGCCGCAGGCCTCGGTGGGACGACCCGGTGCTGAGCATCGCGCTGGTGGTCAACGGCTGGGTGCTGCTGATTGGCTACGG
This sequence comes from Colistium nudipinnis, assembly GCA_016785305.1. Classification (NCBI taxonomy): domain Eukaryota; kingdom Metazoa; phylum Chordata; class Actinopteri; order Pleuronectiformes; family Rhombosoleidae; genus Colistium; species Colistium nudipinnis. The sequence continues at coordinate 586,760 of JAFBJU010000933.1, read as the reverse complement.
CCTGTCCCAGGTGTCCTTCCTCTGCAGGGGCGAGGCCAAGTCCAAGGACATGCCTCTGAGCTTCGCCGGCTGGACCAGCCCCAGCGCAGACATCCCGGGCCTGGGCAGCCAGAAGGAAGGGAGGGAAAACGGAAGCTACGAGACGGATGGAGAGAACAGGAGAGGTGAGAGGGATGCGGGTTATGAGAAAAGATGGGGCAAGTTGCTGGGGGAAAGAGAGACAAAATTGGAATGTGGCCATAAGAAACGACGCTTTTCATTTCTGTGTGATTGACTGAATGAGAGGTCTACAGAAGGCCAGAAAATAAATAAGGCCCATGGAGTCCAATTTAAATAGGACTTGTTATTCAAAATAACATTAACAAGCTGTAAAAAAAAAAAAATCATTGTTGAGATTTAAATGTGAAGAATTGATTTGGTTAATTGGTCAATTGACTTCTCCGTTGTTTCACCGATGGTCATAAAAATACCTAGAGGAAAGGAACGTATTAAAATTCAATAATAGATAAATACACGTATAACGTATACGTATATTTTTGCACCTCTTGTATCATTTATATAAATAACAACACCAAACAGCCAAAACTATGAACCCATTCCAGTCTCACTGAATGACATTCTTTATATTAAACTAAATCTGTGGGGCCTGCGCGCATCTTTATTCTCTGTATTACATTATGTAATGAGCCGATAATGTTGTAACGGTGTCCTGTGTGTGTGTGTGCGTGCGTGCGTGCGCCTGCAGTAAGGAGAGGTGATCCATCGCTGCGGTCCCCCTACGAATCGGGATTCTCCATGACAGTGAGTAATAAAAAGCGTGAGGATTAACAACAGGCCTCCACAGTTTGGCGCCGTGACCTTTCACTAATGGAGCCGTGTTGTATTCTAAGGTTAATGACGGGGGCATTAAACGCAGCCACATGCTCAAAGTGGGATTATTGTGTTATGTGTGTTGCAGGAGATTGACCCTGACAAAGATTACACCATTCCTCGCCCCCAGACCACCAACTACAGGGAACCTTACGATGAAGATTATGAACAGGAGTAAAATAAAACAAATCTGGCAGATTAAACTGAAACAAAAGCCAAAAAAGCAAAGAACGCCCCCAAATCCTGCACTCATCTAAAATATAAGCACACACATTTCTTTCATTTTCTAATGCAAATGTAAATATTTCAGTATATTATTGTTATTACAAATACGTCCAGATGTAAAAAAAAAAATCCCACTCAGCCCCAAAACTCAGCATCATCTGAGTATTTTATCTTTCCACTGCAGGGGGAAAAAAAATAAAAAAAATAATCACAAATACTCAGAGCAGAGGTGACATTTTACAACGGTTTGAGGTGATGTAAAATGAATCTTGAAGTGACAGAGGTGGTGAGAAAGTGTCTCTGTGAAGGTGCCAAATAGCTGAGCAGGGGGACGGAGGAGAGGACGCATGAAAGGAGACGGAGATGGGAAGGAGAGAAGCAAAACAGCAGAGGAGACGAGAGACAGGAAGGGGACACCTGTGCCATCACCCATTTTAGATGTTTTTGATATTCACACTTACATCACGGTTCCTGGGTCCACCAAAAACAGCAGAAGCGTTCTGTGTAAATAGAAAGACATGATGAATACAAGGAATGTGTCTTTTCAATAACACATGACTTTTTTTTTTCTTTAAATACATGTGTGAGTGAATAAATGTTTTCAATAAAATGAAAAAAAAAGAAAGAAAAAAGATTCATCTACAGAAGCTGTTTTGTAACATCGATTGGCCAATCAGAATCAGCGACACTTCTCACATTAAACCACCAGGGGGCAATGTTGGACCATGCAGAGAGAATAAGCGACACACAAGGACCAAACTTTTCCTCGGATATATTTAAGCCAAAAAATGATAAAATGAAAAATTTGTTATATATATTTTTGCAGCACTGTGATATCAAAAACTTGCTCATTTGGATGATTTTCACCAGATCAGAGAATAACAGCAATTTGGGCCTGCGGTGATTCTCTCGTCCACACCGGTCAATTCCTCCCTCCAGCAGATACAATCTTCACACATCCCTCTCTCTCTCTCTCTCTCTTTGTCACTCTGCTATCGGACAGCCTTCAATCTATTCTTCCAATTAGTCCCACTCCAATTACTCACACAGAGAGAGAGAGAGAATTCCATTAAATTGCCAATTGGCCTCTTGTGCATCGGAGCAATTAGCAAGGATATGAGCTTTCCCCATCACATTTACGGCCATTAACTGCAGATGCAATTAAAGATTGTTCCAGATTGTTCCCCCTTCGGCAGCGATGAGATGTTCAAAGCCTGTGGGAAAAGAAGAAGAAAAAAAAATCGATATCTGGAGCCGAGGAACAAAAGTCAAGAGATGACACCAGGGCAACTCGGCTGTTAAATATTAATTATGTGAAATTGTCAGGTCTATATCAGTCATCTGACTCACACGAGATTAACTCAGCCACCGGGGGGGAGTTTCTGGACAGTTACATTCTTGTTTGGTGTTACATGCCTCCACCATGTTGAATAAAACACACTTCTCCTTTATCTCCTCACGGTGGAGGGCCTGGTGCTATTAAAAGCAGCCTCCCTCTCTCTCTCTCCTGACTGGATAAACTCTGAAAAAAAAAAAAGACTAACAATCATGGGAAGGAAATAACATCATGGTTACCAGCTCCAAAAATCAAGAAACAACTGATAGCCACATGACGCACAAGGGCTAGGCAACAACAACAACGTCAAAGAAAATCAAACCAAAACCCAGAATAAAAACCAAACAGTGTATTTATTATATACATTCAATAATAATGAAGAGAATAAACAGAAGGCAGACACAAGGATAGCAAAATAAAACATTGTGAGAAAAATACATGTCACTTGTTGAAAAAAAAAAAAAGGAAATCACTTGGATAAATGAGCTTTTAAGAGCATGTGACATTTATATATATTAAAAAAAAAGGAAAAAAAAAGGCCTCCACATGCAATTCAAACCCATTTTTTTGTATTTATTAAATCCCTGTACAGAAAAAAAAACTCCCACTGAGTCGGAGGTTAGAGGTCAGAGGCCGGGCACGAGCCTCTGGGTCAGTCCAGCACACAAAAGAAAACACGGTGAAGGAGCTCCACAACCATCACACCTCCTCCACCTGCGTCTAATCCAGAGTTCAGGGTTTTGAGCGCCTCTCTACCGTCGTGGTTATGATTTGAGATTTGACATTATATTATTTAAGCAATTCATGAAGAGATGCGCAAAATTTAACTTTACACATCCGATAAAGTTGTGGTGGTTATCCCGGGCCAGCACAGAGCAGCCGGAACAAATTATTCATGTGGACCCCCCCCCCCCACACACACACACACTATGTGCTGGACCTTCACGGACATCCCTCCATCTTATATTATATAACGTCCCAGTTCCTTCTCCTCCTGCTATGTAAACACCACCTCCTCCTCCACCTCCTCCTCCACCAGCACTATGATTTGAATTCATGCACAAATGACTGATGCCCTTCCTCTCTCTCTTTCTCTCTCTCTCACAAAAAGCATGCATAGCAACACTTATGATAATACTTGTAAGGGATAATAAGAAAAATAAGAGGTAATGCGCATTGAAAATACTTATTGGACCTACTGCACACAGATTTCACCATCGTACAAAAAAACAATATCAGCCCTGCTCTCACTGTCCGCTCCACCCTGAGCACACTGTCCCCTGGGAAAAAAAACACGCACACACACACACACACAAAAAAAACAACAACAGCAGCAGGGGATGTTGGTATCCTGTCAGCTTACGATAAATGGCTCAGCTTCTCACCTTCACCATACACTTAACGCCCACACATTGTTGGAAAGGTGGCCACGGCTAGGCCACGCCCCTTTCCGCAGTGCGCACGTTTCGTACAAATTCACCTGCAGGCGAATGTAACCCAAAAAATATCCTCATGTGTCTACCTCTGTCCTTCTGCATATCCCTCATGACTCCATCGGCTCCGAGCGTGTTCGTGCGTTTCATTTAAAACAAAACATATGCGAAAGAGACAATAAATTAGTGTGGGGCGCAAATCAAATTTCAGAGTTCCCAAACTGCAGCAATTTTTCATTTTTCAATTTCTCTCTTTTGTTTTACCTTCAGTGACATTTCCCTGGGTGCTGTTTCAACACTGTGCTGAAAAAAACAGCTTCAACCCGCAGATAAATGATATAACAAAGGCAAAGTCAGAAAAAAAAAGCAAAATAAGAAATACATCAGGGCCAAAAGAAATGTGCTTTAAGTAAAATCTTTGGAAACCAAAAAAAAAAAAAAAAAAAAAAAGCAAACAATAGAAACATAAAA
>JAFBJU010000933.1:556179-581884 GCA_016785305.1 Colistium nudipinnis | reverse complement strand
AAAAAAAAAAAAACAAAAAAAAGCAAACAATAGCAACATAGTGAGAGTATATGGAGATGCGATACATGGGATACTTGGTCTATAAACTGTCTCAGTGTCTGTGGTTTACAAACAGACTGGGAGAGAGGACTTTAAAACACTCTCACTGAGTATGAGTGAGGTAAAATTACAAAATGTGGAAAGAAACGCACCGGGTACTTTTTTTTTTTTTTTTTCTGGAAAAAAAAGTACAATGAGCAGATCATGTTTTGAAAGTTAAGACGGGAAAATGTGCAGAATTCTCAAAATGGACAAAGACACAGGGTCAAATCGTAGTGTTATAGCGCTTATAGAAATAAATTGAATAGGTGGGGACCAGAAGTGGAAAGTTGACAGAAATAAAGGGACGCTTCCAACACGTTCCCTATACGACGGCATGTCTATGTAACTTCTTGGCAATGGCAGCAATCCAAAGAAAAACTGAGGTAATGCAGAATAAACAAGAATAAACACTTGTTTTTTTTTCCTTGTCTTTTTCACACTTTTTTAAATTATTTTTGTTGTTTTTTTACTTTTTTTTTTGTGTTTTTTTTCTTTTGTATTTCCTTTTACACTCGTTGGGGAGGGGGGTGATGCTGAAAGATGAGAAAAAAAAATGTTTCCCATGTAGTAATGTTCATAGTTTGCCGTTTTTTGCAGGACAACAGTGGTTTTTGTCCATCGGATACTCCCAAGTTCGCCTTCAGCTGAATTTTCGGTATTCCAGCTTTAAGAAACAAGAATAATTCCCGAATTCCCACGTCTTCTGGAAACTACGGCGCGGTCAGAGTGTGATTCTTTTTTCATTAATATACCACAATTTGAAACCAGAGGGATGTCTATTCCGCCACAGTGTAGCTTTACATCAATGTAGTGTTTAAAAACATAAGTACCTTATTTTTTTTATTTTTTTTTAAAGTAATGCTGTGCTGTGGCAGTTTTGTCATTCTGTGCAGGTCATCACATAAAGGAAAATGTAAACTAGGGGAAACCGTATACTTGGGTGCTGAAAGATAAGTGTGTGTATATAGGTCAGTGGATATACTGTAGATTCAGGGACTCGGAGAAAAAAAAAAGAAAAAGAAAAAAGTTTGTGGTGTTGAGGATCACACAGGAACAGTCCTCCCAGGTCCCATAGTGTTTTAAAAAAACATCCCAAATTGTGCCACGTACATCAGAGTCGTGGACTCCAGGTTTTAACGTTGGAGACGCTCCTGGTGTTTTCTTTCTTTCTCTTTTTCCGTGTGAGCGACGGACAGAAGTGAACGGACACAGAAAATCGAGTTGATGATGTGGCTGTGACCTCTCTGGCCACAGAAGGACAACAAAACAAAAAAAGACACACGAGTTTTCACTATAGTCCACCTGCAGAGGACCGGAGGGGAGCTCCTGCCAAACAAAGAGTCTGAAAAAAAGTGTTTTGGAGCGATGTGAAATTCCTTGGGTGTGATTTTTGTGGTTTTAGTAAGGAGCAAACCTACTGTATCCTGCCCGGTATAAACTGGCCTGAAAGAGAGAAATAAAATCCAACAGTAAGAAAATAACACAATTATATATGTCTCTGTTGTGAAAAATCTGGAAATTCTGAATTATTTAGAAATGTATGTTGTTGTTGTGTGGGGCATGTGTCCGTTTTTCTCACCATTGCTCCCACTCCGTAAGCAGCAGCAGCCGGAGTTAACGCGTGGTAAGGATCTGTAGTGTAAACCCGGCCATAACTAGTAACACAAAACACGACACACAAGGAAAAAAAGACGAGACAAAATTATTAGCGGGTTCCAACAGGGTCGATGCAAATATGCAATACATTTTTATTATTTTTTTTGAAAGGGTGCAAATCTTAAAACACTGGCTTGGATTTTAATTTTGAAGTTCATGAAAATCGCAAATTGAATTTTACGCCTATGATATTGAGATAATACTTGTTTCATGCTCCAAGGCCTTTTCTATCCATCCAATAACACTGTGGTATTGAGCATTAATGTCCTTATAACGTCCCTGCACGCTGGCCCCAGTGTTTTCTCTCTCTCTCTCTCTCTCTCTCTCTGTGTGTGCACACTGGGGTGTATGTGTTAATCCTGTGGCCTTGGACGCATGTTATCCCTCAGCAGATCTGTGACGCCAGACCGGGTCTGAGCTCACCTGTCACTGTAGGCGGCGGCCGCAGCGGTTGCTCCGGTTACGGCGGCCGGCTGAGCGTAGCGGTAGGCGGCGGCAGCGGCAGCAGCAGCAGGGTAACCTCCCTGGGAAAAACAAACACAACCACAACTTAGTCACATGTCTCTGAGGAACCGGACACCTGGGACAAGGTGTGTAAACTGGGGTTGTGGGGGTTAATATACAGATGCAATATACTGATATTTAAAACATTGGTGACTAACATCAGAATTGTGCATATAGCAAATGATTTTGTTTATGTAATTAATGATGTAGATGCTACATTCTCATTACTGTACATTTTAGTGTATATGTATATTATTATCTTAGGTAAAATTGAATAACATGCATTTAATTCATCTACTCACATTTACAATCAGTAGAATACAGAATGCATCGGTAGATTGCATTTGTGTGTAAGGAAAGGAGGAGGAGGAGGAGGAGGAGGAGGAGGAGGAGGAGGAGGAGGAGGAGGAGGAGGAGGAGGAGGAGGAGGAGGAGGAGGAGGAGGAGGAAGATGTGGGAGTGATTTATCAGGTGAGGGGTCGAGTTAAGATTGTACTATTATCACTACAGGAGAGAGGGGAGGATAAAAACACACAGTGGAAGGCATGTGGGAAAACCTGGGTAAACAAGGTATGAGGAGAACGCCTACATTGAGGGAGTTGGACTTATTTGTGGCATTTGTTATTATTATTCATTATGATTATGATTATGATTTTTAATTATTATTTGTGTTCTTACACATGGATTCCGGTGGAAGGAAACAGAGAAAGGATGATGGAGGAAAACAAAGTCGCACAAACAAACACACCCACACAAGCCTATGCTGACATGAAAGAAAAGAAAACATCTCCTCGCACCCACGCTGCATGCACGACCCAGAATACAATTCAACCCGGCTCCAATAAAAAGAACACAAAAACTGCTGCAATTTGGACCCGATCCGAAAAAGAGCAGGGCAAAGCGCGACAGAAACGCAGATGGAGAAGAGGAGGAAGGACGAGAGAGAGAGCAAGGCCTTCTGGGTAAGTGGAGGTAAAGGAGGACACGGAGGTGTGCTACAGTACGTTTGCATGCAGCAGCTGATCAGCACATGCTACATTAATCCTCCCGGGGGGGTGGGGTTAATTCAGGAAGAGACCATGTTCTCCATTTCAACTTTAAATGATTTCACAGCATCTCACTCTCTGAACCTCTGCTGCAAAATGGCCGCCTCCAATTTGAAAGGAATAAGGCCACAAACTTTAACTTTATCAATGAAGATTTCATATTGGTCGAGTGTGATTGTTTTCTTGCCAAAACAAGGATGGGAGATGTTTTGTTTTTTTTGATATATATATTTTTAGACAAAAGAGACCAGGTTCTCTTTAGAACAAACTGGAAGGAGAAATACACACTTAAGTGGTTTAGTGTAAAAACAAACAAAGCTCTCGCCCCCCCACTATAAGGGGAAAAAGAAACGCACATTTCAGTGAGTTAGTAGAGCAATAAGCAAAAATTCCAAGTAGTAGAATTTTTTTTTAATTTTTTTTCTAAAACACAACAACATGTTCCAGATCGTGTCAGAAGATGATTCGTAAGAAGAAGTAGTACAGTCAGACAATGCACACTGTGGTGTCGAGTTGACCCTACCTGAGGCAATCTGGGACTAAGGACTGAGTCCTGAAACACTAGTCTATAGAGAGAACAGAAACAACCAAGTCGTCAACCTGGATACACGCACGCGCGCAGACACACAATGTTCACACACACTCGTACACTGGTGCAACGCTGCCGCCGCATGTGCCCGCAGAGCAGCCTTGGTTGTGGTGATTGAGACCCTCCGTCCTTATCAGGATCCATCAGAGAGGAGGAGGAGGGGGAGAGGAGGAGGGGGGGGGGGGGGGGTTTAAAAATCAATGCAACCTATTTCGAAGCTGAGTGCAAAGTAAAAAAAAAAGAAAAAAGGATAAATATATTCCCAAAAGAAAGAAAGAAATGACACCTCGTCCTTATGTGTGGCGTGCTGTGCTCATAAATCTTCTTTTTTTTTTTCCCTCGTTGTGGGCTCATTCACCTTTATGCAGGCAGCTCTGTGCAGGGCATGACTGGACGGCACATGCAGAATCACCCCCAAAGGAGAAAGAGAGCAGGAGGAAGGAGGGAGGGGAGGGTGGGGGCGAGAGAGAGAGAGTGGGGGAGGTGTGTTGTTGGGAGGTGAGTTTACTTACATACAATTCGGCGGCTCCGTAAAACCCTTCCTGATACACCACACTGAGAGAAGAAGAAGAAGGGGGGAGCAACGTAGAGGTGTGGAAGGGGAGGGAGGGGGGGTGCAAATGGAGTGGTGCACAGTCCCAAAAAAAAAAAATGAGTGGATGATGGTCACAGCAAAAACAAAAAGAGAGAGAGAGAGATGGAGAGAGAGAGAGAAAAGTATTATTTCACACCCATGCAGCATGCAGAGGAAATACAATTTCCATCTAAGCTCCACCCCTGCCAATTTACAACGTTAACCGACGGCCCCGTGGGGCTCATTTTTCAAGTTCATGGCGCTGAACAGAGGCCATAAAATGTTATTGTTCCCCAGTAAGAAAATCAAGGCGGCAAGGGCCACTTGAAATGGATCCTGACTGAATGAAAGTCAAGTTCTCCGTGGAGCAGATATGGAGAAGGAATTTCCTACAGACACCCCCCCCAAAAAAAAATCACCTTGTTTAGCTCATTTTCATTATTTCCGGTGGTCAGTAAGCAGTAACCATCCGGCCATTAACCAATTCATTTAGCTTTCCTCGGAGTCGGTTAGCCAATCATCACAGCACAGCAACAACATGCACAGTTCAAGTATTGAAAGGACAACTCAAATCCAAAATAAACAAATAAAAACCCACGTCACACTAAATGTGAATCATTTGTAGCAAATCTGAGCGCTGGGTGACCCGCGCGAATGAATGTGTGTGTGTGTGTGTGTTTATGCAAATCTGCAGAGGGCCGGTAACTGTGTGTTTATTCAAATGAAAAAAGCCTTCAATGGTGCAATCCCCATCAGCGTGTCATACTCCAGTGAACAGCTTGTGCGCTGACTGACAATGTGCCAGCTGGTTTGGCTGCAGAGAGTGAAGTGTGGATGATGTTGGAGAGGTGCGTGTGTGCAGGTGTGTGGGTGTGTGTGTGTGTGTGTGTGTGTGCGTGCGAGCACAGCTCTGTGAAACCCAGCCCTGGTCAAACACATTTTGAAAATGGCTTTTCATGAGGTGTCGCACTAAAACACAACAGATTTTTTCTTCTTCTTCCTCTGCCCTCAATGTGCTAACATTAAAATATGTGAAGTGAATTCGGCTGTGGTTGAGAAGAGGTGCGTTTACTCACCCAGGGTAGGTGGGGATGGCGGGCTGGGGCACGGCGGCCCGTACGGCGCTGTACACGGGCCTGCCTCGGCCCCGGAGGTGGGCGCCGCGGAACGCCGCCGCCGCTGTCGTGGCGGCCGCTGCTGCTGATGGGTAGGGAAACCCGGGCACTGCACCAAAAAAAAAAAATGCAGAAAATGAATTAGAAAAAGAGGGATGGGTAGGAAGAGGATGATTATTCGAAGAACAGGGGGGGGCCCAGGATGAATGGAGGGAGGCCGGAAGGATGGGGGTAACCCAAACATGGCCTCGGGGGCTCACTAAAAACGTCAGTGAGAGGAAACGCCGGCATGAATATAAATGAAAAGTTGGAATGAGAGTAAAATGTAAAAAAGGCTTTTTTTTTATGTATGTGAAGAAGACGGCCCTTACTTGCATACAGCTCAGGTCCATACACGGCTCCCATCATGGGACTCAGTTTCCACCCCGCTGACAGTCACAGAGAGAGAGAGAGAGGGAGAGAGAGGGAGAGAGCGAGAGAGAGAAAAAAAGACACAGTTAAAGAATGAACTTTATAGAATGCTGTTTTACATTCAAACCTATTTAGTACAAATATTTGTCTACACTATTAATTTATTAATATTCTATGAAATGACAGACAAATGAAAATAAATATTTTTTTAATCATTTAGATTATTACTGTGATAGTGTTACTTTGCGTTAGTGTGTGTGTGTGTGTGTGTGAGGATTTGGTCCTTACCATAAGGCAGCGTGCTGAGAGCCTCTCCGTTGGGGTAAGGGCTGACCATTTTCTTGTTGGTCATCACCCTGGCGGTGGCGTTATTCACCTGAGGGACGCAGAAGCAGAGGGTCAGCCACACAGAGACACAATACGACAACACAACAGCAACACACACACACACATCAAGGCTGATATCTACCTGCTGTTGCGGTTATTCCTACTGTTTTAATAAAGGATTAAAATTGGTTTAGTAGTTAAGGGAGTGACTTTACATGTACTTTTTATTTCCTCCAGTCATTCTACCCTATATAATTAGCCTCCATCTCTAGCCGTGGTTCCATTGTTAAGCTGTTAAATTTGAAGCCGACGACTGGCTAACATGAGACGAGGTGCTCAACCTATATTTAATCCCGACAAGGCCACTAACCCCGACAATGGTGTGTGTCTGTTTATGCTCTCCTGCATGTTCATGCGTGTGTGTTAAAAGAGGGCGGTAAGTGTTGAGTGGATTTTTTTTTTTTTTTTTTAAGTCATCATGCAATTAAAACAAATTGCCCAGTGGAGATTTGGTGATTCACTCTCCACAGATATGTGCGCTGCCATGGGCAACAACTGGTGATGTTCAACACGCATAAATTAGCAGCAAAGGAAACTTCGCTGCCCAACTTGTTTGGGTTGTATTTTTGTTATTTTTGTTTGCATGCATGCACAGGTGAGAGTGCGTTTTTTAAAATAAATCTCTGCGCATGTTCTGCTGCACGCTGGCTGACATTTCCCAACCCAATGCCGAGGCCCTACTTTTCAAATCCAAGATGGCTGCTAATCTGCTCCGTGAGCTTCAAAGACTGGCACACACTCCGGAGCCTTGATTTACCCTCATCGTCCCTTTGATGGGCTTTCAGAGAGGAAGATTGTAGCTCTCCGTAATAACCCAGGCTGTTCGAGCGTGCGTATGAAGCTGCATATCTGACTGTGTGACATGCTTAAGATGAATGACCTTTTTGGTTAGACGAGGGGAGGGATGTGTGTGTGTGCGTGCGAGTCTGTGTGTGTGCAGAGAGGCTGGGAGTGCTTGTGTGTACTTACCCACAGCACTCTCATTTAGACGAGCATTAAGGCCCGGACTGCTTTACGCATTGCCTCTCACTGGGTGATTCATGTTCTTTTATCTGGCCGGGCTTCGTTCAAGTGGAAATGAGCTTTACCTCATTTTCCCCTCATTGCAAATAACAAGGTCAGCGGCAAGCGATTCGATTGGCTTAGCCGAGACAGCTACCTGACACGAAGGGGCCTGAGTGGAGTGTCTGAGTGGAGACTTCTTATATTGTTCATCGACTTGATGAATGAATGTCAACGTTTTCTTTTTGATTCACAATAAAACATTTAAAAAATGATATTAATATTAAATTAAGTAGTGTATGAGAGCCAATATTAAAGATGGGCAATAAGCTTGCACATTAAATGAAATTTGGTCAAGTTGACGGTAATACATGCAAGTTGTATGGTTTTCATGAATAATAAAACAGTCAGCCTTTCTCATCCCATGTTTGCCCTCCCATTCCAGCCTGAACAATAAACCTGCACAATATGAAGTTACATTTCCATATGAAACCAAACGTGTGGGGTTTACATACCTAAAAAAGAAATATTCAAAATAAATACAAGGGAGAGAAAGAGGGGGTGCAAAAACATCCGTTTGACAAAATTAATAATCGTAGAACACAGAAATTACACGCAGCCAAATATGGGCAGATCACATGACCAAGAGTGAGTAACATCCAAAAATAGTATAATAATAAAAATAAATAAAAAAAGAAGTCAGCCAATCAGCAAGCGTTGGATGCAGCATAGAGACCAATCAAAACAATCGCAGAACTCCCACATACAAACATACGAGACAAAGATGGGACAGGCCCGTTAAGAGGAAGGGATGCAGGTGAGAGAAGAGACAGAGCCAGTCCATACACAAAAAACAGGGGATGTAAGGATGGAGTGAAGAGACCGAGGGAAAAAAAGAGGGACATTTTTTTACATGAAAAACACACACAAAAAAAACGAATAATTACTGTTTAAAAAAAAAACACAACATATATACCAAGGTGCATCATTCAAATAAAGCAATTAGATTTGGTGACCATTCTCCTGAAAATATCATTATATGTGGTGGGAAACAGAGCACCAAAGGATGGAGGGGGGGGAGAGAGAGAGAGAGAGAGAGAGAGAGAGAGAGAGAGAGAGAGAGAGAGAGAGAGAGAGAGAGAGAGAGAGAGAGAGAGAGGAGGGGGAGAGAGCGAGGGAGAGAGAGAGGGAGGCAGGTTAAGAAATAGAGGGAGAGAAAGGAAGATGGAGTGAGAGAGTGTGAGAGTGAGCAATCCTCATTCCCAAAAAAAGGAGAGAAATAAAATAAACATGAGTCACTATGCCAGGCATTAGAACTGCGTGTCACAAACCAGAGACCAGTACACTGCCACTACAACTACTACTACTACCACTACTAATACACAGACAATCCACTACGAGAAAAGAACCAAACCAAAAAAAGAGGAAAAACAAAATGGCAGCATAATAGAGAGGACCCCCGCCCCCCCCCCCCCCCCCCCCAAAAAAAACAAAACACTGCCAGGTAAACCCCCATGTCGGTTTAGAGATGCATATGGTGACACAACACTGGGGCTGTGTGCAAAAATCACTCCGTCATTCACTACCCCGTTGTGTATGGCTGCGCAGCGAGCAATGCATCCCACACACATCATCACTGTGAGCAGCGTAATGGTCATTTTTCCCCCATAATATAAAATGTAGTGCAATGCAGGGTGGGGATTTTTTTTTAGCAGAAAGTACAAAGACAGCCGGGTTTGAAAGGACTCAACGTGGTGTAGTAAATGGGGAAATGATTTGTGACACAGCCAGCTGCATCAGCAGTTTGTAAGGTCGAACTTCATCAAAGTGTCTACTAAATTTTTTATTTCACTAAATAAAAGCAAGGCGTTCCCAAAATGGAGAAAAAAAAACTAACTGGCTCCAAGGATATATGAGAAAGTAAGAGATTGTGCATGAAACGGCACCATCTGTGGCCTTAAACTTTATAAATGTTTTTTTTTAATATTGATGGAATTGAAATTTCACAAAAATGGCACAAAATAATTCAAAAACAGAAAACACAGAGGTAAAAATATTATGACTCAGTAATGAGTATGTCTTGTAAAGTAAAATAAGATTGGTTATACGTAAATGTAACATTGCTGACCAAAAAGTGAGTTCGTTTGGTTTAAAAACGAGTTACCAAGAGCGTTTTGTTCTAACGTACAGACATTCAATGACTCATTTATGAAAAGCTGATGCAGCCCAATCCATAAATAACATAACAAATATTTTGCATTTGCGCATGAATTAACAAAACATCTCAACAAACACTTTCTGTTTTTAACAGTTCATGTATGTGCATATGGAATGCAGGCCTCCTCAAATGCACACCGTGTCCAATTTGACAAGGAGCTACACTAAAAGCGGGCCAATGAATGAAACAACATTTCATTTTGTCCCTGCAGCTTTTGGGGGCATCTGCATTCTCAAGGGAAAAAAAAACGAAGGCAGCCACAGGGAGCCAAGCTTCACATTATGGTTTTGACTTAATTAGGAAGAGGGGACAAAAAACGAAAAAACTGTACACATTGAGTCCAACGGAAAATTAATCACATGGATTGGAGGTTTAGCTGTGTGATTGCGTAGAGCAGGGTGATTACATTGGGTCATTTTCAGTGAGGTGTTAATGACATGGTGGGGGGACGGACACGTAGAGAAAATAAAACTGCTAAAATATCCAATATGTGCACTGTAGAATTACATAATCCACTTTTTTCCCCTAGGGTACTACACTGGGCCTACTGTTTATATTTAGTCACAGAAATGCATAGGCTAATATTGTAATTTCAGAGTATACTGTACATAATGTGGCCCATTGCAGGGAATGGTGGTGGGAAAAGGGGGGGGGGGGGGAATCAGTTCAGTGATAGATGTTTGTACACAACTTACCGTTGCCGTAGAAACAGCGAGTGGTTACCGTGGAGACTGACAACAACACACAGAAGTCGTCAGGGAAACAGAAAAAATATAATAAATAAAGGAACAAATAATTCCTAATAACAAATGAAACCTATATGCCCCCTCCCCCCCTCGTTAATTGCCCCCAGGTGAAAAAAAAAACCTGATAGCAGCAGTGTTACAGCTCAGAACAGAGTATGATAGAGAGAAAAAGGAGGAGGAGAAAAAGAAAGAAAAGAGAGGAGGCTGGCTCTCTGAGCATCATCACAACAATCAGAAACAGTGACAGCAAGTTATTTGGTGCTCGAGAGAAAAAAAAAAGACATGGTACAGGAGAATGGAGATACGGGGGCATCCTCCTCCTTGACCTACCAAAAACTAACCTACTGTGGATGTGCTGGTACAATGAGCGAAAACAAACACCTCCAAGGAGAAAAGTCAGACGTGCAGATACAAAACGCACAACACCCTCCATCCTCAGAGCAGAATAAGCTAAGGTTGCTTTAATGCCGTTTGGGTCTATTCCAGTTAAAAAGACGGGAGTTATTTTAGTTTAGTTAGATGTTGCAAAAGGCTCATTCTTGTGTGGTGAAGTTAGGCCACAAGAGAAGTGTGTGTGTGGTGGGTAGAGTGGCTATAATTTCCTTTTTTTCTTTTTTAGACCAGTCACCACAAAAGAACATACTGAAGGACGGTAACACAAGGAAAATAAGGTAGAAAATTGAAAACAGGGTAGATGAAAATACGAGAAAACAAAGTAAAGCGGACAGACAGAGATGATGGTGGCAAAAAAAAATAGAGTTAGATTTTTTTTAATTAAACGCAAAACAAAAGAGAGGGACTGGCAATGAAAGAATGGAGGGATGAGGAAAGATGGAGGAAAAACACAGCGAAGGGTTTGGAAAGGGCAAACTCGTTCAAACACTTCCACATTTTCACTCATGTACAAAGCAAACACATGGACACTAATAATAATAATAATAATAATAATAATAATAATAATAATAATAATAATAATAATAATAATAATAATAATAATAATAATAATAGTTCCTGGGCCAAGTCATGCAGAAACAGAAAATTTCTGACAGCAAAAACTGAAAAGAAAAAACAGACAAATCCAAAGCAAAAAAGGGGGCGGGGCTTCATCTGTGAAACTGGGACACACAGCGCTGGTGTAACCCTCCGCTTCAGGCCATCGCCATTTTTACCCAGTCCAAAAATCCAGCTTGTACCAATTCAAGTTCTTACTATGAGAATATTAAATCAGCAATTATATGGACAAAATGAGCTGAAGGCCAGCTGGGTCCCCTGGACCAGTGTGTGCGCTTGATGAGAGTGTGCGTGGTCCGGCATGCACAACCACACACACACACATGCACACAACTCACTCTCTCGCTCCACCACCACCACCACATCCATGCAGTGATCATGACATACTTTGGACTGCATAACACACACACACACACTCACACAAACACACACACACACACTCACACACAAACCACCCCCTGCTTTGCATGCAGAGCTGCGCCACTGCTTGAAACACTCAGACAACTCAACTACTACTGTCTATACTATTGTGTTGAAATGTCTGACTAAAACTCTGCGCTGCTGAGGAGCTGTCACTTCCCGTAACACCCCGGGCCCACAAAGATCCACCACAGACACACAACCTGGGAGCAGGAGTTAGTGAATGGGCGCCTTGGAAGGTTCCTGCATGGTTTCTGTATATAACTGGATTACTGACTTCTCTAGACCACGAGTTAAAATAAATAACATAAAAAAAAAAAAAAAAAAATCCAATTATTTTCTACAGTGCTGTTTGATGTTTTTTTTGTTTTTTTTCTATAAACAACTTTATCTGGAAAGCCTGGCACAAATTACAATAATTCCAAATTATTTACCAGAATAGCATTTTTTCGCCCGTTGAAATATTTCCTTATTAAGAAATATCCCGTGTCATCAAAATAAACTTCAGGATGTTTACAGCTGAGCACCATGTGACCATGCAGGGACCTTAACACTCTTCCACAAAACCAGTATTTGCAGAAATAGAATGAAATGTGCGTCTATATAGAGTACGTGACTACACATATGGTTTTCCATCATTTGTTCATTCAAAGCAACACAAGTCAGTGGTAGCCAATGTTATGAGGCCTGCTTATCCATTTCTGTTAGAGCACACGCACACACACACACACAGTGAAGGCCATGTTGGAGATGTGAGGGATGATACACACTGTCAGAGCTATATATAGGGCCTGAAGGGCTCTCTATATATGGAACGAATGGTGATGAGATGGAGCAGAGAGAGCAAAAAAGCAGGTAGAAACAAAGTGAACTGTAGTTGAGCCACTTACATGGATACATTGGAAGCGCACGGGAAACTGACTTCTTCAAAGCGCAGAGTTTTAATCCGGACAAAGAGAAGTAGAGTGTAACTTTTAAAGCACAAAATATGTTCATCCTTCTGTTTCATCAAGACTAAATACATGCACACTGTGGAGCCGCTGAGCTCTAAGACGGACTCACTAACTCCCAATTAGCATGCACCAGGAAAACAAGGGTACTCCAGTTATGGAAAGCAAACACGCCACAATTCAGTCGACAATTCTAACAATTCAGCCATCAGACTCCCAGCACTCCCATTCTATAACGGAGCAGGTCCCATCACCGAAACCCCAAAATAGACATGCAAGAACAAAGACATCCAGCTCTCTGCAGAGCTGCCAGTTTGGCAACTTCATTATTCCATATCAAAATACCAGTACTCATGCACAAGTAGGCAACATCGACTGAACCCATGCCAGTGTATAGCAGTGAACTAGAGAGTCACACACACACATAAGAGTTTAATATTGCTGTGGTATAAACACTGGTAGGCAGAAGGGCTTTATTTCAGAGTTTCTGAATCAAAAAAAATATCAAAAAAATACAAGTTTACTCTTGTTATATTTATAGTTCAACAAACTCTGAAATGATATGACCAATGAAAGCCAGAGTTACAGGAGAGGGAGAAACCGCCAGAGAGCGTCACCTCAGACAGAAATGTGCGGCCATTTCTCCTCCGCTGGAAGAATGTATAAACAATCCTGCGCCAGCCTTTTTTTCCCCCCTCTTCCAAGCCCATGCACCATAAACAGACACAGAAAGAAACACTCTCTCTACACACTCCTGCTTCTGTCCCATCATGCAGCCGAACATGTGACCCCCCGTACACCACTACTGGGAAAAAAAACCACGGAGCTCATGCAAAGTGACGAGTGAGAACAGACACACAAACTGCCCGCCGATTAATACAAGTGGCTGATTATCATGCAAAACTCCAGGAGGAAACAGGGTTCAGATTAAAGCAATGTCAGGGACATTGGCTCCATCAGTATCCATTCAGCTTGCTGATTGGCTGAGGGTGGAGATTGCAGGTGGAGGGGGTGGGGATGTACCAGTGGATGCAGGTGGCTGTAAGTCATTCCTCACCACACTGCAGCAGAACTGAGAGTACAAAACTCAAAAAGGTCCAGCCAGCCTCATCCATCATGATCATGCAAGATTTGCACACACCCACACACCCACCCACACACACACACACACACACACACACACAGAAGTCACCACGGTAAGCCCATGCAGAAAAAAAACCCTGGCTTACAGTGGTTGGGCATCAAGAGATCCAAAAATGAACAACTGGCTGATTGAAACCCCAAACAAATTAAATCTGCTTTTCAAAAACTCATGTACATGCCAATGTAAACAAATATAAGAATATAGAATTGTATAAAATAAATCAAATGACCTTAACACACACACACACGCACACAGACTTTACACACACACACACACATAAACCCAGAGTACAGACCGTTGTTAGGAACCCAGACTTCTATATAGTGAACATGCATCAGTGTTGCTGTGATTCCCAGCATGCTGCTGTTGCACCAGGAGCCATAAGCTTGTCACAACCACTTAGCCACAACACCAGGAGAGGGGAACACAGAAGGATTTCTACACTAAGAAAGAAAAAAAAGAGCATCTGACAGCAATCTGCCATGCATCATCCTTTCACTGCGTTCCTCTCGTGCCCTCCGGTGCCAACTACACAAACATCATTCCAATTGTTGCAGAAGTTGTTTTCACATCAGTGTGGCTACACAGTTGCACATCAGTAGAAAATAAAAAAGGTGAAGAGGGGCAACAGCTTAATGTGGAAAACAAAAATGCTGCAGAGGGAAGAAAAAAAAAAAAAAAAGGTACCCAGCATGCCTTATCTAGTGTTCTTGCACCCCCAATCAGTTTCACCACAAAACATCAACAACAACAAAAAAAGAAGGAGACAAATCTTTTTGAAATTAGAAAAAAAACAAAAACATTGCAGAGGGACCAGGGGAGTGAGATACCAGTGGGCTGCATCAGAGCATATCACTAAAGGGAGGATGGGAGCTGGCTAGCAGTGAGTGATCAAGCAGAATTACGATGGGAGTAGACAGACAGACGGAAGAAAAGAAGAGAGAGAGAGAGAGAGAGAGAGAGAGAGAGAAAGGAGAATTACCTCAATCTTACGACCTTCCACCAACGTGCCGTGGAGTTTTTCTCTGGCTCTCTCTGCCTCTGCGCTGGTCTCAAACGTCACAAAGCCAAAACCCTGCGGCACACAGCAGCGGTTAAAGAAGCTGGTGGTTAGTGATGCGCACGAGAAAAAAATCCGACCATGCACGTCGTGAATAACTACATGTTTTATAATAATAATATCCTCTTTTGTCGTCAAAACTACACTAAAACGAGTCACAAGAAAATATAAATATAGGTGGGAACCCCCCCGTCAACAGTTTGTTTCAGGGGATCAGATCGAAGGGTGCGCACTTACCTTTGAGCCCCTCTCATTGAAAATAATCTCTACATCCAGAATCTTCCCGTATTGCTGCAAGTACATAGGAGAAGTGAAATTAGCAGAAGTATAAAGGAAGAAGATTTTAACACGTTTCATTCTTTTAAAAACAGATTGACTGCGTCGTAAGAGGATTGAGGCAGTGTGTGAGTTGCCGGTACTGCCCACTAGGTGTCACTGTTACACAAAAGACAACTTTCCACATTTCAGTGCGTTTATGTTCTGAATTAACTTGCCTCTGGCCCTTATTTCCCTCAAACTGCAGCACTTACACTAATACACTGAAACGCACACTCCCCCTCTCATGCGCCAAAATAACACAAACTAGCATCTTTCTTTGTGTTACTCTTTGTCTGTGTCCTCGTCCCACCCCTAGAAAGGGGAGCCCTCCCCACCACCACACCACCACCACCGAAGGCCCTGGGGTGTCTATATTGATTTATTGATCTTGCGAGAAGAAAAAAAAAAAAAAAAAAAGTGAGGCCCCACAACATTCTCAACTTCTTACCCCAAACATCTGCCTGAGATCGGGATCCCGGAAGCGGAAGGGGATGTTTGAGACGTGGAGGCGTTTGGGGGTCCCTTTGGCCTCTGGGGATTCTCCTGCAGAGCTTCCTGCTCCTGTGCCACCTGAGCCACACTGCACACCCACCTCACCCTGAGAGGTCTCATCTGTCTTTACCTGAGGAGGAGAGACACAAGATGAGAGATCAACATCATCATCACGTTTATCTTCTTATCTGTATTTTTTACACAACATTACACTATCGCAATGTATCCCTAATTTAGATGCTTTAACTAATTTGAGGGGTACCCCCAATAGAAACATAGTTTAAATAAATGAATCATGAATGTATCATCATCAGAAATAGAAATACACAGTATAAATTCAGGGGCATCTTTTATTATATATAATCATTGCATTTTTATATAACAAAAAACACTCAGATTATACAGCCATTGACGCCTCATGTAAAGCTGCACTTAGGTGCTGTGGTGATTTAAAGTTTAGCTAAACCAAGGATCTCAAATTTAATCCACCTTAGTGCTCATGTTAAGGAAATACATTGTTTCCTGTGTCAACCATCTCAGTTTAATGTGTTGGCATTTGAATATTGCTTATTAGCACTAGGTTTGAGAAAGTGGATTATACTAGATTAGTCTACTATTTGTTTAGATTAGGATTCATAATCCAGGATCATGAATGTGTGTAGGAAATGTTTAAATCCATCCAGCAGATGCCGAGTTATTTTAAGTCGGAGCAGTGTGTGGGTTTTATGGCTGTAATTCACAGTGAGACACAACCTTTATTTGATAAAAGTAATAAAAGTGTTCACTCACACCAAGATGTCTAAAAATGAGAAAAACAGAAGTGGGGAGTCTATAATTATCCTTAAAAAATGATCCCACACTCCGACAGTGACTTAAATCACAGCGTCTGATGGCTTCATGAACACTGCAGCACTCACGATGTTGTTGCTGATGTTGGCGGCAGCCGCGGCGGCTCCGTTAGCGCCGGCCCCCACCTCGGCGGCTCCCTGGCCCCCAGCAACAAACATGGCCCCGGGGCCAAACTCCGTCCCTGGGAGCCCGTTCTGGGGCGGGGGTGGAGGGGGGAAGGCTGCGAAGGGTGGGGCCACCAAACCGTCCTGTCCTCCTGTTGAATCCTGGGAGCCCTGTGGGGGGAGCGAGAGAGAGAGCAAAAAGGAGGAGATTATTTAACATACATATATATATATAAATATATACAGTATATACATACTCAGGCTGCTCCTGTGTCTCCATGAAGGAAGAAAAGAGGGGGAGGGGAGGGGGGGAGAGTCCTGCATATTAAATTTCACCCTCTCCTCCTACTAAACCACTCAGTCTCTCCATTCCCTGCATGTGATCCCGCTCCCCTCCTCCTACCCCTCCCTCCCTCCCTCCCCCTCCATATCTCTGACAGGCATGTGTTTTCAGTCAGCCGACCATGAAATATTTACAGAAAACACATCTATTATTAAGACGCAGGAAAATTCAATACACAGTTTGAGACACAAAAGATGCGTACGGGATGCATGGCGCGACACAAAGTTAAACACTAACCAGGACATGTTAACTGTGACTTGTGTTTTTTTTATTTTTTTTCCACAGCCACTGCGGCAGTGTGTAAATACGGGTTCTTGCTTTTTTTCTGCCATGTCTTTTCGAGGTCATCTATAATTCAGACTAACTGTGGATCGGCTGGGTAACCGTTTCCAGGTTTTTTTTGCTCCAGGAGCATGTACAGATTCTTTATAGCTGCCCTGCGGCTCCAACCAATGCACCTCATTGTATGTGTGTGCGTGTGATGATTCTGCGTGCAAAAAAAAAGCACAGTATCCCCTTATAGCAAAGGCACAAGACAACACTCGTTCTCCAGGCGGACTTTTTCATTAGACGCAGGAGGCACAAAAAAAATCTCTCTCCTTTAATCCTACAGCCGGATTTTTTTTTTTTTTTTCGATGTAACGACCTCACTGGCTATAAACAGCCAGCTGATGCTAAAAGGCCCATCTGCAGGACAGACAGCTCCTGGGTTCTTGGCCCAACGGATAGAAGAGGCATCAGAGAATAAGAGGCTGGATGGAAAATCTGGGAAACGCGTCCACTGGCACTCTCGTCGTGGAGAGGCATATACTGAGCATGAGGAGGTGTGAAAGCTGAAAATGTATTTCAAAAATAGAGATGCACCATTAAAATGCATAGGTTAAGCCAAAGCCATTTTAGGTTCAATCGTCAAAGTCTGAATGGACGGGTTAAAACACGCGGGCTTGTAAACATGCAGTAGCCTGTATTCTGTCACGTACGGGTGTGTCCATATTCCAGCGCACGGCTCCCACACACACACACACATTAAAAACGATTTGCATAGAAAAAAAGGATACGTGTCAAAGAAAGTTTAGAGAGAAAAAAAATCTTAACATTCGATTAAATTAATGTTTAACATGAGCAGCCATTCACCAAATCTGAGTGAACTGGGATGTAATATTATAATTGCTGATTATTATACAGCAGCAGCATCAACCAAGACATTCTAAGGCCTTCGAATATTTGGGCTCCGATGGTAGACGTTTAAACAACACCCACACACCACGGCGGTGTCTTCACCTGGTTTAGGATGGTGATGATGTGGTTAAACAAATGGGAATTATGGGATGCATCGATGAACTACTAGAGCTGTCAGTTGATGGAAATCAGAACGGAAAACAGTTCAAGTCCACGCACACATTCCCGACCCGAAGGAGCAGCGCTGCCCTACATGGAGGCATCATATAGTCGGAGAGAGGAGTGAGAGAAGGGGAAAAAGGATATCATGGAAAAAAATAATAAAGGGGGGGCTTAACAGGAGGGATGGGGGATTATGGGAAATAATGACATGCTCTTTTTTTTTTTGTAATGTCTGCACAAACTTTCCAGACTGCATTTTGACATTTTGAGATAAGATTTAAGCGGGTGCTTCACATGAAAAACGACAACGCGCAATACGAGTGCAGCGGTAAAACGGAGGTGTTTTTGTTTTTTTGTAATTAACAATCTCCTATTCCAAGAGAAAAGGACCATCTGGGGAAGGACCTATTCATCCGTACACTTTCACTCTCTCTCTCCCCCCATGCATGCACACACAAGCACACAGCCGTTGTGTTACCTGAGATGCCATATGTTTTCCATACACAGAGAGGGGGGGGGGGCACCACCACTGTAATGCACATGTCGGCCACAGAGACGCAGTGGGGGTGCTTCTGAAATTCCTCAATCGTACATTACTTTTGAAAATATCATAAAAAAAATGAAATATTTTCAGCTTCTCTCTTTGTAAACTGTCCCATTTTTCTTTTTCCTGTGGTTGGAGAAGTATGTGTGTCTCTGTTCATGCCCCCCCCCTCCCTCCACCCCTCCTTATTTTTTCCCTTCTCTCCTCCTTCTTGCCTGCCACGCTTGATGAAAGCCAGAGGGAGCTTTTTTTTTTCTTAAAAAAAAAACAAAACACAACACCCGCCCCTCGAGTCAATCAGAGCTTCCACTGCGCTGTGGTGTCCATCAAGAGGACAGGCCACGGCCCATCTCCTTATATGGCGCCGGAGCGTCTGTCTGTACTTCCTCACTGCGGGCCAATCAGATCACACAAAGGTCACACAAGAGTCCCTTGGAGGTGAACCTGTGCTTGACTGACTAGGTGTGGAGAAAAAAATGACCTTTAGGCAAAAACACCAACAACGCCCAGTGATTCTGAATTTTACGGACAACAACATGATGCTTTTTGACAGTTCTCATCATCATCATCTTCATCAGCTTCATTACCATAATTACACTGACAGCGTTTTGGCCAACACCGTCCCTCACCTCAGGCAGAAGAATGTGGGACAAAAATAGTCATACATAAAAATCTTTATAATCCAAATCCCTTTTTGTTTTGTTTTTTACAAAGTACCACAGACAAAAGAATGTTGACATGGATTCCTTCCAGATAAATTATTATTCACCAGGAACATTGTTTTCACAGAATAACAGTTCCATTTAAAAGGCTCCAATTATTTTTTTTTATAGATTTGCTCCACAGGCACCATCTAACATCAACAGGGCAGGGAGAGAGCAAAGAGCCTCATTAAATGTCCAAATCCAGACAAGGAAACCGGTTCTGAATTTTGAAATCGATCGAACAGAAAAACAAATGTAATAACTATTATGATGATCCAATAAATGTTATTGTGATTTTCAAACTAAATTGCCAAACTCGAGCTCGCTCCCGCTTCTGAAAACGTGATTAATGAAGAGGTTGAGGACAGTTGGTCTGACAAATGAAGGCAGCCCCAAGAAAACATCAAGCTGTGAAAAATTACAGCCGGCACTTTCTCTCCCTTCACCTAGAAAACAATTACTTTGAGAAAATAAATGACGGAATAATGAATAATGAATAATGAATAATGAAAATATTCATCCGCCGCAGAGCTGTTTGTCATCGCCACAGACAACTGAAGCAGGCTTAAAGTTTATTAAAGCCGGTTTAAATTTAAAAATGAATTCAAGGCATATCAAAATAAAAGGTACAGCAAACATAAGCTATTTCAGCCAACTCCAACTAAATATTGTTTTTACTTATAAGTGGGCTATATTCAGCCCCAGTGTTATGGTGCAGCAGCAGATGAGAAGCCGTAACACGTTGCCGTCTTCAATACTTCCAGTACATAATAAATTACGATTTACTTCTCCATTTAAGTAATATGTAGTCTTCCATCCCATAGTAATTTTATCGCAATGCAGCTCAGATGTTTTATTGTTCATACAATCAATAACACATAGGATATTACTTGAGTTAAGAAAGGAAAATAACACAAACCTTGCTGTCGCTTTGGATTAGGTGTGTCTGTGCGTGTATGTGTATACATAGTTGGGCATGTGTATACTAAAAAAATGTAATAAGCCAGTGCAGACATTGAATGCCCAAATATGAGACTTTGTTTGCTGAAAAAACTTGCAAATCTGCATGTGGAGTAGATACAGAAAGATGGGGAGTTTGCCTACCGCCGTCATAACCTTTGCAAATGAGGTTTAGATTTAAAAACCCAGTGGCAGTGGCTTATTGCTGCAGTGCGAGCCAGAGAAATGTGTCCACAGGCTGGGGTGCCACACTGCAGTTTATCATGCAGCAGTAGATACTGCCTGCATACGTTTAATGCTCTACTGCACCACATTTGCGCACGCTGTATCTCGCCATGTGCATTTCTGGCCGTGTACGGGTGCAATTCTCGCTGTCAATTTATTGCCGACATGGGGATTCTCCGGATATTTAAATATGGCAAAAAGGGGCCTGAAAACGTCTGGAACATTTGTGTCCTCACATGAACGTCTGGACTACAGTGTGCACCTGAAAGCACGTCAACCCTTTTCAGACCTTGACCAACTACACACAGCCTCGGGCGGGGGCAGTTAAAGCAGCGGTAGTGTTGGACGATACTGTCCAGGCTGCACGGGCAAGCGAGTGCAAACCGTAAAAAAAGAGAAGAAAAAAAAAAAGATGGAGAAAAGCCTCACACTGCATTACCACACCGATGCTGGGTAATCTGCACTCAATAACGGGCATTCTGCTTGTGTCAGCATTATCCGTCAATTTCTAAAGTGAGAGCCGCAACACACACACACAAAGTACAACATCACAACTATAACGAATGAAGCTAAAAAAAAAACACACCAGTAGAATCAAATTCATGTATACAGCCAAAAAAATTAGTTAACAATGCACTTTATTTTTTTGGTACGAGAGCAACACAGCGTATGTGTGCAGATACACTTCCACTACACATACACACGCTGAGGGTGAGTGATCTGGGTGTGGATCACTTGCAAATTCCTTCCAGGCCTGATGCCGTACGGTGGCTAACCAAACTGTGCTATTCTGTGCCGTGAAGATAATATGGGAGGTGACCCAGCGAGGAGGCCCTGGATCCTCTGCTCCACCACCTTCCTTTGTGCATTTAAAACCAAAGTGGGCGGGTAGGTCCCAGGAATGATGCAACACCTCTGGACACCAAGAAATAAAAACATCAGGGACATATATTTTCCGAAAATTGGTTAAACCGACATAAATAATGTCTTGTATGCCATACTTAATTAAAGCGGAAGTTATAAAACGCTTCATTGAGAAATTCAGGGACAAATCCCAACTTTACACATTTTTTCCCCTTGCATGTGAAAAACATTTGCGCAAGAATCCTAAATGACCTTTACCTTTGGTAAGGCCTGTCATCACATGTGTAATATATACATGTTATCCCAAATGGAGACTGGGCTGACTTAACAGGGTTGAGGTCAGACGTACAGTTAGCCCAGACAGAACAAGTGCCGGACCACTGGATACTCATTCAAAATAGAGAGCAGCGCCATATGTTTTTTTTTTTTTAAACAGAGGATGGTGTGACTGCTGGGTCACCTTTAAAGTGCATTCCCACATGGAACCAACCCCCCGCCCCCACCACCACCACCACCACCCATCCTCCTCACACCCTGCTGGTTACTACCACCATCCTCCATTTGGTGTCATTCTCTTTGAAGAGGAATAATGTCTCTAGAGTTGACAGCTGCACTCGGCTGCAGGGGGAGAACAACAATGGGAGAATATCACGGTAATACTGGCCTTTCAAAGATAAGTGGATATTGGCATTTTGCACTCCGAAAACAGGAGAGAGAGAAAAAAAAAAGACTCGAGGGGGAAAATCAGACGTGCTGAAAATAAATAGATTTGCATGAAAGAATAAAACAGGATCAATCTGAAAGGGCTCTAAAAGGGGTGAACAGGCACTTGTAAAACAACAATATGTCACTACATGACCCCATAGTCGTTTTCTTTTCACCTGTTTTGACTATAAACACTGCAGTGTCTACAAAACCGAAAGCGTTCACACTTCTTTGTGACACATAGAGACAGTACAATGCAGTGGACAATTGCAGTGTGTGTGTGTGTGTGTGTGTGAGAAAGTGTTGGTATGTTACCACAGGATTCTGTACTCATTATTAGTAACTGTGTGTCTGAGTGTGTTGTTGGGGGAGGTTGCAAAGGATTCCAAACAACTTTACAACAACGCGTGTGGGTGCGTGCGTGCGTGTGTGTGTGTGTGTGTGTGTTGTGTAAAGAAACAACTGCGCCTTGGCACCTGTCTCCCTCGATCCAGGGACAGATGACGTCTAAACGACATGGACAGCTCGGAGGAGAACGTCAAATGGCTCGTCACATGGCGAAGACACGACACGACATGACCATAACCTACATACAGCACGTATTAAACAGAACACGACACGCGTGTGCAGTCAGCATGGCCAGAGCATGCCGCACTCGCTGGCTGTCAACACGGGAAGTCACGGCCCACAACACATGTCTGCGTGCATGTGCTCCCCCGCCCCCACCCAGCCGCCGCCCCCCACTTTTTCTTCTTTAGGCCCAAAGGGACCAAAGACCACAGATCAGGACGTGCCACAACAGAGCCGGAGAACAGCTCCCATCCTCAGGCTGCGTCTCCGTATGGGCCAAAATGGCACAGACACGCCCACCGTACGCTAAAAGCAGCATAGCACACACAACATCAACTATATTACAGTTTGAAGTCATTGTTCTAATAAAATAAAAGAACAACAATGTCACCGGGCCACCCCCTCCCCACTGCAATGACACAATTCAAGAAATGTTGCATATTTACAATGTGGTAAGAATTAGCTCCTTGAAAAAAGATCGAATAATAAATCCAACATTCTTGGGCACAAGAAGAGTTAAAAAAAAAAAAAAAAGTGAAAGGAGCCGAGCTGCAGGGACAAGCCTTGCGCTCGGAGCCTGACCGCCTGCCAACTATCTGAAAAAGGCCTCACCTGGGCCAACACACCGCGAAACCCAAAACAGGCTCAACAGCAACGCACAACGAGCAACAACCGAGGCCAAAACTACACAAAGGATGTCAAATATAGAAAAATCTTACTAATAACAATCTCTCCGTGCAGTTTGTGGAGGAGAGAGAGAGGGAGAGAGGAACTTACCGGCAGCATTGCTGGGTAGTACAGTCCCATCATGGTCTGATCTAGAGGAACAACTGCTGCCCAGCTCTCCACCTCCTCCCTCTCTCTCTGCGCCTCTGTTTCTCCTCCTGCTCCTCCTCCTCCTCCTCTGCGCTCTAGGACCATGAGCCGACGACGGGTTAGCTCCACGTCTGTCTCACACATTCAAATTCTCCCTCGTTCACTCCCTCTTCCTTCCTCCTCCTCCTCTTCTTTTTCTTCTTCTTCTCTTCTCTCTGCCGGTGTCCGTTCTTCCACTTCTCCTCCGCCTGTCACTCTCAGCCTGTCTTTTTTTTTTTTTGCTGTGTGTGTGTGGTGGGTCCCGTCGGGCCCTGCAGCTCTGACCCCCCTCACACCCCCCCCCTCGAGGCCTTTCCGTCTCTCTCCTCCCACGAGCCTCTCCTCTCCTCTCCTCTCTCTCTCTTTACTCTGCGCCTGTCGTTCACACGCTGGCGTTCCACGTCCCGTTGATCCTGCAGCTTCCTCTTGTTCCCGCCCCCCCTCTCTCTCTCTCTTTCTTAAAAAAAAAAAAAACTTTCCCTCCTTCTCGGGCCTCAGTCCCTCCTATTCATCAAAAGCATCCATCCTGCCATGTTTCCATCTGAACCCTTGCGTCTGGATTGTTGTGGTCGTATCTCCTCAAACTCCCCTGGAGAGGGAGAGAGAGAGAGAGCGAGAAAGAGAGAGAGAGAGAGAGAGAAAGACAGAAAAAAGAAAGGAAGAGGATGCTGCTGCTCTTCTGACGGCCTCAGAGTGAAGACCCCCGCTGCAGCACTTTCTTTTTTGATGAGTTATTTATTGCGCGGCAGCTTGTCAGTTCCAAAAAAGCAGCGCCGGTGGTAGGCCGGTGTGTAGATGGCCTCGTGGGTCGGGCTCCTGGATCTCCAGCCCTCCGCTGCAGCTGCCTTCATCGCTCAGATGGCGGTCCGAGGAAACTGAGGCACAATCTAAACCCTCAACCTGAACATGAATCTCTATCGTGCTGCATTGCGCCTTTTTTTTTTTTTCCTCTCCCTTTCCTGCTGGCTCGGGCTCAGGTCCCCTCACTTCCCACCACTGTATTGTTAGGAGGCGCTTAATTGGCAGAGATGAGAGTGCAGTTCCTTGCACTGCGTTTTCATATGGGAGGGACTGAACTCTGCGGAAAAAAAGCCCTGATGCCAAGCTTTCAGACATCTGCTGAGTCTGGCTGGAACTGGGTCCACGGGGATGGAGGGGGTTGGGCTGGGGGGTTGGGGGCAAACATGGAGAGATTGGAAGGGGCAAAATGCAAGGCTGCTTGGCTTGGGAGTGGGGTGCGCAGGGGCAGTGGATGTGAGCGAGAGATAACGGGATAGGGAGATAAATGGATAAAGGGATGGGTGGAAAAAAAAAAAAGGAGAGCGAGGGATGACGGGATTAGGGCTGTAAGTGAAGAGGATGAGAGGATGAATGGGGGATGAGCTGAGGATTAAGCACACCGACTGAACACTGAGATAAACGCCAGACAAACACATGCACACAAGGTACACACAGATGCTGTGCTCGTATTCGCGACGATGCTGCCGCACCTTGGCTGACGTACGCTCACATGTGGACTCCCAACAAAAGGCTGTACCCATCACACACACTCTCATCAGCGACAGCAAACAGCCCTGCTTCTTCAAACACACCGATAATCAATACCTCCAGATGAACTCTGCCATGCTAATGATCCACAATGTTTTCAGGAGAACTGTGATTTTTTTTTGTAGGGGTTAAAACATTTAAATATTGCCTTTGAAAAAAATAAAAAATAAACTGTGATTTGTTGTAGAGGTAAAAAAAAATAAAAAATAAGTGTTACTGTTTTGAGAAATGCCCTTGTGTGTGGGTGTGTGCGTGTTGTTGAGCCCTGATCATTTCTGTGATCTAAACAGCAGGAGATGTATGACCCCATAGGTCACACATATATACATACACACACACACACACACACACACACACACACACACACAC
>JAFBJU010000933.1:534441-556073 GCA_016785305.1 Colistium nudipinnis | reverse complement strand
CACACACACACACACACACACACACACACACACACACACACAAACAAAGACACACGCGCACCACTCAGTGTGTAGCAGCAGGGACCCCCACCGGAGTTTGTCCCTGTTTAACACTCTCGTATTGACACAGGCAGACCCACAGGCAGTTCAAACACGCATACGCAACGTAAGACAGGGGGCCATTACCAAGACGAACGCACTGCAGCGATGAGCGAGCCAATCTGGCCGAGCTTAGCTTGGCTACCTCCATTTGCATGATAACCCGCAGCCGCTGTGCTCAGGACTCCTAATATGTGTGCCTTCCAAAGGCAGAATCCATTAGCAGGCACCCGGTTTAAATCATTTATAAAAACAAATGCAGCGCTGCGAGTTGGCTCTGATTTTAACAGATGACATCTGGGAGTTCAGACGCACTGCAGATCACAAAGTGTTCTCTGTCCAGGTGTTCGTCTTACAAGTTAAAAAAAAAAAGAAAAAAGGCCAGCCAGGGGGAAGAATATTTTCTGCAGCTGACTATTATATGATTATTTTGCCGTCAGTAAAAGCCATTTTAAATAAATTCCTTCCATTTATGTTTCATCTCTGCCTCGCCATTTCGTTCCTTACTTGCCGCTTTTTTTTTAATCTCTTTAAAAATCTTTATTTCTGTTGCCTGGTTACCATACAAACAGAAATAACTAAATATTGGACGCCAGGGAAGAAGAAGAGGAATTGGAATCTAAATAGAATGAACTATAAACTGGAAAGCCACATTCTCATGTAGTGGGCCTCCTCCTTGCACTCTCAGAGAGCTGTATTCCCAAGAAAGGAGATACAGTGGGTAGGGTAGGAGTGGAGAGGAGGAATATACATATATAAAAAAGAGGAATACACAGGAGAGGGGGTGAGGCCTACGAGAATCTCCCATCATTTTGTCGTGTTGGGGAGGGCCGCGGGGGGGGCGCAAGTGGACTCACAGACCAACACTCCCCTCCTGTGGCACAGGCAGAGAGCTGCACAGCCCATAAACGCGCCCATGCGCACTCGCACTCGCACAGATACAAAAGGTGGCCGCATTCAGGCATCTCAGATATCGAGGACTTATTCCTAAACGCACTCAAATGAGGATTTCGTATGCGCACGCACGCGCGCGAGCTGGACTGAGCCGCTCGGTGAGCTCTGCTGCTGGGAGGTAGATAAGAAAATAGTTTGGCGGCGCTGCACACGTCAGGCACTCATTACTGAGAGCCATATGCATGGAGAGACACAGAGAATGAAAAAAGACACTGAAAGAACGAGAGAGAGAGAGAGGGATTGCGAAAACCGTGCCGCTTGTGGAGCGTGCAGAGCTTAGTCTGAAGACGGCGGTGAATCACTACTGGCTGCTTTCTCAGGGTCAAGCGTTGAAGAGAGCAAAGCACCGCCATGGCTAGTTTTCATCAATTCCTTTTAATGCCCATCATTTATAAGCTGCCACAGGCAGGAGAAGAAGAAGAAGAAGGAGAAGAAAAAGAACTCAAAGGTGTAAAACGAAGCTGCATGTAAAAAAAATTATAATAAACAAATGCATCAATTTTACGCCAAAAACTGTGAGAGAGAGGAGCGCGGCTATATTTGGTCCCGAGCATCTCTGCTTTGAGGAGAGCAGCTTTGTATCCGATAGATCTGAAAATGTCTTTTCTCGCTTTCAAGGCGGCAAACGATCACGTCTCTGTGCTGATTCGAGGATTCTGTATTATATTATTATTATTATTCTTAATTTATTGTCACAGGGGTCTGCAAGCGGTCGCTAATCTCTTACCTGACTGTGAGGCGGGTATCCATGGAAACCGGGGTTTAAAGGCTCATTGTTCTGCAAGAGACAACAGGAGGGAAGAGAGCAGAGTAAGTGGGTGGGCTTTTGAAAAATGAGCAGATTGCGGCATATTGGTCCACAACTTTGTACATTCCAGGCTAAATATGATCAATGGATAAGCTTCAATCTAATGAAAGAAAGAATCAAAGTGGAATTTGTGTGGCTGGAGATGAAAGCCAAAGGCATTAATGGCCTCTTCTTTTTTCTCTCAACGCCTAGGATTATTTGAAGAGCAAAAAAGTGACAAAACAAAATCATGCCTGGACATGAAACCCTTTTTTGTAGCAGAAAGAAGAAGAAGTTAAAAAAGTTAAAAGTTGACATTTTGTGCGGATGCCCTCTGTGGTGAAGTGTTGGATTACCAAGCTTTTCATTTCCAAGCTAACTATTCAGAGTCCCCTCGACCCCCGCCCCCCCCTTGCCCCTAATCGACCCTGCCCCAGAAACCAGTGTTGTGCTTAATTGCTCAGTAATTACTTTTAATTTGATTATTTCTGTCCCCCCTCTCTTTTCCTATTATTTACTCCCCCGTGTCATTTTGCCCCGGCACGAGGAGCCATTGTTTGCTGTAGATCTAGGTGAGGATGAGGAGGAGGAGGGTGAGGGTGAGGGTGCAGGGAGCAAGGGGGAGGACTGGAACAATGGGGAAAGTTAGCCAAACGATGATATTTTGACAGCAGTGGGGGGAGGGGGGCTTTTGGCATGCTGCTCAGAAAACACGACCACCAAGTGAGAATCAGAGGCAGGAGTCTCACTGGGCAGGATGAGAAAGGGGCAAAGGCAAGAGAAATAAAATACAAGACGTCAGAGCGTCTCATGGGGCCCAAAAAAATGAAGATGTGTGCGTGTGTGGTTTTTCTAAGAAGCGACGATGTTTTCATTGCATGTAATCTGCACGAGTGGGGGGGGAAAAAAGGCCCAAAAAAAGAAAAAATTGAAATCCATGTGAGAGCGCTCCTCCATTCAGCGCACAGCTAAAGCGCGTGGGCCACGTCACGGAGGCGGGGATGAGAAAGGCAGATTTGGTCTCTCAGAGTCCACAGAGTTAACCTCCCGGGCCTGACCTCCAGCCGGCTGCTGTGGGATTCACTTCCTGATTTATTCGGTCAATCGAGGGGGCAGGAGGCTGGGGAGTGACACACACCGTTGGTCTGAAGAGATGAGAGGCCCTTCGGAGTTTTCACCCAAAAAAGCAAGTTCAAACTCTTTGTGAGATTTGGCCTTGAATATATGCGAGGGCTAGTCCAAAAAAAACACATGTGGTTATGCTATACGTGTGCAGAAGGAGGAGTGTCTAGACAGAGCAGGAGAAGCGGGAGGCCAAGGGGGAATAAAAGTATGAAGTAAAAAAAAAAAGACCAGATGTAAGGAATAGGTAAGACTAAGAGAGAGACATTTTTGATGCTCTGCCTGCCTGTGTGTCTGTGTGTCTGTGTGTCTTTGTGTGTCTGTGTGTCTGTGTGTCTGTGTGTCTGTGTGTGTGTGTGTGTGTGTGTGTGTGTGTGTGTGTGTGTGTGTCTGTGTGTCTGTGTGTCTGTGTGTCTGTGTGTCTGTGTGTCTGTGTGTCTGTGTGCGCGTGCGCTTCGGGTCTACACTTGGGGCATGTCCTTGTCTGAAACAACCCTTTCTTTGTCTCCCACTCTCCACTTCCTGTTTCATCTGGAACCAATTTCCCCCTCGTGCCTCGTCCCCAGGGGGATCACTCTCCTTGGTGCGCCACATTTACAGGGGAAGGGACCGACTTCTGCCCGTGCAACACACGGACGCTGTGGAAGCTGCCGGTGCTGAACGCAGCCCAGATGGAGATGGAGATTATTTTACAATAAGAAAAAAAGCATGCACTGCGTTTCAAATATAGAAGCTGTGGCTTTAGTGCAAGAAAAAAAAAAAAGCTCGGCTGCGTTTGGTGGAGGTAGCCACCAAAGCAAGTGGAGAACTGTGATTTCAGCAGTTTTACCACAACACACAAACAAAAATATGGCCGACTAAAACGTAGAGAATGTGTTTTTGTCCCATTTACAGTCAGACAGGAGGGTGTGGGCGCCGCGCGAGGAGCAACAAAAACTGGGAGGAAAAACTGGAATGCAAGTGAAATCTACACCAAAATTATCCCCGACCATCAAATTACAGAGTCAGTGTTGGTTCTAGAGTGGACGGAGTGCAGAGAAGAAGGAGAAAAAGGGGGAGGAGGAGGAGGAGTTTAGGAGCAGGAGGAGAGGGAGGAGGAGAGGGGGGGGGGGTTTAGCAACATCTGGATTCAATCTGTCTGCATAAGAGGAGGGGAGGGACATGGGAGGAAAAGAGAAGAAAAGAAAGAACAGAATTGGATGAAAATAAGGGCACACGCACACACACAGGAGGAAGAGAAATGTGCAGGCCAATCCAAGAAGGGGCAGAGAAATATAAAGCAGTAAAGCATTTTCAAAATGGAGACAATGAGTCATAAGTGAGGAATGCCACAGGATTTATATTTTCTTAAGGGGTGGGGGAAGGGATCAGGGGGTCTGAACTTGATACCTACTTTCCCCACACGCACACACACACACACACAAGTATACGACATGTCTATGAGTGTCTTAAAAATTAAACAAGTGACACGTGGGCCTTTTTTTTTAAATAATAAACAAATGTGAAATGATCCCGGACCACTGAACTAATGCCGTCTGGGACGAAAGCTGGACTTTTTTTTTTTTTCCTCTCGCAAGTTTCCATTAAGTTAATTCCATACAGTTGGAGAACGAGGAGGAGCCTTTGATGGCGCCGTCAGGCTGACTGCGAGGGATCAGCCAAAGCACAGAAAACCAGTCACACACACGTAAACACACACTCACTCCTGTCCCCCTCTCTCTCTCGAGACTCCGAAGAGCGCAATACTAAAAGGGCGTCTCTCTTATTTATTTATTTTCCTTCTCTCTCTCTCTCTGGCTATTTTAGGTGAGGGGAAGGAGTTGGGAGCAAATGGGAAAGAGCCGTTAAAGAAAAAAGGAGCAGCAGTGGTGAGCTGAGTCAAAATGACATGAGGTCAACAGATGGTGAGAGGGGAGGCGGGGGAGGGGGGAGGGTGTGATTAGGAGGACTGCTGCAGGCATCCAGTGGTCCCGAACTCAACGGCCTGCGGAGGTGCACTGTGCCAGGGTTTGGCTTTATGGTTGCAATCATACCACCAAAATGTTTGTCTGTTTTAATCCCACCAGCTAGCACCAGATTATACGTATTCTGCCTCCCAGTACAGTCGATTTCAAATGTTAGGAAAACCTACAGCCTCAAAATCAAAAAAGTCACATCCTTATTTTTTCCTGCTTTACAAATATTTGCAAAATTGGAGAAAAAAAAATCATCCTCCCTTAAAACTGGGAGATTACCAACTCCGTTCCACACGTGGGAAAGCAGTGAAAGAATGCTGAGGTGTAGATTTACCGTCATTCACCGGGTGTTATCTGCCCGCGATTCATTGGCTCAATAAACTCACAACACTCTACACAAAGTCAACAAATCCCAAGTGAGGCAGGAAAGAGAAACGGAGGATGGAAGGTGGTGTGCGCTTCTGCCACCATGCAGCGCGGAGAAGTGGCGGAGAAGAAGTAATTCAGGGCACACACGCCGCAGGGCGCAGGACAGGAAGTGATGGATGAGCTCCGTCTGCGTGTTATACTGTGGAAGGTTTATGACGGCCGAGAGATGACAAACGCAGCGGAGATGGTTGATATGCAGGGAGACGCAAAGACGACCGAGAGGAGGGAGGGGAAAAAAAAGGGGGATAAATTGCGAGGTTTTATTCAGACCATGACGCCTAAAATGTCTCCCGCTTTCTAAAAGAGAAGGACCCCAGAAAAAAAATGGTCTGTCCCTCACTGCAGATGAACTTGCGGCTGGAGGGTATTTACTGGGTGTGGATTTATTATCGATGACCGGCTGCTCCTCTTTGACTGTGTGGTCGGCCCCAAACAACAGATGACCTGCAGTTTGATGTCATTATAACGATGCGCGTGTGTGGCTGCCCCCTGTTCATACCAGCAGTCAAAGAAAGAAAGAAAATCACTTGCCTTATTTTATTTTCCATTTGTGCTGTATGTCATTTCACAAGTGAGAAATATGGAGTTTAAAAACACGGGAGTTCTACATGGAGAAAAAGGATGTCTTGAGTATTTCATTGTATTTTGGAATTAGCTGCTGTCAAATGTTGAGAAAAAGTACAATTAATAATTATAATTATCTTAATAACATTCTGACTAATGAGAGCCTTTTAGATACTTGACACCGTGTGGAATATAAATACAGCCATTTAGTAGTCATAACAGGCAATGGAAAATAAATCTGCCTGTCACTTTTGTGGAATAAAACATCCACTCTAATCAGACAAGACAGACAATCTGTGATTTGACACTTTACCAACCTTAACGAAAACACTCGTATTATTTCAATTATTCCACAGTATTTACTCGTCTTTAATTTAAAGGTTTGGATGCTCCATAACTTCATCCAGTGTGCTGCACAGACTACTCCCCTGTTTCTGTCAGCTCGGATTATTTCTGTTTGTCAAAGCAAAACCATTTGCATTATGTAACAGTGCCGCATAAATGAAAGTGCAATCAATGTCTATTTTGCTTTTTCCACTGGTACATTTATTTTAATGGCGTCTTGCATCCGTACTGCTACGAGACACGGCTAATGCGAAACTTAAACGAGGACAAAGCATCACGCACACAACTTACTGGATCTGGAGACTGTAGACGCACGCACGCACGCACGCACGCACGCACGATAGAGCTTTTTTATGGTGAATGACACTGGGGCAGGTGGGACAATGCTGTGGCTGTTCAACATCACAGACCACTCCATGTAAGGCAAACATTGAATTGACATTTGGTCGCGTGTGGGTGGAGATGGGAGCACATATGACAGTTTGGGGGCAGCGCAGCGGAGGGGGCCTGCAGGGCGGGGTGACACGATGACCATAAAGGGAGTGTTGACATGCCAGAGTCATGTTAAGGATCTGAAACTGCGGCACTTGGACAGAGACAGAGATAAAATCGAATTTATACCCTAGGATTTACTGTTTCCTTCAATATTACTCCCAAATTAAGTGTGGCGTATTGAATTAAACACACACACACACAATATGATAGAAAGAGTGGGGGGGGCACGAGTGGAGCAACTCAGTCGGGGGAATTTTTAGCTTATCGGTGCCAGTTCAAAGGTCAAGGGTGACTCCGCCGCTGCGCTCCGGCTCAAAGTTTAACAGCAATCATTAAACCGGCAGCCGAGTGCACAAACGTGCGAGCTGGTGGGATTGTGTACCTCTGGCCACACCACACACATTTAACACAAGTCAGATGTGCAGACTGATCACACACCACCTTCTCTGCCTCTCTGTATTAAACTCCAACCTTCTCCGGGATGTTTCTTCTTTTCTGTGAATAATTCAGGCTGCAAAAAGTTCTGAAGGACACAGAGGAGCCCTGGGTGCACGCACAGCGAAGAAGCCCCTGTAGCTACGCAACCATCGGATGTATTGGAGGTTGCTGATAGAGCCGGAAAGATACTGTGTTATTCTCAGTGGTTCGGGTCACCAAGCAATTATTACTTTCAATAATCTGTTTCACACATTCAAATTCTACCGGAATAATTTCCAAACAGAACTCAAAGCCAAATGTTTACCTGGTGATTTTTTATATTTTAGATTCTTTTGAACACAGCCTAAAAATATCTCAGAGTGCAACGGAACATATTCAAATGGCCTAGTTTACTCACGTACAGCCCAAAACTCAATAACAGTAACAGAAGCATTCGATTACTACAGATTCATGTTCTAATTAATTAATCCCCAGAATATTGTGTACAATTATCAGCCAAAAACTTGAATTTTGGTCGCAGTTTCCCATAATTCACAAAATAAAAAGTCAAACATCTCCAGAGTGTCAGCTTTGTGAGGCAGGGGTCAGGAACGGACTGGACTGTTGGCAGTGAAAAAATGTGTTTTCTCATCCAACTCCTGGGCAAACAAAAGTTTGCATGAGTGCACTTGTTCCACAACAACGATACACAATGTCACGCACACTTCATGCGGTGGTGAGCGCTCTGGAACAAAAGCTGTTTAGCTGTGAGTAATAATCTGGGTGATATCAGTGATGTGTCCATCTGTATCAACCCCCCCCACCTCGGCTTGGCTGCCCCCTCCCTTTGCTCTGGCCTGTTAAAGCGATCAGTCTGGTTAATGCCCTCCTCTAAATGAGCTTTGATCTCGTTAGCGCGACACAAAGCCTCTTTACTGCCAACGATAGGACAAATCGGCTCTCTGAAACACAGGGAGGCGGCCAGAGAGAGAGAGTTAGACGCCGTACTCCCACTGCATCCGAGCAGACCGCAGAACTGTCTCTTGGGGGGGGGAGAACATAAATAAAAAAATATTTTAAAAAAAAGGGAGGAAAAAAAGCATTCAACTGAGAATGAAAGGAGGAACAAAAAAATGTATATAAGTAAGTATATACTTTTTTGTATAAGTAAGTAATTGGAGCTGGAAAAGTGCTGTTAGATTGGTTTTAAGAGACACGGGATGATCAGGAGGGGAAAGGGGGGAGAGAGAAAAATTAAAGGGGGGGGGGGGCTGCGGGGAGAAAGGGCCTGTGAACCACGAGTCAATTAACAATCTGGAAATATGCCTGGGGGGTAAAGAGGGGAGGAGGAGGAGGAGGGGGGCGGGGGGTTAGAGGACAACTAGAGGGGAGCAGTGGGGGGAGGAGGTGGGGGGGGGCTACGAAGGGGGTCTGGAGATTGCATGAGGCAGAGCGGGGGGAGGAGAGCAAGGAGCAACAAAGAGGCTGCTGCACTCTCATTTATTATCACAGCGCTGATTTACAGTCAGCCTGGAAGGTCAGGGATCTGCAGGCCCGGGCCTCTCAATAAGAATCCTATGCTAATTTTTTGGGGGTGCATTTAGTTATAGGTCCGTCCACTCAACTCATCGAACCCATCCTGAGCGTCGCGCACGGTGACCGCGGCTGAATCGGCTCCACAATGTCCTTTTCTTTTTATTTACCCTTTACATAAATTGTTTTTTCGACCACTCATCCTCATTCAGAGTGTGTCCTCTTGCTTATCTCTCCCTCTCTCCTCAACTGATCATGCCATCCATCACTTTACTCTTGTCCATTATCACGCTCCCCTGATGGATGCAAGCTAATGGCTCTGATTTCCTTTTTGTCCTCTCTCTCCCCTTGCCTCTATCCTTTATTTACCCAATCGCCTCTCCTGCAATACTCCCAAACATTTTCCCAATTTTGAACCCACCCCTCTTCCCTCTTTTTTTCATTTCACCTTCACGCCATCCCTCTTTCTTTTACCCATATGCATCCACACGTTATACATCCACTTCCATTCATCCATCAGCCGCTCTGCTCCACTTGGTCCTATTTCCAGCCTCACCCCCGGTGCCCAAGCAATCAATACAACTGATGGGCAGCGAGAATCCTCCCCACTCCACGCCGCTCATAGTCACATCATCTTTGCCTCCGGGCTATAACCTTTCCCCATCATCAACATCCATTACAACATTACATGCGGGGAGTTGGGGGGGGGGGCATATTTCCCATTGTAGCAGTGCAGCGGCATAGCCAATTAAAGTACTTTAACAGTTCCCCAGGATTCAATTACCTGCAGATGACCTCGAACCATGTGCACCTGCCCTTCGAGTTGCCAAAATACCAGGCGTCAGCTGAATTTTTGTGTGCCGATGCAGAACGGACATTAAAAAGCATGTTTGTGCGCAACGGTAAGAAAATAATGAAAAAAAAAATACACGGTTGTGAGAGAGCTGGGGGGAAAGGCATCTAGAGTAATAGATGCACAGAGGGTACGCGTGAAAGAGGTGCCCTTCGTGATCTGTGAGTTTACTGTAATATACACAGATCATTCCACGGCACAGGCAGGAAAGGTTGTTGATACTTTGCTGTCTCATGAAAGCGGGGACGACCTGTGTTGGAGAGCCCCCCCCCCGGCTCCTTCAGCCTACACCAAAAGGCTCTGTTCTTTGTCTTTCTCCGTCGTGTGCCCCCTCCCCCAATCGCTGTCTGCCTCCCTCTTAACACCTAGCGACAATTTGAGGAAGGGGCGGTGTGCGTGGGGGGGGGGGGGGCATTAATGGCACATGCATGCAGAGTGTATCAGGATTCGATGTGGTGACTCACTGCAAAATATTATCACCACTTTGAGTGATTTCATCCATGTGATAAAAAAAAAAAACACAAACACACACACACCCAAATAGACACCATGCCTCACAACATGTGACAAAGCAGTCATGAATGGCTGTGATCTGAGCTGTGCTGCTGTCTGTCATAGCAATGGAGTCTGGATCATATTACCTTTGTCTGGCTCGGCCATGCTCGCTCACAGACACACTATTCCATCAAGTCACTTTTCTTTTCCTATTGTTATACTTATTCTCCAGAAATATTATATTCGGGGTTAAAGTAAAAAGGGCATCTGGTATTTGCTGCAATGATGCATGATTATGTTTGTTGATGAGAGAGAGAGAGAAAAAAGAGAGGGGGGGGCCCTGTCACAACATGATCATCATCATTCCCTGCTGAGGAACAAAAGCTATTTTTTTAAGAGGAGAGTTGTGTTACAGTGTAACCTCACGTGAAACACAACCCACAGAAGTGTGAGAAATAGATGCTGCGTGTGTCCGCGTGTGTGTGTACAGCGGATTCTTCTTACCTGGCCGATGTCACCGACCACACTCCCGGTGCCGTCTATCCGCGGTCTCTTGCACTCCGCCCCGGTAGAGTCAGTGAGGGCAGCCGCTGCCTGGGCGTCGGGCTCCGGGTCTCCTCGCTTCATGCCGCGGACAGCGGCTGGACCCCCGGCCGCGTTCGCGAGAGGTCCGGCCGCCGTGTCAATGTCTCTCTCCCGGTCCATGATCCCCCGACTAACGGGAAGCATTATAGCTGCAACGTCGGTCGACATTAACATCGGACAGCAGACAGTCACCAATCAAAAAAAAAAGTATTGTTGTTTTGCTTTTTTGTCAGATAATATTCCTCTTTTTTCCCTTCCTCTCCTGTAAGTCCACAGCTCCGATTTTCACAATGGACCTGGCTTCCTCCAAGATGCGTAGCCGTCTAATATGAACCAGATTTTCATCCAAACAAAAACACAGATCTCACCGTCTTATTGTTCTAACTTGAGCCTCGGCTATTCCTGGTGGAGCATTGTGACCGAGCCGGGGTCCCTGGACTGAGCTCACCGAGGACAATTCACCCTCCTCCGCTTGACCAAAAACCAAACACTGACCTATTTTTAAATCAAGATCACACGTCCCGACTCCTGGATGCCCGACAAGCTAATTAGCTTGCTAACATTAGCTCGCTGGCTAGCATTACATTCCGCTAGCTCTCGTTGTGAATGTGGCTACGGGAGCGAACAGGGGGGAAAATGTCTCACGGCTCCTATCTTCAGGTGGAGATACACTCAGTCCGTTCCCCCGCGTTACTCGTCCTCACTCCTGGCTTTTTTTTAATGCAGCGCGCGTGTGTGTCCTCCCCGTTTCTCGTCCTCGCGCAGTGTCCGTTTCCCTCGCAGTGGTCCGCCGCGGATGCGTCTTGGCGTGTGCGGCTTCCTCTGGTTCTCCGTCGCCCGGTTGGTGGGAACTCGTGGAAAAAGTGTGGAGGGTGGGGAGGAGGAGGGGGCGGGGTGGGAGTTGGTGAGCGCGCGTGCGCTGATCCGAGGTCAGATGTGTCCGCGGGCACCGTGTTAGTAAATGAACGGCGGGGAGTTGAGGTGAGCTGGTCTGAGATCTGCCTCCTTCTCCTTCTTCTTCTTCCCTTTCTAATCCTCACAGCTGCCTGCCTCCTCCATCCTCACTTTTCACTCCTCAACCGAATTAAAAACGGCTAATCAATATAAATATATTATTTTAAAAATAAACACGATAACATGTTTAAAATATATATTATAATATATATACATAAAGTCAAGAAAAACGCGAGGGGCATTATGTTGCCATGTAAAAGCCACTTTTTACTGCAAGATGGAGTTTTCTTTTTTATCCTATAAAATATTTTACATCCACAGGCAGAAAAGTTCAATACTGTATCTATAATATACTAAATATAATGAGTCAGCTGAAGCATCAGCAGTCATCACATAATAGACCGTG
This sequence comes from Colistium nudipinnis, assembly GCA_016785305.1. Lineage (NCBI taxonomy): Eukaryota > Metazoa > Chordata > Actinopteri > Pleuronectiformes > Rhombosoleidae > Colistium > Colistium nudipinnis. Next base: position 544,080 of record JAFBJU010000933.1, on the reverse strand, counting down.
TGTCTGCACATTCACAAAAACAAAATGGAATTCTATATTTTTTTTAATTCTGAAATATTTTTTCACCATCATCATATTATCTCCATAAATTCAATTATATTTTTGGTTGGTCCGTCCTTGTTAGGGTTTTTTTAAAGCCGAGCTAAGTACCCTCCAAGTAAGGTTCCTTTAACCACAAGAAGCAGGAATGGAAATAAAGAATAAATATGAATAAAAAAGAGCAGCAAACCAGCATCTGCAGTCTCCTTGCGTTGGATTATTTTTGAAAGACGGCTATATGGTCAACTCGTGTTTTTTTATGTTTTGGCGCCACCTAGTGGCATACAGTCAACATGTCTGTTTTCACTGGACATAAAAATTAAAAGAGAAACTGTTGTATATAATTCAAACAGAAGCAACGCTAATCAAATATGGCTGCTGTTGTGTAGAGATGTTTGGCGGCAACCTGCAATAACAATGGTTTGATCACAAAAATATAATACTGGGTCTTTCTCTGATACGATGACACACACTTGCATTCACACAGACACACTCACGTTTACAAAGGCGCACACAAACACACATGAGCGTCATAAAATCTACGCTTTTTCCCTACTTCACCTGCCTGCCTGCCTCAGAACAGATGATTGCTGTCACTGTAGGCCAACTGGCAGTGTGTAAATGTGTGAGACTGTTTGTGTTTGAGCAGCTGACACTGCAGTGTGTGACGGTGTGTCGGTGTATGTGTGTTATCTTGCCCCTCTTCCTCACTCTATCAACTCAGGCCCCTCTCTCCTGCCACCTGTCCCTTTGCCACCCACTGGACCTGCAATGATGTACGACACTGAGGTCACATCACTCCGCACAGAGGCCTGTTTCCACAGCAGAGGCAATTACTCCTTAATCCAGCCACAGACCTCACGGGTCATGAAGAACAATTGGTAATGAAAAATACACCATGGTATCTGTGGGAACATCTGTATTTTTGTGTAACTTGTCTGTCCCCTGTCTCCAGTTTCCATTTCGCCATCATCCCATGTATACACGTTGCCCTTTTTTAATAGAATACTGGCAGTATACGTCATTCACCTTTGTTTGGTTTTAATTTTTTCTTACTTTGGATCTCTTTTCTCCACACTTGAGCCATACCTTTTTCATACTGGTCAGTTTCAACACCCCCACTTTGAGGACCAGCCCCTACTAGATAGTTAATAAGAAATTAACATCACAAATACTGTTATTTGTATTTATTGATTTAACTGTCACCTGTACAAATCTTGAATACATGTATAATAAACAGCCTGATAAATTAGTAGTGTTAAGATAATAAGAATAATTTCAGTTGACCAAATATTCGTTCATGAATTATTATCGTTTCACACCAAATGAAACTCAAACAACAGGCCAATCTAAGCTTTTTATTTCCTTATGTTTCGTTTTCTTTTCATGTTTGGGCCATTCTCTCTTTAGTCCCGCCCACCCCACGCCCCCTCCTCTTCTGATTAGATGTTGCTTGGTGTCAATCACCGCAGTGGGCCAATGACAGGGCTGAGTGGGCTAAACGAAGCGGGGCCAGAAGGCACGTCGAGGCAGTTGAGGCGCAGGGAGAGAACACATCTTTATGTGTAGCCCTGTTTGTTGCCGTTATTCAACAATCTCTTCACAGGAAGAAAGATCATCAAATCATTTCTACATTTTCAGGTATTTATTTATTACTCACCCTTAGAAGCTATGCTATGTATTTATTTTGGAGTTCGAGCTTAGTTAAAACCGTAACGTGATAGCTTGCTGCAGGATTTCACAGCAACGACACGATACTACTACTTTGTCATGGATAGGTTATACAATGTGTTCATGGGTGTGTGTGTTTGTGTTAATGATGAATAAACGTGTAACACCAGTGATGAGGTAATTGTTTTTTTTGGTTCCGGTCACAGATTAGGGAAACGCTCACAACCCGCGGTTCACCATGGCTCTGGATGGATGCGGCATCGTCTGCAAATACATACTCGTCCTGTTTAACATCATCTTCGCGGTAAGTTGTTTTTGTGTGTGTGTGTAATCACCTTTTAATAAGTTACATTTAATGGCAACATTAAATATTGCTATTTTGCTTTTGCTGTGCAACTGTATCAACTGTTTTAGTGTATTGATGGGGACTCAAATGATTCAAAATAGCTTTTCCATCATAACATTTATCTTTCTGTGGAAAAAAAAACAACAACATGCCACCTGTCATACTTGGAGAGCATTCAATCAAACTCGAATATTAAAGATGAACTGACCGTCTTTGTGTTGGATCTCTGGTTCATTTATTGTCGGGCAGGTGGTGGGCTTTGCCTTCCTGGGTCTCGGCCTGTGGTTGAGGTTCAGCGATAACACCCGAGGCATCTTTGGTATTGATTCCCTCAACTCAAGCACTTTTGTTACTGGTGAGTATTTCTTTTCTCTTCACTTTTAGCTAAAACGTGTTATTTTTTCGAATGTATTCAATTTGATGTAAATGTGGTCCCTAGTTTGGGGAACGTAGCAATAACAGATGTGTATCTCTCTGCCTACCTCAGGTGTGACGGTCCTGGTAGCCCTGGGTTCAGTGATGCTGGTCGTGGTGGTGTTTGGAGACTACGGGGCCTGCAATGAGAAGAGATGTGCTCTGAAAGTGGTAAGAGAGGTTATATTACAAGCCTCGAGCCTGAAAAAAACATCAAAAATAAAAAAAATCTGTGCCTGCCTCCTCATTAGAAGCATGATTAATGTAAGACTGCAAAATATGTATTATTACACCTGTTTGAGGCCTGCACTGATTTTTGAAGGTGCAGCTCAGTTGAGGGCCGGCATTTGAGGTTTTCCGTTTCACAATAGACTGAGCGAAAGCAAATGGCGCACAACGAGCCACACGGACAATTACCAGCATGTTTGATCCTGTCTTTCAACACTAAGAAACTACTTTCTAAACTAAACATTCTTACAGAAGTAAGTCTTTCTACAGAAACATTATATTATTTATGAGAGAATACTTCTACCATCACCAATGAGTTAAAATGATTTTTTTTAATACCAATGGTAAGTAAACCTTCAATAATTGATGTGGGGTCTCTTTAAGAAGACGGGTTAGCTGAGCTACATTCCTGTTTCTCTTTCAAGGCCGAATGTTCCGAGTCACAGTAACTAGTAGATACAACACAAATGCCTCCCCTTTTTTATTTGCTGCATCACTTTGATGTTTTTTGCGCATTTTTTGAGCAGAAATATATTTTTTAATCGTGTAAATCTGAATGAATACTGACTTAATTGTAAAAAAAAAAAAATCCACACAGAATAATCTGAATTACAACACAGCAAAATAACAGGAAGACTTTTGCGGAACAACACACCGCAACAACACAATTACGAAAATAAAACACACAGACAAGGTTCTGGTTAACCACCAATAGTGACCAACCTAAATACATACTTAACATAAGAGGTAGAAATAATGCTTTATAGAACACTGCGTGGTCAATTTGTGTTGAGTAGTAAGTCTTACTGGTTTATTTGCCTGGTTTTGATTCACTGCTGGAACAAATATTCTGCTGTTTCTTTGCTTGTCCCAGGGTGTTTACCAAATAATCATTTTTTTCCCCCATAACCAATTTCCTAATTAAAGTTTATTGCCTCCTCCGTCCCTTGTCAGTTCTCCGTCCTTCTGGCCATTCTGGCCGGAGCGGAGGTTGCTTGTGGAGTGCTGGCTTATACCAGGAGATACGAGGTGAGAGGGAAATACATTTTTAAAAAATGCAAATTCCTGTAAGTGCTCCTGGCCTTGCTTCTAACCATGGGGTTTATTTTATGATAATTTTTTTTCATCTAGGTTGGACAGAGCTTTTCGGAGTTCTACATGACCATGTATGCTCTGTATGTTAAAAATGGAGGAGATCCAGCCATTGGTGTCACTCTCACATTCATCCACAATATGGTAAAAACACACAAAACTTTTTTTCTCATTTGATTTGTGTTTAAAAAGGCTTCGTTTTACCATTAAGTTGATGCATTTAGGTCCAAATATTATTAAATAAAAACTTTGAGGCTTTGATGATATATGACAAAATGCCAAATGTGATGCTTTGTTGGCCTTTAATTTACTACTTTCAATTTATCTCCTGCTCTGTAGCTTCACTGCTGTGGAGTGACCGGGATAAAGGTCATCGAATTGGCTGAAAAGACCTGTCCCAAAGCAGACGGATTTTTCGGCATCATGATGCCTGTAAGTTGCTGCCGAGGAATTTCATGAACAATTTAGTGAAGTTGGTAAATCGCAGGCTTAAAATTGCCCGGCAGATTATTGCAAAATCCGCCACGCATAGTTGGAACATGCATCAGACACAAATTATGTGAGGTTGTACAATATATATATATAAAAAAAAAATCAGCAAACTACATTAACCACATTTCCTGTTTGTGTTCCGACAGAGCTGCCCTGACTTAATCGCAAACGTATTTGACACTAAAGCTCCCCTGGTGTTGGGTGTCTTCCTGGGAACCGGAGCTCTTTTGGTAGGCAAAGTGCATATTTGCATACTCGCATGTTGTGAATGAAGCTAGTAAGAAAATTATTTTTCAACATCAATGCGCCGTTTAAATGTTCCGTTATTTTTTTCTTCCCCGTCTGAAGTCAATTCTGCAAGTAATTAAAAAAAAAAAAAGCGCAACTTCCCACCCACAGACACACACTACCATTCATTATGGACTCCTCACAGTCTTGCCTTTGCTTTTGTTTGTTCTCCCATTCACTGATACGTGTTCTAATCGCCTCTTCGTCCCCCCCTCCTTTTTTTGTCTCTCTTGATCAACAACACTCTCACTCCTCTCCAAATTGGTTTCTCAAAGATCATAGCTCTGATTTGCAGTGCCACGCTCACACACAAGATCCGTCTGTCTGTCGCCTCGCCCCAGTACATCATCCTGACTCAATCCACAGCCGCCCTGGCTCATCCTCAGCCATCCCAGCAGGAATTTGTCTCCACCTCCTCCTCTTCTTCCAGTCCCTACCAGGACCCAGTCATATTCACCCCGCTCACTGTGGCTCACATCCCTGGTTCTCAGGCCTCCTGTGCTTAGGCCAGTTTTCTCTCCGTCCTGATTTTTTTGATTTTTTTATGTCGACAATGCTCTAGTATAGAGAATTGAAATAGCTTTTACTCTGCATACTTCTGTCGGGATGGTTTCCGCAGGTCCGCCATCAGTTCACTGTGAAGGGAAAAATCCGACCTCGATGCAAACCCCTGTTCTTTTTTGGAAATTCAATTGTAATCGGGATTTTCCTTTTTAAAGCTGCAGGGGTGATATGACGGCAGACTCATTTCAAATCAAAATTCCATATTTAGCTCATTTTATTTCACCCATTTTCATTTCACAGCAGAGATTGTTGCTACATTGCCAAATTGACTGCTCTGGGTGGAAACTGGAGTTTGCCGTCATTCCTCCTAGAGCTAAGGAGCCATGCTGTTACTTACGACTCTATTTGAATACGTTGACAACGTTTTTTTTGCCGGACAAATAAGTCCAGTCTATTCTTTGTCATTCTACCAAATGAATATCTGCATTTAAAAAAAAACAAACAAACCAAAAGGGATTTTTCCTTCACATGTCTGACTATGCCTCACTGAAAAGCACTGCATATGTAGAGGTTGCAGTTTTATTTTTTTTTATTTTTTTTATTGCTACTAGCATTGTCCCATCCTTGCTCTTTATACTTCCCTACCTCCCTGTGTGTGTGTGTGTGTGTGACAGATCACTGCCCTGGTCTGCACCATTATCCTGCTGAAACAGATCAAGAGAAACAATCAGGAGATCAACCAGTACTATTCAGCCGTGTACTGAAGTGGAGGATCCTCTTGGAAACGAGACCACTCCTGGATACCGCAAAATGACTGTTTACAATTGGTGTTGTCGCAAACATTGTTATTTTTATAACATTACATTGAGCCAATAGCGCAGCTTCTTATTAGGTCTAGTGCAAAACAAATACCTGTTCTGTTGATTTTTTTTTTGTTTGTTTGTTTGTGCCAGCATGTGGGCACATTGTCATGGAGCGAGAACCAATTTTTTGGGTTAAAATGCAAGTAGAAATGCAAAAGCGATCATGTCAAGTAAGTTCTAACTTTGACTTTATTTTTTAAGGTTTTACCCGACCACTGTGTTATTTTGTTAAATCTGCATTCCATTGAATTACCTTTATTCCCGATGTGTGTTCAGAGGGCCACGGGACCTCCTGGAGAGTGACAAGAGATATTTTGCATGAGGTGTGTGAAACCGACACTTAACCTTTCCAACCGTTTGTTTTACAGATGTGAAGCAGCGAGTTACTTCACTTAAACTTAACTTAAATGCCCCCGGGTGCCTTACCCCGTTTTAAAAGCATCTGTGACCAAACAAATACACACTAAGTGTCCCATTTCAAAAGAAAAACAGCAGATTGCCTGTTAAACTTGTCCTTTCTGTCCACTTATTTTTATTTTTTTTAACTAACTGTTGCTTTGCACTATAAATTTAGATATAAATATTCCACAGAGAGTATTGTTTACTTGTTGCCATTAAAAAAAAAAAAAAAGTGAACCAAAACAGAAGTGCAGCTGTGTTACAGTGTTTTTATTTCATGGCTCCCATGTCACTGTTGGGACCTACGAGAAAACAGTGAGAATTAGTAGATGAATTACTGCTGCCCTTCCAACTGGCATTTAAAAGGCCAAAAGTAATAAAACCCCCAAATTCCGATCCGATTTTTCCTGTAGCATTAAAATTAAAGGTTTTAGTTTACACTGTGTCATCGACTTAAATTAAAAGTCATTGGGAAGAGAACCTATGTACACCGATGGCTTTTAATGGAATCTCTTATTTTGTGCACAGTTAATCTAATATATATATATATTTTTATTTACAGTGGTAAACTTACTGTCAATGCAGCCGGCACTACAGTCCCCATCTGATGCAGAGCACACTTCTGTCAGGCACAAGAAGTAGATCTGGGGAAGGGCAAAAATATATATATAAATTAAAAATGGAAAACAGTCATAGGATGTTAACATGAATATGCCATAATCCCTTTCTACATCCAAACATGATTTTAGATAGTATGGTGTGTTCTGGGGTTTGGTTATTTTTAGGGGCCTTACCCTTTAAAAGGCAGGAACATGATTACTCAAAAACAAATAAACGGTAGATTGTGTACTCGTGTGGGGTGGTCCAGCGGGACGTACCTCTGGATCGTCCCACAGAGAGTGTCCTCCTTCAGACATGTACGGGGGATTCTCTGAGGGCAGGAACAGGAAGCTGGAGATCAAGATCCTCCGGATGTGGTGGGGGTGATGGGACGGAAGCAGCTGTGAATCATAACGGCTGGGGCAACTGAACAACACACAGGAGATGGAGGAGCAAAGTGACGTAGCAATATGCAGGGCGTAGGTCATGAACACTTTACTTTGAGAAGTCCTATCGTCTGACACGGGTATAAAAGGCTTTATGTCCGATGAGCTCACAATGGGATTCGATTGTTGGATTATCTGGTTCTTATGAAGCAATTTAATGGCATAGTCAAAAAAACAGTAATTGAACAACCCTTTCAAATACTTCAATAATCATACAAGATTATTTGTATATTTGCGTGCACATACCCGTCGTAAATGGGCATCCAGCTGCTGTATGGACCTTGCGTGTAAGCCAGGCAGGAGTGAACCAGCAGCACCAGGTTGGCGTCCGGCGGATCCGGCACACTCACTTCCAAATAAAGTGGTCGGCCGCGCAGGAAACTGAGAGGCAGATGAGCCTCGGGAAGGTAGCTGCTGAAGGATTCATCTAGGATAAGAAGAAGAAGAATTATTATAATAATTTGGTATGGAACCTTTCGTACGAGAATTGCAGCTCAAGTAGCTATACGGGATAAAATGGACAACTCGTAAAACACACTAGATTACGGCATTTGAACCGCAGGCCAGACATCCACTCCTCGGGTCAGGACTCCAGAGTCCACCCGAGGAGACCGCCGGTCTGACTGAGGAGTGAAAGAAGCCGTCCACCTCCAAGTGGATCAGCCATCCCTGAACAGAGGAGGTGGTGGACCACGCCACTTATGGAGATCTGTCCCCAGGCAGCTTCACACCACCCCATCCAGCCACTCCACGGCCCGGTGGGTCAACACCTTCTCGTGGGAGCGTTAACAACCCCACAAAAGGTCGAGTGCCTCAATTCATCATCACCTGTTCAGACGGGGACATTCACATCAGTCGGATCTGAAGTGCTCAGCTCCGAGTGCGTCAGTTCACAGCTGGGATTACGATTCATCTCCACATGCGTCTCGAGTGACCAATCGAGATCCAATCTCACCGCGCCCGCCCCTCCCCCCTCTTCTGAAAGACCAAATGCATTTTTTTTTCTTCTGCCAATCACACTCTAGCAGACGATTCACTGTGTGTGTGTGTGTGTGTGTGTGTGTGAAAAATCAATGCACTCAAACCTCCACAGTGAAATGAGATTTTAGTCATTTGAAATGGCGACAAAAAAAACAATCTGTGGCAGGTCACCAAAACTCAAATCAATACACGTATATATATTTAGTTCATTATTATTATTATTATTCAGCAGCTGGGTGGAGGACGACACAATTCAGGTTGACATTGTCCAAAGAGCGAGGGCCTAACAAATCCCAGACCACCTCTGAAGAGAGACACAGAAAACGGCTCACCTGTGGCAACTCTCAGCTGCACAGTGAAGGTGGCTGGTGCAGACCGAACCAGAGGGGGAGGAGCTTCATCCACCACCTGGAGCTTTGACTCATCTGGAGAAACGGGGGAGAAATGACATCCCTCCATCGACCTGTGGATCACAAAACAAACAGGGTGAATGCCAAAAAAACAAAAAAGGTTTCTTTGTTCATGGCACATCATCTAAAACCATTAGTCCGTATATCCAAAAATAAACATTAAAAAGTCGAGTCAATTAAAATACCTTTCAAGAGAGTTCTCTTGCAGTAAATAGTCATCTTTAAAAGAACTGATACCAGGGACTTCAATCACGTTAACCACCGTCTGACCAAACACCTGACAGGGAAACAAAGGAAGAAAAAAATGCTTAAAATGCAGCTGTGGCCACACATTTTTTTTTGTTGGTTTTGTGTTCCCTTTGTGGCTACAGGTTTGTTTGTCGAGAGCAGTGTGGTGAGATACAATCCCAGGTGGTCACCCGAGAGGAAGTGTTCTAATGCCAGGTTTGAACTTTGTGAGTTTTATCGTACACACTGACGTGTTCCTCACATGTCGGTTTATTTCACAGTCCTCCAGGAACACCACGTAAACGCCGGGGTCAGAGGTCAGCCTCTGCAGCATGCAGGATACCTTACTCTCGTCATAGGGATGAGAAGGAGGGTCCACAAACACAAAGTGCTCTTCCGTGGTGGAATCTGTGGGCACACACATACACAAACGCACAAAAGTAATTCCATAGCTGCACTGTTTGAAATTATAATGATCACCAACTCTTTTTTTTTCCCCACATCCACGGCCTTGGGCGTTGGCCTCTCGTCCGCGTGCCCACACCTCTGCCATCCTGTTTGGTGATTTTTGTAAACCGGTATTCATTGATGTCAGACAAGTGTTGACACAATGTGTTTTTTTAGGAGGTGGGGGGGGG
>JAFBJU010000933.1:518975-534425 GCA_016785305.1 Colistium nudipinnis | reverse complement strand
CACACCCTCCTCCACGGCATGTGAACAGCAGCCTGGAGAGTTGGTGCAGTCCCAATCTGATATAGGTCCAAGGCCACAGGGCGGGGCAGAGGGTGTGGGGGGGCTAGAGTGCACCTGAGAATCAACACAGATGAAGGACCAACTTCTACGGTAAAATAAAATATCTGCCATAACAGGTGTCTGGTTACAGGCAGATGACACATTATCGGGATTTAACCCGTTAGTGCCACCTTGTGGTGAACTGAGGTCAATACAACAAAGATAGATCATTTTCTTGGCACGTCGCACGGAAAACTCTAGTACACTCTAATTATTATTATAATTACCTCCAAGTCTGAAATTCCACTCCGCCTCTTCGCCTGGATACTCCAAAGGATCCTGGGGATTTGGAAAAGGCAGGTAATAGTGGCTGCCGAGGGGCCTGTGATGTGGCTGATGCATGCTGGGATATTCTGCCCGGGCAGCACGGACCAGCGAATCCATGCTGCCGTGTGAGGCAGGGTCAGAGGGAACCTGAGATTTCACGCCGGCTGCAGGATCCGGTTCCCGGTGGTGTTGGGATACCCGAGGCCAGCGGTGGAGGAGGTTGTAGTAGTAGTCGTGAGGATGTGGCGGCGCATCATACGTGGTGGATTGTCTAGTTTGAGGCGTGCGATGGGATCGGGGCTGCACACGAGAGGAGGAGGCCCGAGGCTGGGGGTCTGGAGCTGCTTCGGGGGAAGTCGGAGACGCAATGTTTTCTGCACCGTAGACACTCTCAGGTCCAAAATACAGCTGAGAGTAGTAATAGTGAGGGTGGAGGTGGTAGGAGGGCTCAGGGGGAGGAGCCATAGCCGAGTCTGGTTCTGGATGCTCTCTGGGCGAGAGGCGACGCTGAACCGCAGGAGTCACGGCGGCTGTAGAGTCCGGCTCTGGGTTTTTCCCAGCATCCTCAGCGAGCAGTGTTTTTTTTCTCCGCTCTACGTCTGCTCTGTGTTTCTCACCGTGGATCGTGCCACCCGAGTTCCCCTGATCCGTGGGAGGATTCATGATGTCCTCGTAATCGCCCGGCAGGAGTGATGAGCGAGAGCGTGGCTGGACCGCGGAGGGATTTGATTTTGCCGCCGAGTCACCGTGGTGAAGAGGAGAAGGAGGAGGAGGAGGCGCCAACTTTTGAGCCTCACCTCTGGCTAGATGTGGAGAGTAGTAAAAGTAGGGGTATGGGTAAGGCTGTTCACGAAGCGCAGGCGGAGGATGAGAGGAAGCTTCAGGCGGAGTGAAGGGCTCAGACTGCGGCATCACAGGAAACTCAAAGCCAAGGGAATAGGCGGAGGAGAGTTCTTCCTCGGGATGTCGGAGTTCGGGGGTTTTCGGGTGATGGTAGTAGTGGTAGTACGGATTGAAGGCGTGGCCGGGAGGCCGCGGAGCTTCGGTTTGATCCGGCAGGCCGGCGGAGGCCGAGCGTGACCCACCCAGCTTCTCAGACGGACCCAAGGCGAGGGTTCCTTGTTTCGGTTCCACCGGATTTAAATACGGCATTTCACGCCCAGCTGGCAGAGGGTTGCTCACAGCGTTGGGCTTATAGGACTCCTTGATGGCAACCTGCTGCGAGTGGCGCTCTGGGTATTCAGGCGGGGACTCGGCAGGCTGCGGCGCACGTGCGGGGTCAGAGGTCGAGGATGAGGGAGAGTCATCTTCCACGCGAGCGTCGGGCTTAGCGTTGTCGTGGCGATATGTGGGGTGGGGATAGTAAAGTGGGGCCAGGTATAAAGGGGTGGCCCATGGGAAAGGCTCCCCGGGACCCCTGCGGAGATGATGAGGGAGGTCCTCAGAGGGAGAGACGGGACAGGACAGCGTGAAGGTTTTTTCTCCTACTTGAAGATTAAGGGTGTATTTTCCATCCTGAAAGAAGAATGAGAAATTGAGCCTATTTTATTTTGTATCCTATCACCCATTTTATGATTATACGAAAGAAGGAGATCACTCAAATGATGTCGTTTTCGCCACACCAAGCATTTCTATTGATGAGTTAAGAATATATCATAAAAAAAGAAAATAAAATCCGACCACAGCGTATCGAGGGAAATTGCCCTCACCTTTAACGTCATGCCACACGTGAGGTACGGAGCGGTGATCAGAATCTCTGCGTCACGTTTCTCCAGAGTGAAGCCGCACTGCTCGGCCAGTATCACCACAGGGCTCCACTCTCCTCTCACTGGAGGGAAACATGCAAATGAGCGTCACTTGTATTTATTTTAAAGCCCCAATTTTGGGTTTTTTAAATAAATAAAATAGGAATGTTCACCGTTTATCCTGAGCTCCTCGGCAGGAGCCGGATCCTGGGCCTTCACGGTCATGCCGCGCGGAGAGCAGCACAGGGCCAGCAGGCCCGAGGTGGCGGGCCGGAGCGGGGACACCGGGCACGACATCTTCACCGGGTTGCCCCTCCACAGCAGAGGCTGGACGTAGCTGTCATCCTGAACGCACACACATACACACACACACACTCATTAAAAATTAGTTTACATCCATTAGGGAAAACAAGTCTATGACAAAGAAAAAAAGAAAAAAAAAAATCAACACAAGATGAAACATAAGTCAACCAAAAAAAAAGATAATATTAAAAAATAAAAGAGTGTCATTTCAGTGGAGGTGTACAATTCATCCGGTAAAAAAATGGAATAATAAATAATATATTTATGTAAAAAACACATGTATGGATCTCGTACCTCCATTGTGACATGGCAGGCGTCATATTGAACCATCAGACTGAGGTCTCGCCACGTGGTGTGAACGGAGTAACCGCACTGAGGAGGCAGCTGGGACAGAGGCACCGAGGACTCATTCACTGGGACACAAACGGACCAAAACATTTAAATATTGGCCAGATACCAACGCCAACCCCCCCGGGACGGAGAGGACGCCGTGCGTTCACCTCGATCCAGCTGCAGGTGTCCGGCTCGTCTCAGCCTCACCACGAGGCTCATGGCCTCGCCGCCGCACTCCACCACCGGCTGGAGCCTCTGCCAGCTCTCGTCCGAGCCGCCCAGCCACTGACCTCTGACCTTCCCCGGCTCTCCCTCAGCCTGGACTGGGAACAAAAACAAAACCACCTCAGGGTTCTGCCGACGGTCAACAAAAAAACAAACAAAAAAAGCAATACACATCCAGACATGTATATATTTTTGGTAAAATTGTTAAACATGAATAATTCATACACAAGCAGCTCACCTGAGAGAGCAGAATCTGATTGGTAGCCCGCGTTGGACACGTCTGCTTCCAGTTGACCAACTAAGTAAAATTTCCCTTGAGTTTTGTATTTCATGCTTCCTCTGCTGCAGGCCTCGTGCAGGCCTCCTCCTCCCTTTTCTTCTTCTTCTTCTTCTTCTTCTCCTGAAGAATGCACCCACTCCGCTTGGCTCGCGTCACTAGAGGAAGCCGAAGCCATTGTGGCTCCGGGCCTCGGTGACCTGTCCCCGTGCGGTTCTGCGTTCTCTGCCGTGGCAGGATGGGCGCGGCCCTCTGCGGTTAAATCTCTGTTCCTGACATTGTGAGCGGCCCGGTGTGAGCGCGGTGGCGTTGGCTCACACCAGCACACCCGCGCTAACGTTGTTATTGTGACGGTGTAGACGAGAAGAACGCCGAGGCAGTGACCCGTTTGTTTTAAAGGCATTGCCAACGTGAGGTTTCTCTCTGTGCACCTGAACACGGAGGCTGAGGGAAGGGGCGGGGCTTCTTTTCTAAACTTCCTGACATCACACCTGGGCCCTAATTAGCCCAAGATGGAAGATTATTAGCTCAACGACCACACCTTTTCCTGCAGGTTTAAAATGTATTTTACATATTTTATTATTTGTGTTGTTTCACTTTTTTTTTTTTTTACTTTGTACATTAGATTATAAGAGGTTTTAATCCCTAATGTTTTGATGACATTGGATTAAATTCCCTATGTTTTTGGCTCCCATAAACACACATTCTGTAAATGTATACATATGATTTAAACACACACAAAACATCATCATCATTACGTACATACATTTTTTAAAATTATAATAAATAATATATATAATAATATAAATAATAATATATTTTTTTAAAGGTTTTGGAGTGATAAACCCTTTGATAAACCTATCATTAGGTTTATGATATTGGGTTATTATGGTAAGTGATAAATCATGTTATATATATATTATCATAAAGCTTACAGTGAGACAAATTGTTTTTGCAATTACGATTGTTTGTATAATAATTATGACTAATTATAAGTGTCACTATTCAGACTTCTATTGTTGTTTTAGCACAATAAAAGAAATTCTACAAATTCCTGAATACAACTACCTTCTCTGTCCACTAGAGGGAAGTCCTGCACTGCAGCTGCATATTTATCTTTATTGCAGCCTAATTTCTTAATTTAATTTCTAAACTCTGAGAGGAAAAAGCGTGGACTCCTGATCCAATCCTATCAATTATGAACTTTTACATAAACCTGTTTTCCACATTAGATTTAAAAAAAAAACATCTATCTAGACATTGACACTCACTCAGATGCATGTGCGGCACTGCCTCTCTGAAATAGCTCGTCAAACACAGGTGACCTTTGACCTTAGTACTCTTTGTTCTGTCGAAACAATGATCTGACTCATAAATAAGTCCTTCCACGTGAAGTGGTGGTGGGAAGATTCATTTACCACCTAACTCCTGTATATCATTTACATTCATTTTCATTTCATTGTGTCAAATGTTAAACAAATTCAATTTAGACTTGGTCTTTTTCCTCACAGCAGATGTTTTCTACCTCATCCCTCAGGTTAAAACCGTGCTGAGGGGTCAGATTAACCACAAATCTGGACACTTTTGATTATTTCAACAACGACACACTTCATAAAGAGGATCTGAGGGCTGTGTGTGTGTGTGTGTGTGGGTGTGTGAGTGTGTGTGTGTGTGTGTGTGTGTGTGGGGGGGGGTGATCAGTACATGATGGGCGCGGCAGTTGGATGACTCATATTTGGAGTTGCCTAGCTACGGCCTGGAGTTGTTTTCTTTAGACCCCTAGCGTGAGTACAGTGTGCATGTCTGGATTTCATTGAGAGAGCAAGGCATTGTGGGGGCGGCGTGCATCCAGGGGGAGGCTCTGAGCAGGAAACGGGAGGAACAGAAAACGTTCCCAAAGAAGAAGAAGAGAAGTCACATGAGGAGAGAGTGTAGTCAAATGTAGTAAAGTCAGCAAGGGGGAGCGAAAAAGAGAGAGAGAGAGAGAGAGAGCAAGAGGGAGATCTACAAAAAAAGAGCTCTCAGGGTGAGGAAGTGATTCAAGAATGAAAACCCGTGGCCTGTAACCATGGGAACGGGCTGGCTCGACTAAATATGAGGAATTCTTTCTTTTATTGAGTGTAAACGGTGGCGAGGGCAACACACAACTGACACACACACACCATATTCTCCCTCAGAGAACAGCTTCAGACATACCGTCAAATATCTCCAGCATGTCTGATTCCCATTCTAACCACAGCCAACCAGGACACATGCAAATACTCCGAGAGAAATTCTCTTAGCCGCATATCAGACATTTTCTTTCATGGCATCGTTTGATTTTCGATTTGACCCTCCACCAAAAGTTTATCTCCCGTCTGCCTGTATCCGACACGTCCGGCATCATTATGCCATCTTTTGGTCAAATCCACAATTCTAAAATATATTTCAATTCATATATTTTTCATCGAAAACTGGCATTGGAAGATGAAACACGAATCAATGTGCAGTTATTCAAACAAAAAACATTTTTAATATTTTAGTAAAAAAAATTGGGATAAATAAAAAAAAAACAAAAAAAAAACGGGCTGAATACCAGAAATTAAATTTAGCACAAAGAACTAACAGGATTTTATTTAAAGGCAATTGTTGGGATCATGAGCCACTGACAACCGTGCGTCATCCTTGCCTATGAGCATTCACAGAGTGTATTCAAATATTTTATTATTAAACATTATTTTAACGTCCAACAGGGGGAACACTCATTGGAATGTAATGGGCATTTAAAAACAAGGAAAAACGGCGCATTATAAATAATCCGAAATGGAATAAAATGTACGATTGCTGCTCATTTTACAAAGAGAGAGAGAGAGAGAGAGAGAGAGAGAGAGAGAGAGAGAGAGAGAGAGAGAGAGAGAGAGAGAGAGTGTCATTGAGGACATGGGAGGCCACCCTCCTGGAAAATAAAAACTGCTGAATAACAGAAGGTACAGTTGGCCCCATGGGTAATTTGTCGCACCTTCTGAGGTGAGCATGCAGAGTTCATGTAAATGTGTGTTTGTTCTTCTCCAGAGAACGCACAACTGCTGCTGGAAGTCAGAAGACGAAGATGTGAGAATATCATGTCAGGACGGCAGGCACGGGCGCGTTTCTCACTTTGCCGCTGACATGCGGCTACAGTTGCCATCCAAACCGGTTCAGTGACCCTGGATGATGGATCCAACTTTTTTCCCCATTAGTCAACAGCAAGTGTGTTTTTTTTGGAATTGCTCCTCATTCAAAAAAGTAAAAATGACCTCCGACCTCTGTGAGCACACACAGACACCCACAGACACACACACACACAGACACCCACAGACACACACAGACACACACACACACACACACACACACACCCACACACACACAGACACACAGAGACACACACACACAGACACACACAGACACACACACACAGAAACACACACAGAGACACACACACACACACACGCACACAGAGACACACACACACAGACACACACAGAGACACACACACACAGACACACACAGACACCCACAGACACACAGAGAGAGAGACACACACAGACACATACATACACACACACACACACACATACACGCACACAGAGACACACACACACAGAGACACACACACACAGACACACACAGACACCCACAGACACACACACACACAGACACCCACAGACACACACAGAGACACACACACAGAGACACACACACAGACACACACACACAGAGACACACACACACAGACACACACAGACACACACACAGACACACAGACACACACAGACACCCACAGACACACACACACACACACACACAGTCACACACAGACACCCACAGACACACACACACACACACACACACACACACACACACACACACACACACACACACACACACACACACACACACACCCACCCACCCACCTCGGGGCTCTTTGGTGCGACAGCAGTTTAGAAATCCCAGGGCAGGGTGCAGCGTTGAGCAACAGCGGGACAGGCCTCCTCAGACGGAGCTGTGGTGTTGTGTAAAGCCGCCGTTACCGCTGCGGTCTCACACAGTCATGTTGGAATGCTCCTCATAAACACCTTCATTAAGAGATCTGGACATTACTCAACCTCTCCTGCTCCCTAAGCCGTGTTTGTCTTATTCAGGCTCCAATTTATATCCCTGGCCTCATCTAGCTGGTGCTCTTTTTTTAGCAGTTTCCAAATAGAATATCCAATCCATTTTGGAAAGAGAATTTCCAGATTCCAATCAAACTAAACTATATTAATATTCGAGCACACAACCCCTTTGGCACCTCAGACAATATCACAACTGTGATAACAAGTGATCTCTTTACCACTCTGGTTTTTCAAGTACTGATCCATAAAGATCCGATAGTTGAGCGAGCCGTCCCATTGGTCCTCTCCAAGAGTGACACGGCACGTGATTTGTCAAACTTGTGTGTGGATGTAAAAAAAAATAAAAAATGTGCTGTGGCTGAGCTTCCTGACCCCCCCCCCCCTTTCCTCGTAGTGGCATGCACAAACTCCTGCAAAGTTTTTTTTACTCTTAAAAATGATGCATGACTCATGGCATTTCCTCCCCTGAAAATATACCCAGGACTTAAAAAAAAAAAATCAGCATTCTTGCGTAAGTGAAGTAGTAACGGGTGGTTTTTGGCGAGGAAGGAGTGGTGTGTACGTGTGTGTGTGTGCGCGAGTGTGGTACAGTACAGACCTGGGCTTACCTCACCAGCAGGGCGAGGTCGACACGCCCGGCGCGGGATCAGGTCCGACCACATTCTCCTTTATCACCACGCTCTTTTTTTTCCAAATGATTATTTCTGTCGTTCTCAGTGCCTCTCAGTTTTACTGCACTCCATATTATTATTGTTTGTTTTATTTTTTATTTTTGAAATAATCAGAGGTATATATATATATATATATATACTGTATATGCATCAAATCCGTTTTATTTATTTTTTTAAAGCTGAGGTTCTGATATGAGCACACCCACCCGTCCTCTTACTGCATGGATAGAGTGTGTGTGTGTGTGCGTTTTTTTTGTGGCCCGGCTGGAGCGGTGTGTGCGTGTGTGTGTTGCTGAAAGATTCCTGTCAGGATTTAAAAGATGGGGAGGAGATTAGACGTCTACGCTCGAGTCCAAACCGGAATTGCAAAATTTCAATAAAGCCGCATTCTTTCCCATGGCCAAGGTGCGGCGTCTGAAAAATCAGACTCTTGAAGGGGAAGGCTGATGCCCCGCCTCCTCCACCTGGGGGGCGTATTAGCCACACAGCCTCCGTGGGTTGTAACGGTGTTGTCGTGGAAATGGGGAAACGAGAAGTCTCAGGAATGGCTACGTTTGGAATTCCAGCGTTCTGACTCCCTCTGTCGACATGTGAAATGACTCATTTTCCATGACAAAAAAAAAAAAAAATCACGCTGTTTCATCAAAGATGAGCTGCCTCGCTTTCATTTTCTAGGAAGGAGCTTTTTTTTGTCTGTGTGTGTGTTTAACCAAACACAACTTTTTTATTTTTTTCCTTTTTTTTTCGAGGCCTCGGTAAGGGGCAGGGGGAGGATTTGGGCAGCCGGTTATTATTATTATTATAATAACCGGCTGAATCACACCTGAGGCCGACGTGATACTGACCAGGTGCCACACCGAGTCGGCGACTCACACTTATTTTTTCTCTCACCAGAAGCAAAACAAGTGCTGACTCTGACTCTGAGCTCAGAGTCAGCAGCCGCAGGATTTTGGGGTCTGACAGGGCTTCCACTCATCTTCATTTCATAATTAAATGTATTTATTTTAATTTTTTTTAACTGAGATTTCCGCAATTAAACTTCCATTTTAACAGTGTCACTGTCACTTCCACTTTTAGCTGTTTCTATACTTTGTAGTATTTTCTAGTTTTTCCAGTTTTTCTATATACAATTCTTTTTTAAAAAAATTAAGAACTATAACTTTGGCTAAAATCATGTGTGATACAGTAACAGGGGCATTATTCCGGATGATTATGAAATAATAAAAAATATCATTAACAATAACTAGTGACTTCTAAAAACAAAACAAAAACAAACAAGCAAACACAATCATAACAAACAACCCACACATACAGTACCTAATTATGCATAATTGTGCACTGGGACAACAACATATTGGAACTATTAAAACTGAACTATCTCAGACTGAATCAGTGCAACAACTGACTGAGGCCATGAGACAAAGCTGGTGAGTAATAATCAGTGAACCCTCGCCAAATTCCTTTCTCACTACCTCCGAGTCTCTTTCCATCTTCCTCCCTCCCTCTTTTCTTCTTCCCCTCCTTCTCTCTCTCTCAAGCCACGACTTGTACCACGCGCCCCCCCCCCCCTCCTCATTTTTTCCCCCCTCGCTACCAACAACATTCCTTCATCCTTCCTCTCGAACAAAAGCGGGAAAAGACACAGGGTGGCGACCAGGCCCTGTGGTCGGCGCGTGCACCCGAGTGTGGAGTTTCACTGTTTGCGTATGTGTTCACATTCGACTGGCAACCATGTGATTGTGATCGGGTCTGTCTCCATGGCAACACGTGTACAGTCACTGTCAACAAAGTCCTGGTGTTGTGGGAGTTCCCCCCTCAAACACCCAGTGAGTCACAGAGACACTCACCATCACCCTCATCATCAGCTGACATCAAACATGGCCTGTCCACAAAAGTTGTCAAAAATAAAATGGCTGGATGGAGCTTTTGCATGTGTGTAAATAGAGAGAGAGAGAGGGAGGGAGAGGGAGGGAGGGAGAGAGGGGGAGAGAGAGAGAGAGGGAGAGAGAGAGGGAGAGAGAGAGGGAGAGAGAGAGAGAGAGCGAAAGAGAGAGAGAGGGAGAGAGAGNNGAAAGGGAAAGGGAGAGAGAGGGGGGGAGAGAAAGGGGGGCAGAGAGAGAGGGGGGAGAGAGAGAGGGAGAGAGAGAGAGAGAGAGGGAGAGAGAGGGAGAGAGAGGGAGAGAGAGAGAGAGCGAAAGAGAGAGAGAGGGAGAGAGAGGGAGAGAGAGAGAGGCTTGTCTTTGGGTGTGGACTTAAAAAAGAAGTGGGCGGTCTGGTAGTTTCTAGTGTTTG
Organism: Colistium nudipinnis; assembly: GCA_016785305.1. Taxonomy (NCBI): domain Eukaryota; kingdom Metazoa; phylum Chordata; class Actinopteri; order Pleuronectiformes; family Rhombosoleidae; genus Colistium; species Colistium nudipinnis. Next base: position 524,080 of record JAFBJU010000933.1, on the reverse strand, counting down.
TGCATTTAGACTCGGAGTTTGAAACGAGTGTCACTGAGAGCAGGAGGAATTACACCTGAAGAGACACCGAGACAACAGTCGGTAAGTAACCTGGACTGTGTGGTATTTATCTGAACGGTGTTTCAGCAGCACTTTTACTTGTCCTTCTCTTTTAAAGGTTTAAATCAGAGAAGCACACAATAAGGACAGGAGAGGCCGATTGTGTAGGTTTTTGGGTGTGTGTGTGTGTGTGTGTGTGAGTGTGTGACACACCTGCTCACCTTCACCTACACAACTGAACGACAAAATCCCTACTATTGCTTTTACAACTGTTATTGCAGAGTTGACGTGAGGCTGGTGTGTCAGTTGTGTTCCTGCGGTGGTTTGTGTACTGAGGTGGCTTGTTGGAATTTTAAATTGTGAAAAGGCAACGGCTTTCCTACGTTTATTTATTTATTTTTGATATCATTTTTTTTTTCCACACATTTATTCTCAGCCAGATGTATTCAACTTAATGTGATGGAAATATTCACTCATCCAGATCGTAGAAATTCCAGCAGCTGACACGTCTCGTGTTTTCGGGGGGGGGGGGGGGGGGGGGGGGGGAAAGTTTTCCACGAGTGTGTGTGTGTGTGTTTTGAATTAAAGCGTCTGAATGCTGAGCATTCATTTATATAAAAAAAAAAAAAAAATGCTCTGCTCGTGGCAAAAATTACACCCAGGCTCTAAATTTACAAAGCTCAACTTTCAACGTTGTTGTCCGTGGGTGCAGCAGATGAAAAGCGGTGGATCTCAAAGGAAGGCACGCTCACATGTGTATCGGCATGCCCTCTGACGCACTGTGTGTGTGTGTGTGTGTGTGTATCCGTGTGCGTCCGTCTGCGTCCGCGTGTGCGTGTGTGCGGACCCAGCCCCTGACCACTCCTTTAACGTGGAGAGAACCAGCACATTCCAGATGTGCCTGCTCCTCTGTTCACACCCAGTGGGCAGAGGAGCCTCCGCACTGGATCATGCACACACACACACACACACACACACACACACACAGACAGAGAGGACGCACAAAAAAAGCGGTAGGGCAAAATAAACCTCTAATCTGACCCCTCGGAGCCACCTGTACCTGAGCTCTCACGTAACGAGGAGTTTGTGTCGCGTGAGGCGGGAGTAGCAGGTTTTTTTTTTTTTTTTCCTCTACAGTTATTTTAAGGAGTGGCAGCTTTTCAGCACAAGACAAGCCCCGACTCATCCGTCCCGCTCTCTGAGCTCCAAACCCCTCAGACGAATGGATTAGGTTTGCTGAGCTCCACAAACACACACACACACAGAGAGAGAGAGAGAGAGAGAGACACACAACATTTCTTTTGGGCCTTTTTTCTATTTGCAGGCCTTTCACTGGGAGAGTGATTGCTGCGAGTAATTAGAAGTTGTGAGGCCACGCCCTGAGCAGGGTGCCAGTTTCTGGCCTTGTTTTCGGTGTGTTTATGATGATGCGTGCGTGCGTGCGTGTGTGGCTGTACATGTGTGTGTGTGTGTGTGTGTGTGTGTGTGCCTTTCAGGCGGTCATTAATGACTCCCTGTCCAAAGCAGAGAGGAAGTGTGGAGCCTTTGTGTTCTAATTTGTTCTCTTCTCTTTGTGCTGGTTGTGTGCTTAAATGTGTGTGGTCGCTCCCTCTTCATGCACAATTAAAAAAACAAAACAAAAAAAAAGGAGAATAGAGAGGTTTGGAAATGGGTGTAACAATTGTTCCCCTCCCTCCCGGCAGCACAGTCATCATGCTGATTCTCCTGGCGGCCATCTTTGCCCTGCACATCATCGGCATCGTCCTCCTCCTGGTGGCAACCATCGACAATGTGAGTCACACAAACACACAAACACACACACATACGCCGGGCCACATGCCACAAAGTGTGTCCACCTCGGCCCTAGTCCCTGAAACCTCCACATCTCTCTCTCTCTCTCTCTCTCTCTCTCTCTCCCTCCTTCTTCTCTGGGCCACATATTTCACATTTCTGGGTGACAGGCGCACTTGCCGCGTTGCCACAGAGTGTGTGTTTTTGTGTGCGTACGCGTTTGCATGAAAAGGCAAAAAGGCCTTTTGTGAGTCCCATACTGCACGAACACTTTCAAATATGTGTCATTTTTTTTTTTTTGGCCTGCGTTTAAGCCAATGATGCATACCGGAGGGAGAGCGGCGGAATGCCACAGTGACCCCTCCACATTCATGTCAGAGCACAAACGCACAGACACGCACAGCGCTCTGCAGCCATGTTCACTGCTGCCCCTGGTTTAAATTCCCTGCATTTTTTTTCCGAACTTCCTGTGCACACACTCATTGTTTTCCTGAACATAACAAAAAGCTCCACCGTAGTTCAATACCGTGTTCAAGTTCAAAAAGTTAACTTTTGTCCCCCCCCCTCCCTCCCTCCTCCTCCTCCTCCTCCTCCTCAGGCCTGGTGGATGACTGAAACTATCTCCACTGACGTGTGGGCCCGGTGGATACTGCAGAAAGGAGTCTGGAACTACACTGATCTTCCCGATATCCCCGCCTACCCTCAAGGTACGACTTCAGCGGCAAAGAGGAAGTGCGCTTTTAACAATACAACAGAAGTTTCGCCATTAAAATGCTTCCTCGATTTTCCGGCCACACCACAAGATTCCTTGCGCGTCTCTTCCTGACCAGGCCAGTCATAAAAAACTATGAAAAAACATAGGACTGTTAAAAAAGTTGAATTGTTTGTGATTTAGGGATTCAAATGCAAAATAACAAAAGCCCTAAAGGCTGATTTGCCTCATCAGGTGCCGTGTGGGTGTGGCTCGAGACAACTTCAAATATTGCTAAATCCTGATTGGCAGCTTTTTGTGGCTGTGTTTAAATAAATATGTAAATATACAGGAAAAAGAATTCAGTCAACAAAGTTGAAGACAGGAAGTAAAAATGGCGTCCGTAATGACAGGCTTCCACCGTCAAAACGCACAAAATGTGGATCTCCTGCTTGTGTGCACATGGCAACGCAATCGGCATGTTTTTCAAAATCCTGAAATATTTGGGATGTCTTGAACGCAACGTTCCGGGCTGCTGCTCGGGACTCAAAACAGCCTGGGCAGTTTTTTTTGTTTTTTTTAAAGACCGCAACCACGGCGTTTCCTGGGGCGTGTCCGTGTGAGGTGTGGCCAGCACACCCAAACAAGCGCACACAAACGCACACACACACAAACGCTCATTGTGCGGCTCCGGCTCCCTCTTCAGATTACCTCCAGGCTGTACAGGCCAGCTCCATCCTGGCTTGCATCTTCTCCATCCTGGGGGTCTTCGTGTTCGTGGCCCAGCTCTTCACCCTGGAGAAGGGACAGCGCTTCACCATCTCCGGAATCTTCCAGCTCCTGGCCTGTGAGTGGCTTTATTTGTTTGTGCGTTTACACGTCACTGGCACCGCCATGTTTGTGTGCTCACCATTTTTGTTTTCTTTCTTTTTCTCTCCTCTCTCTCTCCTCCTCGCTCGCCCAGGCCTGTGCATCATGATCGCAGCCTCCATCTACACAGACCGCTTCCACCTGGACGAGCCGGGCTGGTACGGCCACTGCTTCATCCTGGCGTGGATCGCCTTCGCCCTCACGTTCATCTCCTCCATCATTTACTTTGTGCTACGCAAGAAGACGGCATGAGAAGGACACTAGAGCTCACCCCCCCCCCCCCCCCCCCCAAAAGAGCTCCCCCCCCCCCCCCCCCCCCAAAAAAAAAAAACCCACCTCTGGCTGGATTTATACTCTTTCAGCTAAAATCTGGCTGTAGTCACAGTCGGGATTAGTCGAGTTTAGATTTGTCACGTCAGATTTTAGCTCTTTTAGTGTGGATTCAGCAAAAAAATAAAATAAAAAAATACCTGTTGAGTCTCTTACATACAAACAGGAAATAAATCACTGCTGTGTATTTGATTGCATATATTTTTGTTTGTTATCTGAATAAAGAGGCCTTAATGTTTATAAGATGATATGATTAAATTAAGATCTAACATCGCGACTGGCTTGTCAGAAAAGAAATGTGCGGTTTTTTTTTGTAATGTACATTTATAGATGAAATGAGTGTTGGATACAAAAAAAAAGGTGTGAGTTTATGATTTTAGTATATTATTTTATTTTTTTGGGCGATATTATATTGTCAGTACTGTCAGCCACTCTGTTCTGAACACATATAAAGTGCCATTCGTTAAACAGAGTGCAAGTTGATGCCAATCGATTTTCAAAGTGCTCGGTAAATCTGTTGACTTCCATTTTACATGTCACATGTAGACGTGAATTCCAATGACACATGACATAAAGTGTGAAATCAAAAAGGTAATACTGTTTTTCTTTTCTAATTATTTTTTGGAAGACATCACAAAAAATAATTTGGATACAAATGCCAGATTATATCAAATCCAACCATATTCCAGTCATACCTTCCTATAATATCAATCAAATCGGCTCTTTCAACACAATGTGACACAAAAGCCACTGCTTTGAGTCTTAAGTTGGAGATATAATGTGTAAATATGTTTTGTTTCCATAAATATTTCTTTTATTTTCAAACGAGTAAATTGTTTGTTTTTTTATTTCTCATTACGGATGACAATGATTTTTACAATATTAAAACTTGATTTTCAACCAGTTATTGAAGCTATTATTATAATTTTTTTTAAATGTTTGAGTATTTTATAGTAGGTATGATACATGTTTTTTTTTATGCAGAAAGAATTGATGTCTGATAATCACAGTTATTGAATATAGATTTTTATATTACGAAGTATTACTGTATGTCAGGTTGACCTAAAATTCAACAATAGATCTTAAATTACATAACTTCTTATAAAAATATTTTAATAAATTACACTAACGCGCCACATTAGCCTCGTCAGATATTACCCACTCTGCATGAATACTATTAATCTAAAACACAGGATACTATATTTTCATATAGTAAATATGTAGTAGAAATACACAACAGTGACTTGGAAATCGATTTAAAAGTTATTTTGGAATCAGTATTAAGAAACTGAATGTATGGAGGGGGAATCATTACTGACACGTGATAAATTGACGCTATTGGTTCTGCTGTGATTTTCAAATTCCATCCATCTCTTTTTGGTCA
>JAFBJU010000933.1:456475-513975 GCA_016785305.1 Colistium nudipinnis | reverse complement strand
TTAAAGTGTATTCATAATTCATATACATATTGACAGGTTTCTAATACAGCATGGTTTTGATAGTGTAACTGTCTTCTCAGTTGTTTTTTTTCTTTTTTTACAAGAATAACAATAAAAAATGATAAAGACAACACACCATGTACGACTGACTTCTTTTTTTTTTTCTTTTTTTTTTAATTTTATGGCAATGCTTCTTCTGAATGGATTTTTGCATCTCCCGATCGTATCGCCGCTGTGTCGCTTTAAAAATGAAACCGTTCAAAAAGTACTCGGTCAGGCTCTCCCGCCGCTTGGCCTGTACGGTCGGCCAATCGGAGCCGCTCGTGTGACACCGCCTCCAAAAGTTTTTTTCTTTTTTTTTTTTTAAGTTCCATCTCGTGTTTTCGTTGCTGTTCGAGGGGAACCGACAAGCGTAACTTCCAATGCGAGAACAAAGCACTGTTTCCATGGCAACGGAAAACTCCTCAAGTGTCCCGTCCTCCTGAACTTTTGGTTCAAAGATGGCAGACGAGCATTATTAGTCCTTTAGTGTTATCTCCTCCGTCCTTTTCTCTTTTGCACATTACAAACATTTTGTACTGGAAAAATAAGACCGTCCATCTGATTTTTCGTGAATACTATCTGTACCATAAAAACCCCCAGTGATGAAAAATAAGAACACTTTTCAAAAAGGACCAAAAATGGAATCAAAGACCCAGATATCGGCATTTTTTTTTCAGTTTCTCTCACTCACACACGCGCACACAATCGCGCTCACACACAAACACACACACACACACACACGGGACTCTTGAAAGGCAACAGATGTCCATTCTCCAAGGCAATAATGTCTTTGTGGCAAACTCGACCCTGACAACCCAGACAACACTCTGGTTCCTCCCTCTCCAAGGATGGTGGGGGGGGGGGGACCCAATTTATGTGATGATTGACTAAAGTAAGATACATCCATTTCATTTTTTATGAGTAAATACTAACGAGGATACAAAAATGATAATGAGGACTAAAATAATAATTGTCATCGTCCTGATATCAAAAGATAGAATACTACTTGCGAGAGGATACAACCTTCTCGCCGTTTATTTTCTGGGCTGTACACCCAAGTTGCTCCCAATATGCATCTTCAAAAGCAAACATAAGTAAAACCTGGAACAAAAAAAAGTAAAATGATAATACAGATGATGATAAAAAAAAAAAGTGTTTAACACTTTGAGAGTGTCTGAGGAAAATCAAAGTAAGCCTGGGGAGGAAGTTATTTTTTTCTTTTGTTCCTTTAAATTCCTTTCATTCCTCCGTCAGTCTTGACATCTCAGTTTATTCCACTTTGACCTTTGTCGTTTCTTTTGTCTTTTTCGTGTCGCCACTGTTCCTCAATGTCGAAGGTCCATCATTTTTTTATTTTTGTTATTTTCTTAAGTAAAGAGCAATAATTCTCTCAGGGGGGGAAAAAAAAACGTTTCTTTTCGCCATCATCTTAGATGTAAATAATGCTGATTTTTTTTTTGTTGTTGTAGAGAAATTGTACATTCCCTTTTTTGTTGTTCTCCATGACAGACGCCAGTCCAGTCCGTCCAGGTACCGGTCTTCTATTGTCCAAACTCACCTAAGAAACGAGATAAGCACCACCCCCCCGGGCCCACAACGGTCAGTCTCTTTCACAGGGAGACCCCTCTGTTTTATTTTACATTAGAATAATTAGAAAGATAATCACAGGTTCTATTTTTACTGCCAGGCAGGAACTAATCTCCCATTTTGTTTAAATGTTGGAATGCAAGCCGAGGCCTGGCGTTAAATGACTAAATTTAGCTTCTAATTCGGTGAAAAAAAAAAAAAAAATGCTTATCAGTGACTGCAGCTCCTAGATAAATGAGATTTACATGTACTTCTATGTTATTGGTTAGTCAGGAATATACTGGCATGAAAACACGGTGACTTTTTCTTTCAAGAAGGTATACAATTATAATAATGATATTCTGAACACCTATTTAATGGGATAAGGGAGGACTTCTTGAATCATTTTAGTACGTGGGGAAACACTGAACAACATTTATGTGTGGACATACGATTGGATTAATCATCTAAAGTTATTCCATCATGAATTCAAATTGAGAAAAACGGAAAGTGCAAACTCACAGCTCCCAGACTCCCGTGTGTCTTCCTCCTCTCCGTTGGTCTCAGCCTCTCTCTGACTGCTCCAGGTAAACTGACTTGGCAGGCCGGATGCTCTGGGTAGACTGGGACAGAGAGAGAGAGAGAGAGAGAGAGAAAAACAGCTGTAATACTGGGTTGTGCTTAGTGGGTGAAAAAAACAATTCTCACAAAGTCAAATTTTCAGTGTGGAAACCAACCTCTCTTTCTTTACCTTGTGCTTCGGACACCGCAGAGAGAAATTATCTTCGTTCAGGGAGCAATCTGGGAAACGGGTGAAAGATTTCAACCAAAACGCGTTCCATAAACATAATCCTTCACATTTCTTTTACTGATGCGTTCACTCACCTGCTTCCATAGCACACAGGTAGTGATAGCGGAGGGTGCAGCCTTTACTGTAGCAGCCCAGCGTGGAGCCCACCATCTCGCAGTATGAGCAGCTCTGAGCAGAGACAGAAAGACACCAAAGCAGGTCAGAAGTTGCTTTTACAGTTAAAAGCAATAACGAGCTGTAAAATTCAAAATCCTGCGAAACAAAAGAAAAAAAATGGCGCCTCACCGTTTCTCTGGCACCATCTAGTGCCTCCTGCAGGCCGTACAGCCTCCCGTTGACCAGGTACACGCCGCTGGTCCACACCATGCAGCCCTCGTGCAGCCACAGCTCCTCCGGGTCCATGGGCATCTGGGGGAGCTGGGCCAGCTGGGCCAGGGGTCCCAGGGAGTCCAGGGCGGGGGGCGGGGGCTGGAAGGGCAGGGACGCCTTGCTGTTGGACGGCACCATGCGGGGAGACTCCTCGGTGGATTTGTGCCTCCTCTTGAAGCGGGGGTGCGAGGTCAGCTTCCTGTGCGGAGGTCGCTGCTGGGCTTCGTCTGCGGGCGGCTGCACCGGCTGCGGCTGCACCGGCTGCGACGGCTGCTGCTGCTGCTGCTCCGGCTCGAGGTAGACCTCGCGCTTCAGCTCCGGGATGGGTCGGACATCCAGATTCACGTCCCAGCTCAGAGAAGTCATTTTATTGGCCACGGTGGCCGTGGAGGTGGTGGAGGAGGTGGAGGAGGAGGCCGAGGAGTAGGAGAAGGAGGAGGAGGCGGCGTTGATGCTCATGTTGCCCGCCACATACATCATCATGTCCTCCCGGATGCCCGGTGACAGGGTTCGCACCGGCGTGCTGAGCGAGGTGGAGTTGGAGTCGAGGCTGATGGCGTAGTCGCTCTCGGTTGGATGCTTATGGAACGGAGCCTCCGAGTGCGTGTGCGAGTCCTGGACGTGTGAGCTCGGTAGACTCGAGGCGGCGTCTGCGCTCGGCCCCGGTTTGCTGGCGCCCGCGTTGGCCTGGCACTGTCGCACCTGCGGCTGGTTCTTGGGGAGCTTGGCCGCGTATTCGGCCGGATAGAAGGGGCCGTACAGATCCCCCAGGTGTTTGTAATTTGCCCATTTCTGACACAGGCAGCAGAGCAGGCGCCCCGAGTGGTTGGTCTCCGTGACGACGGGGCCCGAGACCACGAAGCCAGACGAAGGGAGAGCTTTCCCCGATTCGTGCGCCGTTTCCAACTCGGTGTCCGTGGTCCTTCTCTCCGCCTCCCTGTCTCTCCGGGTCACCTGGGAGGTCGGGGGGGCATCCGTCCCGCTCGTGGCGGCTTTGCCCCCTTTCATCAACTTTTCCTCTTCGGCGTTGACGATGGTGCACACCGCCCCGATCTCTGGCACTTTGTTTTCCACGTGTATGTGTGGCACAAAGGGGCCTTTCCGGCTCTGGTCCAGGAAAACTCGGTTTGCGACGTGATGACCCCCTGAGGGTGTGTCCGGGTCGTCCTTGGTTACCGATGCCGCGGCCGCCCCCCTCCTTCTCCTCCTCTGTCGCCCTCGGGCCTCCAGCGACCCATCTTCGTCTTTGACTCCTCGGCGTCTCCGCCTGGCGGTTTTGACCTCGGCCTCCGGCTGCGTGTCCTCGCTCTCCACGTCCACTTTCACCACCTGGGTTAGAACGGGGGGAGCCAGCGGGGGAGGGGTGTGGCTGTCTGACAGCGAGGGCAAGTCTGGCGCTGGCGTGAGACTGGTCATCTCCACCGTCTGCAGCAGTGGAGCGGTGGCGGCGGGTGAAGTGGGCGCAGCCTGAGCGGCGCCCTGAACTGGGCTGTGTTGCTGGCCCGGAGTCTGGCCCTGGCCTTGACCCTGGGCCCTTTTCTGTTTGTTCACGCTGCCAACGGGCCGGCCCTTCTTCTTGCCCGAGGGGAAATACCCTTTAGGCACAAGGCTGTCGGCGAGTTTAGAATCCTGCGGAGACAGACTGGACCTCCCGGAGGACATCTGATGTCTGTTCATCATGTGACCTTGGCCGTGGTGTGGCGGCGTGGTTCCGTAGTAGTCGCTTCCGGGATAATCCTCGAACCCCATGCCGGACTCCTGAAGCTTCTGCCGGAGGAGGTTGGCCGCAGACTGCTCTCCTCTTCTGGTCTCCAGCTGCTGGTAGGTGTTGGTGAAATGCTGAATGTCTGACAGGGCAGAGGAGGAGGGAGGAGGGGAGCCCTGGACGGGGCGGGGGAGAGGAGGAGGAGGGGGTAAAGGTCCCAGCAAAGTGAAATCCTCCTTGTCGTCAGACGACGACGCCACCGTGGTCCCTAACCCAAAGTCAAAGTCCTTCTGTTTGAGGGCCTGGGACGTCTGCAGGGGGTCACATGGGTAAGCGGTGGGAGGTAAAGGTCCCGTCTCATCCACTCCTCTGAAAGGAAGCAAACTGTTCAACGAGTGGCCGTCATCCATGTAACTATCATTTGAATCATTGAACGTTGGTATTTCAGGGTGAGAGAAGCCGGCGTAGTGATTCGACTCGTCCTCGGCGTGGCCCGCTGACTTTTTACTTGGCGTGATTTTCTGCACGATGGCCTCTAGTTTGAGACCTCGACCTTTCCTGGTGGGCGGAGCCTTGGCACTGGCCGGAGACAGGGGCTGTGAGTAGGAGCCGTCTCCAGACAGAGGGGAGGACAGCCTGGGACAGGGGAGGTCTGAACCGGCAGAGTCCTCCTCGTTGGGGAGCTGAGCCCCGGGGGAATGATGGGAGTTGGGGGCCGCCCTCTGCTGGGACACGTCCTGCAGTTGCCGTTTGGCGGGAATGGGGGAGATAAAAGAGCGGACTCTCCTCCTCAGCATGAGTGGATTTGTGTCTCCGGGACCTCCTGCTTTGCTCGGACGCACCTGTGGGGGTGTGGAGGAGCCGGCTGGTGGAGGAGGAGGAGGAGGTGGACAGGGATGCTTGGTTTCCTCCATGGCTCCTCTGGGGACCTCCAGCTGAGCTACACTCTGGACATGTGCCATCTGAGGTGGAGCAGGGCCGTGTGAGGCTACAGGTGGAGCAGGAGCAGGAGGAGGAGGAGGAGGAGCAGGGGGCTGCGTCCTGTAGAAGGAGTCTCCCTCCATCATCCTCGGGCCCTCTCTTCCCTGATGTGTCGCCTCCCACATTTTCAAATCAAAGTAGGCGCCTTGATGGTGGAGCGGCGGTTTGGCTAGATGCTGGTCACCAGGAATGTCCGTTTGGGAGATCAGCCTCTGTCTCTGCTCTGACTGGCCGAGCTTGTGTCGCCCCGGAGACGCCCCGGGCTGCTGCTGCTGCATCATCATCATCTCCTTCGACGGCGTCGGCCTGTTCATGGCTTTCACCCACTCGCTCATCTCGTGCGCGTGATGCGGGAGGCCCCGCGGGTGAGGATACATCTGAAGCTTGTTTGCGGGGGGCGGAGCCTGGTGGGGTAAGTTGTGGTACGGGTGGTGCGGGGGGAAGTGGGGGTTGACGCGTGCCATTAGGTTACCATCTCTGGCGTCTCCGTAGCGATAAGCAGGAAAACCGCCGGCGGAGGACAAATCCACAGTGTGGAGATACGCCGGGTGCCTGGAGGAGGATAAAGGATTGGTGCTCATAGGGTGGGAGGCCATGGGCGGCATATCCACATTACCCCTCCGGTAGGGGTCGGCGTTCATCACAACAGCCGAGTGAAGGGACTTGGGATGATAATCCATATCCGCCTCGTTAGCTCCTCCCACCCCGTGATGAGGATGATGATGATCGCTATGTAGGTTTACGGGGTTCAGCTCTTTTGAGGCCATTTCCATTTTCACCACATGTTTCTCTCCCGTGTCTTTTTTGCTCAGATCGCTGGCTGCTGCTGCTGCTGCTGGGGTGGAGAATGGCTGTTGAATGACGGAGGCTCCACTCGGATTTTTTTCCCGCTCTCTGTCTCCTTCCCTCTCTCTATCGGGCGTGCCGCGGCGGTTGGGCGATACATCGCAGATGACGGAGCGCCGCTCCGACGGCGCCAAGGCAGAGCCGGATGATGATTTGGGGGCCTCGCCGCCCGTCAGTGGCTCCGCCTCCTGCAGGAGCAGCTCCTGAACGGCGGAGGACGGCGTGGACACGTTGGATAACACTTTCCTCTGCGGCAGAGAGTAGTCGGCTAGGTTTATGTGTTTGGGCGGGGGCTGCTGGGACTCTGCCGCGGCATGCGGTAAATTACGCTGAGACACTCCCAAGTCATGTTTGTCGGCGTTGGACACTTCTGACTTCACGGCGGGCTGAGGGTCCACGGTGAAGTCCAGCTCGCCTCCGTGCCTCAGGATCGGATGAGAGGCTTTTCCGGCCGAGGCCTCTGGGAGTCCGCTCTGCATCCTCACGTTTTCACTCAAATACACGTGTCTGGCGGGAAACTGCTGCTGCTGCTGGACTTGGAGGTGAGCGGGAAAGGCCTGCTCCGGTCTGCCATATCGTCTGTCCAAATTATAACCCTGAAGCACCTCCTGCAGGAGGCTGGGAAACTGCTGCAGTTGTGCGTTCTCCTCGTGACCTTTGAGCCCCGCGGCCTGACCTCTCTTCACCAGAGCCTCCGCCGCAGAGCCCACGTCTTTGGCATGAACCGGGCCGTAAGCGCTCTGGGACTGCTGGTACCCCGAGTATCTGGAATTTGAGTCGGTGCCACTCGCGGGAGCAGCGGCGCCGGCCCTCCCTCTTTTCTTCGTCGACAAATCCGAGCCATATGTGGATTCTGGGTAGCTGTATTTATGCGGCCCAGGCTGGGGAGCATTCTGAGGACGTCCAAAATTGGATTTGATTTGAGAGTACATGCTGAGATCTACACCTTCCTCTCCATTGTGACTGCCGGGCTCTCGGAGGTAAGAGTGCGGCTGTTTCTCCTCGATACAGTTTTCTTGGGGCTGCTTGCTCTTTTCACCGTGACCTACCTCAGAGCGCGCTGAAACAATTACACCGACACCGCCGGCACTCTGCTGCTGCTCCTCACACGAGCGTTTTTTTCCCTCCCTCTGGCTATTGCGTAATCTGGATGGAGTGTGCGACTTATTTTCATTTTTCTGGCCGTTTTGTGTGTTGACTTGTAAATCTTGAGGGATCTGGCCGCCGCCGCCTTTCTCCACTTTCTCAAGCGGCGGGCCTTCTCGCTCGTTTTTGACGACTTCCTTTTTAACCTCCGACGTCTTCCTGTGGCCACCTCTGCTGTCGTTATGGTCCGAGACACAGTTTGGCTGAGGAGGAGGAGGAGGAGGAGGAGGAATGCTGGAGGAGGTGGATGAGGGGGAGGAGGAAACCGGAGGTGTTAAATGTGAAATTTGGCCCGTCTCCGATTCATTTACGCTTGGTTCTTTTAATGTGGATTCTGAACCGGCTGTTTTAGCATTCGATGCCAGCGCAGCCTGACTCTGAGGCTGATAGCCGACTGTTTCAGATCCACTGCTGGCCCCGCTCATCTTCCTCACTCTCCCATGTTCCCGCTCACAGAACTGCTCCTCCCGCTCCACCTTGGTCCCGGACGAGGAGTCTTCATCAGCACCGGCTCCGTCTTTCACCGTGCTGGTACTGGATGCCGCACTGGCGTTCCTGCTCCGTGGTTGCGAGGCGGGTGCGCCGAGCTGCATCTGTCCTGCTCCTCCATCTCTCTTCCTCTGTGACAGCACCGTGTCGGTGAGAAGCATGTGCTGAACCGTGTTTGGTAAATTGGCTACTTGTGAGCTCAGGGCGCTGAGACTGTTCAGGCCAGCATCCTGGATTTTATCCAGCGCGGAGGAGGAATAAACCGAGGGTCCGTCCTCTCGGGGTCCCATACCCGCGCCCAGGCCCATTTTGTGGCGCAAGCCGCCGCCTCCGACAGAACCCATGCTGTGAGCTTTGTGGCTGCCGCTGCTTCCACAACTACTGATGCTGCTGTTTGAGTTGGGGGTGGGGCTTAACTGAGGCATAGTCTGCAGTAATCTGGTGTGGCCGTGGCTGCTACGGGGGTTTGATGCGGGAGGATGTGGAGGGCCGTGACCTGAGGGGTTCCCGTGGGCCTCTGACACACCCATCAGAGGGGAAGGGGAGGAGCTACAGCTGGGGGAGTGCACGGCTGAGGCGGCCGGAGAGGGGTTGGATATGGGGCTGAAGTTTTGGTTGATCTGGGTCTGCTGAGCATTGGGGTGCATTGGGGATTTGGCTATTTCTTGAGATGCTGCTTGAGGTATACTGGGATTGGAGGCGTGGAGATGTTTGGCGTATACAGAGCCCGGAGACGGGCCCTGGTGCTGCATCTTGAGGGAGTTGTCGTAACCTACGCCCAAGTTGTGCTGCGAGTTGCGGTGCTGCAGCGTGGCCTGCTTGTGAAGGGAAAGCGTCTGTGGGGAATATCCGGGATAACTCGAGGCATGGTAACTCTGCTGAACATTCTCCATCGGCCCCACATTGTTGGCAGCCACTGAGCCGGAGGCCGAGGTTGAGCCGGGGGTGACGCCGGGAGAGCTGTTGACTTTGGGATCAAACCCGGTGCTGGCCGCCCCGTCCAGATACCTCTGCGGAGGGGGGCTGTACATTCCTGATGAGCCCGTGGAGGCGCCGCTCTGTGGGGAGTAGTGTGGGTACTGCGGAGTCATCCTGTGCCCGGAGTGGGGATAGCTCCGGTGCTGCTGCTGCTGCGGTGCGTGGTGGACGGTGGGGAAGGTCTGTCCGTGCTGACGGTGCTGCATCTGAGAACCTGCCACGGACTGCATTGCAGGGTTCTGACTCATATTGTACTGATGGGTAGGGGAGAAGGCTCCGGCACCGGCACCTCCACCCGAACCGGCACCCGAAGCGTACTCCACGGGATAGGGAGACATCAGGCCAGACGACGGAGCGGAGCCGGATCCGGCGTGCCGATACTGGTGAGGTATATGTCCATCGATGTTCGGGTATCCAAAGCCTGCCCCGTAAGCCATACCTCCCCTTCTGTGCCTGTCCTTCCCACCCATTGAAAAATAATAGTCTATGGCCTCCTTCCTGTACAGGTTATTACCGCTGCCGCTGTGAATGTTACCCTGTGACGGCGGCGGCTCTGCGGCCCCTCTGTTTCTGGCGCTGTAGGCCAGCATGTGGCTGGCCTGACTGGGGTGGTGATGGGCTCTGTGCAGGCTCTGCTGCTGCTGCTGCTGCATCCCTGCGTAATCCTCCGTCATCCTGGGGGAGATCTGAGGGTCTGCTGGCTGGGGGGGGTACGGGGGTCCACCTCCACCCCTCCCACCGAATCCGTGGGGTAGAGATGTGGGAGCCGGACTGTTGGGAAAATTCTGCATTGTTGTTGTTCTTGTATATATATATATATATATTTATATATAAGTTTGGATGAAAAACGGAAATATCCGTCAGCGTCTATATCAGGGAATGTTTCTGATCCGAAACTGAAAGGCGTATGGCAGTAACCATAAATGACCAGAACAAAAAAGAGTCTCTGGTCTGGCAGTAAAACAAGAAAAAAGCTTTTTGAAATCCACCAAAAAGCTGCAACTGATAACACAGATGACGTAATCACAGAGTTTGGAAAAGGTGAAACAGATGAAGATTTTTATCAATATATATATATATATATATATATATATATATATATATATATATATAAAAAAAGGCCAAATGGTAAAAATCTTTCTTCTTCAATGTGATGAGTTGTTTTCACTTAAAAAAAAAAGGATTACTTGTAGCTGAGGAAAAAATAAAGGGGTTTTTTAAAAAGAAAAAAAAATGTAGTGAAGCAGTTTCCTACTGCAGAGAAGTACAAAATCAAAAGTGCGCATTCATTCCCACAATGCTGAAGCGGTTTGGCACTGAGCAGGCGATGATAATGGACAACGTACACACCACCATACGAGATGTTCCACCTCAAACGTCTTTGCGTGTATCAGCTCAAGCAAGCAGAGCTCTGTTTGGATTAAAGCCAGTTATAATCCAAGGGCATCTTGTTCAATTAAAAAAAAAACAAAAAAAAAATCTTCCTTCAGTTCATTAACATGTGTAACTCGACTCACACCTGTGTGAGGCGAAAACTGCGCTAACACAATCAAGGGGTCTGAATACAGACCCTCACTTAACACTCCTGGGGGCACACACTCCATTGGCGTTCTCATTAATTTGCGGATGCAGAGTTCAGTGCGGTTTGAGATGTTCTTTTTCTCGGTCATTCCTTTTCAAATGCGTTTTTTTTTTGCTACTGCTGCATGCATTCATGGACTGCGGAGGTCTTTGGTCCCTATTTAGCAATTGTTCCTTCCTCCACTCTGCATGCAGATCCCTTTCGGTGCTCCCCAGTATCTTCAGCATGTAGCAGTCTTATCTTTGTTTTTTTCTGTGAACCATAATTTCATTCTACCTAGTTCCATGGCAACGTTTTTTTTTCCCCAAAAGGAAGGTAATCCATTTATTCCACTTCAGGTTCAGTCAGTCTCCTCAGACTTTCCATGTGGACACGTTGGTTTTCCAGGAGCTGCCGACCAAGAAGCCTTCACAAGTCTGCAAAACACAAAAGATGAATAAAAAACACTTATTTACCATAACTCGCGCTAAAGCTCCGTTCAAGAGTAATGAACGGTGGTCACACAATAACCTGAAAATGCCTTTTGGGCTAAAATTGTATTTCTTTCCAGATGTTCTGTAATTATTCATTTCTATAAACAGTTTGTAGCAAACGGGACATTATTACCTCCAAACTTAACCGGTTTGGAGCTTTAATTGAGGCATTTATTTTATTTCCAAAGTGTTGAAGCTGTGCTCACTGTAAAAATAATAATAAAAATAAAGGTTTAATGATCAGGCATCACACCTGCATTCACCTCACATTCTGTGGATTTATAGGCACCAAAATAAGCCCACTGGTCTATCACACATATATAGACTAACCAGTTATGATGTTAACCTTGCTCATTAGAGACAGAGTATACAATCCACATAAAAGACTAAAAGAAAGGCCTCTTTGCAAAAAAACAACAACTCCTATTTTAATATGCACCGTGGGTACACTGTGGTCTGAGATTCTACAATAAATGCCTAAGCAGTCTCTTCTGCCGGATGAAAAAGAAGGATGATGGAGTGGAAGATTGAGGCAACCACGTATCACAAGACAAACCCACAAACACATGTAAACAAACAAGAGTGTGGAGTCACTGGGTCGCCTTTTCACACCGTTCACTTGAGGGTGTTTAACTTGTTCCAATGGCCTGTAATTGTTATTGGGATGATGTCACTTTTATGGGGTCAGCAGCCATAATGACCACGTGTGACACGAGCTTCTATTGTGTGCTTAAAACGCACACAATAAAACGGGTTAATGACCCAACAACAACAACAACTTCAAACGACTTGACTCAAGCAAACTGTTTATGATTCTCACTCACATCGGCTTAAATGTGATTATTGATCATTAATCATCACTCCTTTCATTGATGCAGCTGTTTAGGAGCAACACACACATACACAACAGACTGGTCACACAAATCAAACTGGAATCAAACATTATCAATCACATCCTCAAGCCAACACCCCCCCCCCCCCCCCCACACACACACACACACACGGGTCAGAGTAGGTGCAGTGATGCTGGTGACAGTTAAGTACACAATCAACCTGCATCCACATTTCCATGACTAATTAATCACAGCAGTTCAGTGTGCACAATGTCACAAACACGCACGCACACACACACAAAACAGTGCAGCAATAATCACAATAATAAACACCGACTACATGCAGTCAAGCAGCTGCCTAATTGACAAAAATATATATTAAAAACACATACACAACGCCATTGTTGTCACAGATAACAATAAGCTGAATGGGTCTCACACTGTCATCAACACAAACACACAATAGCCTTAGCGGCTACATTAGCCCAACAACAAGGTATACGCAGCGCAGCTAGCTTCGGTGCCGCTGCCACTGTTAGCATCGTTAGCCCAACATACCTCACTCACACGGTGCAAATCAAATACGCCAGGTAGAAGAATGTGCTGCTGGCTAGCCGCGTTAGCATCTTAGCATGCTAGCTAATTGTTGCAGGTAGTTGCCGAGGAGAGACGTTATAAGAAGAAAAAAAGGAGGTGGAGGAGCCGATGGTGGGAAGCAGGCTAAAGGCACAGAGCGGAGTTTAGCTCCAGCACGGGAGGTGATTAGGTGCAGATGTTTCCTCAGACACTCAGCGGGGAGAACCGGGGGGCGAGCTAGCTTAAAACCCCCGCACACAAGCATGGAGGAAGAAAAAAATGATGGAATAATAATAACAGCTAACGTTGTGCTGGTGGAGGCACAGGCGGGTTAGCTCAACGCAAACACCCGGGCTGCTTTACCTGAACACGGAGGCCCCTTCGCTTCTGTGAGCGGAGAGGAGGAGGAGGAGGAGGAAAGGAGAAGAAGGAGGAGGAGGAGGGAAAAAAAATCCCCGCTGCTGTGGCAGGAAACCACCCGGCTGGAGTGGACCGCTCCGCCGCCTTCCGACGTCCAGACACCCGCGAGCGAGCGGCGGCGAAGTGTGGAGGAGGTGGAGGGGTGGCCCCCGTCACGACACTCCGATCCCGGGCCTTTTTTCTTCCGATCACCCCCCCTCTTTTTCTCCCTCTCTCTTTCCTTATCCCTCCTTTTGTCCTCACCTCCACCACAATAAAAAAAAAAGAGAGAGAGAGAGAAATGATGGGAGCAGAACGCGATCCTGCCTGTGGGTCCCGTAAAAGCAGTGAGGTCCACCCCCCCCCCCCCCTTTACACACACACACACACACAGACAAACACACCGGCCTCCTCCTCCTGCTCTCCCCTCTTTCCCTCACCGCGGAGGTGATGCCACCTTCCTCCCGTCTAATGCCACACGCGTCCCCCGGTCACACGCCTCCATCAGTGGCCTCTCCGCTTCCTTGCTGGACTTCTGTGTGTGTGTGCGTATGTGTGCGTACATATGTGTGTGTACGTGTGTGTTTTCTCTTCCTTGCAACAGAAAGAACCGCCTTGAAAATGCATGCACACTCATATTCCTTCACCCCCCCCCCTCTCCTCCTCCTCCTCCTCCTCCCCCCTCATCTCTCTCCATCACATCCCTCCATCTCCCCCCTCTCTCTCTCCTGCATTCATTCTCACCTATACTTACTCCCCCCCTCCCAATGTATGTATATCTCTCTTTCTCTCTCTCTCTATATATATATTGATATAGCAAATGTATTAAATAAAAAGAAAGGAACCTTCTTTTGAGTTAATTTTTTTTGACAGAGCTCCTTTGTTCTTGCTTCATGTGAAGTGAATGAGGGCAGCCCACCGTAGACACGGGGGCTACAAAGGAGCCGGGCATGAATGGGATGGTTGGGAATGAATAACAGATAAAGGACAATTTGTGGGCTGATAGGTACGACTGCATCAGAGGAGAGGGAGACTGCAGAGGAATACGTGGAGCTGAAGTTGATAGACGCGCACACACACACACAGACACAGTGCAGCCCTGTTGTTTTTTTTTTTCCTCTTTCACAAAGAAAAAGCCACTTAGGTCATTACCATAATATCCAGCCGTTTGGTTAATGTTTGACACTCAGTGGATCATCCCGGACGGAATCGACAATGGCCGGGTGTCACAATCAGAATCTTTTTCCCATTAAAATGTATTGTGTTAACTCTGTGCCAGAGTTTATCTATACATGCACACACGCGCACACACACACAAACACACACAGGGCCACTGAGTGCAGTGCAGACACACTCCCACTCCCCTATCATCATAATGATGTGCCCTATGCCCCCCGTCCATGGTGCTGCACTTTTAATGTACTGCAGTGTGTGCGCGTGCACACACTCTCTCTCTCTCTCACACACACGCGCGCGCATACAAACACACAACAAACAACGAAATGCATCCAGCCATAGGAACCACACACGCACTCAAAAGAATGCACACGCACGAACACTGGAATCCAGTCACACACACACACACACACAGTGTAAGTACACAATCATACACATCTGCATGCAGTCACTCACTTAACCTGTCAATCACAAGAATAAATCTCCACCAGTTAAAAAAAAAAAAAACTGTTCAATACATTTTCATTCTCCAGCAGTCTATTTCTATCATAGTTGCCATAGCAACTGCATCACAGAGCCTTAACTGTGGATAATTTGTGGGCTACGTGTCCACATTTGCTTCTTACATGTGCAAATTTGACAAAGGCAACCTGTGTTTGTCGTCACCAATCCTAACCCACAATCCGCGTGCCAGCCACTTGTGTACTTGTGTTGCCCACTAAGTTGAAGCGAAAGAGCTGAGGGTCGAGATAAAGGGCATCGATACTCTGGGCCGGGCAGTAAGGCAGCCAGGCTTGTCCAATCAACAGGATACACACAGACGGCTCTCCATCACGGACAAGGTCACACAACCTTTCACAGAGGAGGCTCAACGCACACAGCTGTGCGGACGGCAGCCCTCTTTCGAACACATTTTAATGCCACGCACATCTTTTTGGGACACGCACACCATCACCCTGTCCCACAGAACCGTCCTGGCTGGCAATGTAGTGCAGACAAAGATCTGGTTTCAAAGTATATATCTTACAATTAAACATATTTTTTTATTATTATTAAATTGGTATAAACCTATAAGAGCCAGCCCTTACTGACACAAGTGAATTCATTGAAAAAAAGAGTGTATTTTCGTTTAATTACATTTTCTTTTAAAAACGAAATCTCAAGGCCACCCTGTCGAGTGTTGATACTATGTGCTTACAGGATTTTAAACCTTTCAAATGGATCCTCGAATGAAAACAACAGAGTGTCAGCTTCTTTACGTATGTAGGACCTTGATTTTGACCGACGTAACACAGCCGGGCAAACCTGTGAATGCTATTCAAGAGAGACACGGAATTGATTTGCGCGGTGTAGGATCTGTGTGTGTGTGTGTGTGTGTGTGTGTGGGTTTTTTTGTTTTTTTTTTCATACAGAAGGTCTCACAGGCCTGAGACGCAAGTGGAGCTTGTGGGTGTCACTCAGACAAAAGAATGGGCAATTAAATCTCAGCTGGAACATTGTTCTGTAACCTGTGTTGAGCAGAGGAGACGTGTCTGTGCGCACAATCCACTCTCAGGAGTCGGTTTTCTCTGAATACATCACCGACGCCGCCTGTGGACATATTCCACTCAGCGACGACTTCTTTCTGAGAACCCTGGATTTTATTTGATAACATTTTCCAGAACCCTTTGCTCCCACTCACTTTTTCTTTTCTTTTTTTGTTGGGCATCTAACAGGTTTTTACGTGTAAACAATTTCATTATAAGTGTTGATGACGTTTTTTTTTTTTTGTATATATTGCTGATCATAAAAAAAACGGCCATCAAATGGCCAAGGTTAAAAAACAGATTCTCATTGGAGGGGGTCTTTAAGCCTTCAAAAATATATTATAGACCAATTTATCAGTTCACAGTGTAAAAATCGTGACCTCATTCCTTTTCTTTTTTTTTTCTTTAACCATAAACTATCAATGCATGTAGATATTTCTCCATTTTCTATTCGTGACAATGTGACAATTTGATTTTGTCCCCATAATTGGTGCCAATACAATTGAACACATTCAAGTACACTCAAAACAAAACAGTATCCTGCAGGCAGCAGCAGATGATGATGATGATGACGAGGATGATGGGATGTCTGGACAGAAGCAGTGATTTGCAGTTTCTCTGGTGACCACAGGGAGTCAGAGTCACACAACAAACACGCCGCTGACATTAAAGCATGAAACACAGCCCCTCAAATTATTTCTGTCAGATATCCACCAACCATCAGTGCCTTTGAAGTAAGTGTGTGTGTGTGTGCTCTTACAGATACGCTTTTTGCAACAATTTCACAGTCACTTTGATCCTTCTGCAGTCTGCAGTGTCCTACAAAAATCACAATTAGTGTCTGGCGGACATTGAGCGTCATATCAGTGGAATGACCCACAGCACAGCAGCTCTGGGTACACGTTTGAGGAGAGCGAGAGCCTGAACTTTGATTTTGTGGCACCTCAGTGAAAACTCTCAGATCAAACAGCCTGATGTAGCTCAGCTGCAACGGCCCCATCTCTGCATCTGTGACCTACACACACTCTGATGGAGCAAAAATGTATTTACCCTCACAGGGACACAATCAGTATTGGCTCTGCTCACCACCGTTGGAAGAAATGGCAATATTTGCCAGCTCTGGTGATGAAATAACAAAAAAAAAACACACACACTACACAGTATCTCTGACCCACTTACACACCCACACCCGCCCACACCCACACCCACACTCACCTCTGTGTGATCCTTTTGCTTGTTCACCAAAGATGAGAGGTGGTGTGAGGCACAGAGCGGATCACTTAAAAGCCGGGTACCACTGGACAGCAGCGGCCAGCAGGGGGCGCCCTCCACCTTGACGTCCCTCACACCGAGGGCGGCTGCAACACTCGCCTCGTCGCCTAGCAACCGCAGAACCCTGCCTCCAATCACTACGGATACCGGGAGGGAGAGAGAGAGAGAGAGGGTGAAAGAGGCAGAGGGGGAAGAGGAGGAGGAGGAGGAGGAGGAAGGGGGGGGGGGAGGATGGCTGGGCTTCAGCGTCCCAAACAGCAGCAACACTGAAAGTGTGTCAGGTAACAAGTTGATCCAAGATCAGCTGTGGAAAGTGAGATAGAGGAGAGTGATCCCCCCCCCCCCCCCTTCAGCAGCTCCTCTCTCTCTCCCCCTCTCACCCCCACCCGTACCTGCAGCCTATTAAATTTGATGGCACCATCATCATCTCTGTTCTGTCCTTGTGAGGCCTCTGTGCTTTATTACCCCGCTCCTCCTCGGGGGGGAGGGGGGGGGCTCACTCTCTCTCTCTCTCTTACCAGTCATCTAACAACATGTGCACATATACACACAGTTACTACACACATGACATCACACACATGTCACACACAGATGTTTACACCGGGGGGGCTGGAGACGCCTCGTAACTCATGACACATTCTGCATACGCACTGTGTGGTGCATGCAGAACACAAAAGAGAAAAAAACAACACAACCGCGCACAGGCTCGGCATTCAACTACACGCAACACGCAACAAGCTTTCACGTGCTCCTCACACCGTGCGAGGGTGTGACGGGACAGTGACCTTAGACACCAGAGCTCCTCCCCCTGTGGCGGCTGTCATGCACCAAACAGACACACACACACACACACACACACACACACACACACGACTGAGCAGGTCGATACACAACAGGAGATGGTGGACTAAAAGCTGCCGGGTTGTGTGTGTGTATTTGTGTGTGCAGCAAATAAATAAAACCATGACATCAGGTAACGATGTAATGGACGTTGTTGTGTAGATATATTGTATGATAACAGGTGGAACATTGTGTACTTGACTTTTCTGAAGCAACAAGCCCATTGAATGCAATGGAAAAGAGCTGCAAGCACATTGCTGATTGCAGCTCCACTAATTGTTACTAACGATGCCGTGTGTTGTGTCACGATACGATGTGACACGACGCATGGGTTGAACTCGACACCATTTGTGTGTGAGTGTTGTTCACCCTGCGCCGCACCGGCATGACACAAAGCACATCAACCTTTGAAGAAAAATCTATTCCAGGAACAGCAGTGCGTTGATATACGTCTCCACAAGTGTATCTCTGTGCCACGCACAGACGAGATGAGAGGCAGGAGAGAACATGTGTGTGCGCAAGAGGGATTGATACAGAAAGAGAGAAAATGTTGCCTGCTGTTACCGAGGCAACCATCTCTCTCTCTCTCCTCCTCGTCTCTTTAACCCTTTCTCCACAGCACTTCCTTTTTCACCTTCTGTCTTTTTTTTTGTGCCACAGCAGCGTCCTCTCACTTGTTGATGTCCCGTCAGTCCATCTGTCCCCTTCGGCATCATCATCATCATCATCATCATCATCACTCCATCACCCTGCGATACAGAATGTTATCATTATTCACCCTCCTCGTGTCTGCCCGTCTCTTCTGAATCATTCTGTGCAACAAAAAAGAAAACAGTAACTGTGTTGAGTTATTGTTTAACTACAAGGGATTAAAAAAAATTAATAAATAACATGTGCATTAATAACTTGATGTCCAGAATATTATAATTGTATAATATTATAATATATAATTAAACACAGAATATATATTAAAGTGATTAAATATCCCCCCCCCAAAAAAGAAATAAATGCTGACATTATTGTGTAGTCCTTTTTTGGAATTAAACTATTTACCATTTACTAAAGACTGTCGCTGATTGGAGGATTCTACCACAGATCACTTACTATCAGTTTATGAGCATATTATTTAGTCCAGGAACCTCTAACGCAGATTATGATTACATTTTTTAAGATTACATTTTTTAAAACTTCACATTAGTCTGAATGAATGGTTTTTCGCAGTGCAAAGGTTAAGTGCCAGTGACGGTTTCTGCTACTGATATATGGAGTACGGGAAAAGCAATTATAATGCCCTTTTTTTTTTCTAAATGTAATATATCAATAGGTGTTGGTGTTTACCTCTACTTTGAATAATATACGTATTCTATAATTTGCATTGCTGCCCCCCCCGACTATTCTCCTCTTTGGTTTTTGACATCATATATCTTGTTGCTAGGTAACAGTTAATTGTTAAAAGGTAGAAAGGGGGGCAGGCCATGATGGATAAGAGAGAGTAAGAGAGAGAGCGAGGGAGTGACAGAGTGTCATTAAAAACACTGGTTAGGAACAGAAAAAAAAAAAAGAAAAGCTCAGCAGTTTTTCTGAAAAATAAAACAAATGACTCTGTTGAGGTCACAAATGCTGTAAGTAAGGATGAAAAGAATCTTTCCTCATTGGATCCATGGAACTCCAGGACCGCAGCCCCATACCATCATCTGTCCTTTTTACCCCCTCGTCTCCCGTCATCCATCCCTCTCACTCTCTCCCATCCTCCGTAATAATCCAGTGAACCCTGTTCCATAACTCACATGGCCCCCTTTTATTACCGTCACACCCCCCTCAACCTATCCCCCTCCCCCCCCCCCCAACCTCCCCCCCCCCCACACACACACACCGCCACCACACACTCACTCTCACACACACGCTCACACACACGAACGCACACGCCATCCTAATAACTCAAGCTGATGCACAGTATAAGTGTCACAGTCACCAGATGTTACCCCTCCTTCCACCTCCTCGCCGGACTCCAGTCTGCAGGTTCCCAGTCCACCCAGTTTCCGAACAGAGAAGGAAGTTATAGAGCTGCGGATAGACCTATAGAGAGATAATGGTACCGATGTCACAATCTTTTAAAAAATGAATTCAGAATTTAAATGTACTCTAATGTGTGGTATAAAAATAATGGAAATATAAAAATAAATATATTTACCAAAATTAAACAAATAAAATAGCAAAAGGAGGAGCCTGGAGGTAAAGATGCTGATATGAATCCATGGTGACGACAAGTTACACAACCCAGAGAGAGAGAGAGAGAGCGAGAGAGAGCGAGAGAGAGCGAGAGAGAGCGAGAGAGAGAGAGAGCGTGTCTCTACCCGACACCTTAATGAAGTGTGATTTATTTCATGGTACTTATAGTCTGTGATGGAGTGTGCGTAGAGGACGTGGGGAAGGTCAGGTCTGAGGAAGGCCCTCATTGTCAGGTCAGGTTTCAGGTGATAGGAGGAGGGAGGGACAGACGGACAGACACGTGCACGTTGTGCGCTCCAGACCGACCCCGACTCCCCAAACCAGAAGCACGTAAAAAAAAAAACAACGCAATGACCTTTCATTCAGATGATCGTCGACACAAACTACACAAACACAGAACCGCACAACCATTGCAACAGATCCCCACCCCCCCCACACACACACACCTCACTCCCTCCATCAATAATTGAATAAGTCTTGCTTGCCAGTGTGACTGAAAAATTAATGCGAGCTCGGAGTGAGCGGCGTGTGTGTGTGTGTGTGTGTGTCCAGGGATGATGGATGGGGAGGTGGGTGTCTCGGGTGGGGGACAGACGTGCGGGCTAAAAACTCAAAAAGCATGAGAGTGGATCAGAAAGCAGTCCAGATAGAATTGTCGTGTCCCAAAATGCGACACCACAGTGCAGATTGTGTGGTTGCTGTTGTGTTGACTGCGTTTCAACTCACTTTTCATCACCTCTCAACTCCACCTGGTATCTACACAACAGAAGTATCTACACAACTTCATACAGATGGCTGCAGATACACTGCATAGTGGCCCGATATATAAATCTCAATGCATCTTGAAGTCACTCGAGATCAAAATGGGCTTGTTAAAATGTTCAGTTCAACAGTGAACAAAAAAACAAACAAATCCTCCTTTGGATTTGTGGCAGTTTTGTGAGGTTAGAGGTCAAAACCACAGCACGGCGCCAACAGCTGATCACACGCCTACAATGTTATTAACATTCCGCGAATCCACGAGGCCTGGACTGAATTCATAATTCAAATTGTCCCTAAACTTGAGATCTATGAATCTTGCATGAGAGATTATCTGGAGAAGGTTTTGCCCACATTATCCTTCGCACGCCGACCTGCTCTGTATTCATACAAACAGCCACACATTTGCACAAGCTGCAGAATAGGAGGACAATGTCACCCGACCGCGTCTAAACTCTCAGTGACCACTACATGGCAGTTCGGCAAGGTAGAAAATTCCACAATTTCGGATTTTCCCACCTGTCCCGCTCCCCTGACGTCGCCACATCATTCCCAGGAATGACAAAAACAACAGACCACCTCAATCTCACCCATTGCGAGTGAAGGTTACAAAAGGAACAGTGTGGCATTCAAGACCACTTTGAGAGAGAGGGGGAGAGAGAGAGAGAGAGAGAGAGAGGGAGAGAGAGCGAGCAGCCTGAGAGGACCCCGAGGGGGCTGGACCCCGTCGGCCGAGTGGAGCGCCAGCAGCATTGTGGGTGGTGGAGGGGACAGTCCCAGACTCAACCACTCCACCGTACAGTCGCCATATGGCCCCTGACTCTCAAGCAGACCCCTCTCCCTCCTCCTCCTCCTCCTCCTCCTCCTCCTCCTCCTCTCCCTCCTCCACCAGGAACCCCTGCCACCAGGAGAGAGGCAGCCAGCTCCAGCGGGACATCACGTGTCCGAGGGGCCAAACGCGACGGACAATGGTTGGTGAATGAGAGCGAGCAAAAGAGAGAGAGGAAAAACGATACAGGTGCGCGTGTGTGTGTGCGTGACGGACAGTCTCGATCACAACAGCACAGACACGAGAGACGGGCACAAAAACAGGAAATACATCACATCAGCCAAACGAGTGTGGATGTCAGAACTTCCAAATTCACAGGTCAGCGGAAGAAATCTTAAAAAGACTCTTTAATGCCATGTGCGTGAAACTTACAGTTTTTTATTATTAATACTCAACACTTCATTTTGTTCATCATGTACAAAGAGAAAAGAATAATCTTATTGGAGCACTTATAATTGCAGATATCAATATTATCCTTATTAGAAGTACCTTAATGATGATATTTTTTGCAATTTTGTCATGATGTGGTTAATTGTTGTTATTGAGATTACTTTTGATCATTTCCATACAAAAAAAAAGAGAAGGTAAATGTTTTCCCACCCCCCCCCCTCCCCAATACTCAGTATTTACACAACCTGTACAATTATTTGTTTTTGTGTGGTTTTTCCTGTTTGTATGGTGTAAAAATGTTGGCATTATTTCAAAGAAAAGGGCCACAAAAAGAGAAAAGAATGGCCAAGAATAATATTATGTATATCATTATGTATACAATTGATACTATTCATATGTTACATTTTTTTTTGTCAACCCACACTAAATTGAATCAGGTTATGCCGTTTTCAGTGTAGATGTGTGTCCATAAACTTTTCACCTCGTGAAATACATTTGGGAGCAACCCCTTATGTTATCAATAATTCATCCAGGCAAAGCAAAAACCACTCCGGAGCTATGAATGATAAATATTACCAAACAAATAAAACTGTACACAATTGAATCAAAATGTGTGTGCATCAATATAAAGCGAAATATCAAGACATGTTAATACACACGCGCACGCGCGCACACGCCGAGATAACTTCATCAGTAAACAGGTTCTGTAATGAATTGGGGTGAAGTGGAAAGTCGCAACGCTGCCCAGTGTCGCTGCCCTTCACAACAAATCAATCAAATTCACAGTAAAAGTTACTTCCTGTCTGCATGAGTGCAACATCACACCAGTGACTCAGTGATAATAATAAAAAAAAAAAAAAAAAATAGCAGCTCAACTGAAGACATCTCACGAATGTGAGGACACGTCGGGTAGCTTTTCGAAAAAGTAAAAAAAAGTAAAAAAAAAAACGCCATATTTCCACGGAGCCTGCGGCTGACCGTGTCCTGCTGTTATTTGGTCCCACGCGTCAGGACTCCTGACAAAAATAAATAAATAATTAAAACACATCAGCTGAGGTGATATTAACAGCCTCCACCTTCATGTTGGTTCCAGCCCACTTGCCACAAACACTTCTCGTGTTGTTAAAAAAATAAAATAAAAAATAAAAAAATTGTGACACAGTGTTTTTTGCTTTACATGAACCCTTTTGAACAAATATTTCGTGGCATGCTCGTGTGCAGAGGAGGGAGGCCGGGGCCCAATTTGGCCTTGGGAGGGGGGGGGGGGGGGGGCCGGTCGGGGGGGGGGGGGGGGGGGTCACCTCCACCTCCCAGGTCAGTGGCTGTACACTGGACCCAGCCAGCGCACCCCCCCACCCCTAAAAAAAGGGGGGAACTGATTTATTGGCACATACGATGTACAGTAAGTGCGCGTTACGGTTGGTGGTGCCGGTTAATGCAAATGAGGAGGATAAAATAGCTGTTACATGAAATGTATGCAAAGCTAACATAGTTAATGTGCAGGCGGACACATTTTTCACTTTTCAATCAACCCTCCAGACATGGGAGCAGTTGAGAAGAAAAACAGGGCGGGGGGCGGGGTGGGGGTCTTTATGGAGACTTATTGGAAACAGTACTGTACGGGAGAAGAAGGTGGGGAAATTACCTCTGACTGCATGGCGGACAAAATTCGCCACGACAAAATTACAAATCATATTTTTCCGTCTCACACAGAGAAACAAGCAGTGAACAAAGATGCGACAAAATGAATTAGAATCCACAAAAAAAAGAAAAAGAAAAAGCATTTGCGCGCTTTCGGCTGTCAAATAACACAGTTTAGTATTATATGAGCGGAAATATACGCTCGCCAACCGTCGACGCTGCTGAAGCAAAACATGACCGAAGAAATGTTTCACCTTTTTTTTTTTTTTTTTTTTTTACAAGGGGTTGCACACAATGCATTTCAGCTTCAACTGGATTCTCCGGAAGATTAAACGACAACTCGTTTAATCCTCTGTGCTGAAACTCTCAACAATATTAACACTGGGAAAAATCTCCAGTGTGCAAATGTGCGTGTGTGCACGTGTGATAAAGTGTGTGTGTGTGTGTGTGTATAAATTCTCCTTTACCACAGTGATGTCTATCCCAAAAAATCAAAGGGAACAGGATAGGCCGGGCCCACGATGGCTCTAAATTCAGTGTGCAATCATCCTCATTTGAGCCCAGGTACAAAAAATAAATAAAAAATGGGCAACAAAACCCCCCCACAAATGTCCTTTAACAAGGAGCACTGCTTCAAAAATGAAAGGACCACAATATACTGCCTCTATATGCAAATATCATCTATGTATACATGTAATAGTGTATTACATAAATGTATAGATCATTGAATTGAGCTCAAAAAGCATGAAGAATAGCTTAGCTTAAAAAGAGAGACTCTAACACAATTCAAGGGGAAACTTAGCAAAGACTCCTAAAACTAAACTTTCCCCGTTTAATCACCAAACGTCTACACCTACGATAAATGATCCTCAATTTCCAACACTTTAGTGAAAAATAAGAAAAAAAAAAAAAAAAAAAAAAAATCATTCTTAACATAATCAGTATACTGATCGGTAAACTATCATAATTAAGTAAACATGATATTGAAGGAAAATGAGGTTTCAATTATATCACTTATGATTAGTCATATTTGTGTTAACTATATTTTTGCATATTTTTTGTTCAGGTGTTTTTTTTTTGTTTTTTTTTATGAATTTTTTATTGGTGTTTTGTTTATTTCTTAAATAGCTGTAAAACATATTTAAAGTTACATCCTGTCTGTCTGTTTACTGTACAAAGTGAAAAGAGTTTTTTTTGTTTTTTTTAATATTCTATTTACAAGGAAAAAGATTTTTCAATATAACATACTAACGCTGATTGATGCTCACCCTCCTGCTCCTTCTTATTTCCCCTCTCCTGCCTTTCGTGCCGATAATGGTTTGACCTGAACGCCGAAAATGTGTGCGTATATAAAAATTCCAGAGATTCCCGATGTATTTCTCGGGAGAGTCATAGATGGGTTGGTTTGAGGAGGAGGGGAGGGGGGAGGGGGGGGGCGGGATTTATTTTGATTTAAGGCTAACTTTATCAGTCTCACTTTCACATTATTAACAGAGGCTGTTCAATTTCATGAATATTTATCAGCAGGTCAGTGGTTAAAAAAATAGCTGTCAGCATTCAATCATGCTTTCTTCTTCCCTCCACGCACGCACGCACGCACACACTCAAGCACGCCCACCTTTTACATGGTTGCACTTCGATGAGGGGTATAAGACGAGATAGATGTACAGAGATCACATTCCACACACACACACACACTCCAATCTCAGACCAGCACTCCGGCGCAAATCTCCCCGCAGCCCTTGAACTTCTGACATCACCATCTAATCGAGAACATCACACCTTTGACGATCTAATAAAGGCTTCCTTATTCTGTACAATAATACGATGAGTCGTCGTCATCATCATCATCATCATCATCCTCGGACGGCTGGGGTGCAGGGGGAGGATGGGATGATAAGGCATGTCTACTGAGTGCCTGAACCTACACTGAGCAAAAAAGGTCCTGTGCAATAAACGAGGCCTCTCCACCTAGACTAAGAGTCCAAAGTAAAAAAAAAAAAGCCTGAAAGCGTTGGTGTGATGGCTGCCCTCCTCCACGCCTGGCTCCGCCCTCAAATGGACATCCTCCTCAGCTCCAGCTTTCCTCAGCATCATTGTCGCCGCCTCCTCCACATTTCTGTGGCGTGGCACAGAAAGGACAGTGCATATATCGGGCGGACGGAGCTTCCCCAAACGAAATTCGGCCTCTTGCGAGATACTAGTGAGAGGCCGAGGGAGAAAAAAAAAAGTAAGTGCCCGGTGACTGTTGTTATGTAACCTGAATAAAAAGAGGTGGTCTAAAGGCTGCCGTGTTGTGAAGCCAGGCCCATCAGTCTTTTTTCTGTGACAGTGGGACGTCCTGAATACAACCGCTTCATAAAGCACTGTCCACACCTGACATAGGAAATTATTATGATTTTTTTTACGAAGTTTATAAAACAATCTGGACGACGGCATCCCCCTCAGCCTGCGGTAAAATTGTTTACGGCAGTTTTTTTTTTTTGGCTCATAAACGTGAAGAGAGACGCCGCCGCAGCCTAAAATCCGGAGGACACATCCACTGGAGACCATTAAGGCACGTCCTTCCTCTCCGTGTCTTCAGCTTGTGACGAAAACGTGGTTGTTCACAGTAACACAAGTTCAGGCCGACCCAAAAAAATGAAAAAAGAAAAAGTGGGTGTCTTTTTGTGTGTGTGTGTGTGTGTGTGTGTGTGTGTGCACTTGCTTTGTAATGTCTTGAAGCGTCAAATTAAGGATCTGTCAGCTCTAAAATGCGTCTGCGTGATCCTGTCGTTTTCCTCCAGGAGCAAAATAAACAAAATGCGCATGAAGGAGGAAAAAATATTCTACAGCAAAAAAAAATAAAAAATAAAAAAAAACTCAAAGTGAAGGATTCAGTCTTTCTGGCTTATTGGTCGAACAAAACAGAAGAACACAAGCGCAAATACTAAAAACAGAAATATTGAAATATTCTATCAACAGAATAAGAAACCAAAAATGTGTGATCAATCGACAACTTGGATTATTCACAATGTTCAGCAATATTATTGTTCTGGTACCCTGTTTTTTTTTTTTTGTTCTATAAGAATATGTTATTATTATCATTTGTGATTGTATTTCTCATAGCAAACAAGATCGGCTCGTTTTGGCATCAGGGAGGAAGAGGAGGAGGAGGAGGCGGAGCCAAGGATGGAGAGAGAGAGAGAGAGAGAGAGGCCAGGCTGTCTCCTTCCAGAGAGAGAGAGAGAGAGAGAGGAAAAGGGCGAGAGAGAGAGAGAGGAGCACTCGTCATCTCTGGTGAACGTGTGAATGTCTCATCTCTGTGGTGACACACGGGGCAGATGGGAAGTTTCGCTTCTCTCTCGGCGGCGTTCCGCGCGAGCGCCCGGCGGGACGGCCACGAAATCACACGTCCGACCCGCGACGAGGTGACGACAACCACGCACAACCACGCACTTCTGGCTCGCTGGTGGACTGGCGGAGTGGGAGAGCGAGCGGAGCCGAGGAGGAGATGTTTCTGAATTCCTTTTGAAGTAGCTTTGGCCATTTTACTGAGAGAGGGTCAACGTTCCTCCTCAGGGGGTCCTGATTTAAAATTTCCCTTTTTTTTTTTTGCTAAAAACTATTTTGGTACCTCACAGTCTCATCCCGGGCACTGGGCGCTCCTCCTCCTCCTCCTCCTCCTCCTCCTCCTCCTCCACCTCCCTCTCCAGCTCCCCTCACACGTCCGACTCAATGCTGGAGAGCTTCTCGTACACATGGCCATTGCTTCCGTTGAAGGGACGCGGGGGCCCCACCCCCAGCATGGAGCCGTGGTGGTTCATCCCGCCCAGGCTGAGCTCCTTTGGGAAGCGGGGGGGCGGGGCCGCGCCGGACACCACCCCGGCCGTGGCCGACGCCGGCAGGTACGACGTCGTGCTCATGGGGCCCCTGAAGTCACTGCGGCTGTTTTTGGCGACCTGCTGCTGCTGCTGCTGCTTCTTCATGTAATACTGTTTGGCCCCGTGCATCAGACACTGGTCGTCGCCGAAGGTGGGTATAAAGGGGTTTTGGTTCACCCGGTCGGGGTAAAGGGATTTGGATAAAGAGAACGCCCCCCCGCCTCCCCCTTCCATCAGAGCCCTGTCCCTGTCTCTGGTGTCCCTGTCTCCGATGGAGCGGCGGTGGACGCCGTCGCCGCCTCGGAACAGGCCGAAGGGCGAGCCGGGTCCTTTGCGGCCCTCGCCGCCGTAAAACAGCGGGTCCCTGTCCCGCTCCCTCTCTCTCTCCGAGCCCCCGTGGCGCTCGAATATGTGGGCGAAGGGGCTGGTGCCGTCCATGTAGCGCTCCTTCTCCTTCAGACTCACGCTCCTGGGCGGGGGCAGCATCCCTCCCATGCCTGCGCCTCCCATCCCGCCGCCGCCGCCGCCTCCTCCCAGACCGCCCATCAGACTCCCCATGCCGCCCGACTCCTCCTTCTGAAGGTCGACGAACGCGTCGTACGAGTGCTGCCGCCTGAGCGGCTTCCCGAATCCTCCGCTCTTCCTCCTCTGGCCGGCCTGCGATTGAGACGGCGGGCCTGGGCCCATCACCCCCCCACCTCCACCTCCTCCCCCACCTTGGCCTCCCCCCATCTGTTCCAAGAGGTGGTTGTTGTCCTCGCTGATATCGTAGAGGTTTCCTGTCTTTTTGCAGCCGTCGCAGCGCATGCAGGTGGCAGAGCTGGGCCGGCTGTTTCCTCCGCCTCCCGAGGACCCGCAGCTCATACCGCCACCGTACACGCCGCCGCCGCCTCCTCCGTGCATGGACATCTGCTTCCCCCCTCCGCCCCCGCTCGCCCGACAGTTCCTGCACTCCCACTCTCCGCCTGCCAGCCCAGATCCTCCCACGACCTTCGAGTCGGACTTTTTGGGTTTGCCCTTAAGAAAGTCGTCCACCGGTACCAGGGTGGTGCAGGCCCCCACGACCCCGTCTCGACCCCCGGGCCCCTCCGTCAGGTCCACGTGCTCCCACTGAGGGACGCCTTCTTTGGGCCGGAACTGGTCCAAATAAAAATCCCTCACGCTCTCCTTTTCTCTGAAGATATAAGAGTTCCCGTCATTGTTTCCTCTCTTGCGTTCAGGGGGTAAAAGTGGCGGGGAGGCGGAGCGGTGGTTGTGGTAGTGGTGGTGGCTGATGTGGTACGGTTTCCTCCTGTAGCCCAGCTCGATCTCGTCCAGCTCCCGCCTGGACTTGGCGGAGGCCGGCCTCTTTTTGAGGCTGTCGCGGTACTTTTTGCGTTTCTTGGCGTTGCCCTCCAGGTTGCCGTAGGTCACGGTGTGCGTGGAAATGTCCGAGACGTCCGAGCGTATATTCCCGTCGTCGTCCACCCTGCCCGGACAGTAGCTGTGCCCGGGGACGTAGGTGGAGCTGGACGCGCCCCCTTTCACGGAGAACTTGCCGTACAGGTCCGGCAGGCCTCCCGCGAAGCCCTGACTCGGAGGGGGCGGAGTCTGTCCGGACAGCAGGTCGAACTTGCTCATGTTCCTGTGGGTCAGGGCGGAGCAGGGCTGGGTGGTGAAGATGGGAGCCACGCCCCCACCCAGGCTGTCGCAGTCGAACATGCCGCCCTCCAGCGAACTGGCGCTGCCCAAACTCTGCGGCCTGTTGGCCGGCGGTCCGCTGAGCCCCAGCGTGGAGCCGTGGTGGTGCAGGTAGTGGTCCTGGTACAGATTGCTGTCCTTGAGGTGGAGGTTCCCAAACGTCCTCTCCACCTCGCTGATGTAGTCGCTGAACATGTTGTCCTCGGGCAGGTAGGGAGGCTTGCAGTCCGAGTGGCCCGCCAGGCTGCGCCGGTGCTCCGAGATGTCGTAGACGGAGGACTCGCGCCGGATGAAGTCCAGGGCGCTGTGCGGCGAGCCGTTGACCCCGGACAGGGACGCCATGTTCTTGGCGGTGCGTAGGAGGCGCATGATGTTGGAGTGGGTGTTGTTCATGGTGCCCGACGGAGAATTCAGGGCCGAGCTGCTTTTCTCCTCAATCTGCACCCCGTGGATACAGCTGTAGATTCCCTGTAGGGGGGGGCGCACAAGCAGGAGGCTGCGTTAAAGAGCGAACATCTCAAATCAAACCATTAGTATTCACGAAAAAAATAATAATATTGACCGCAACCAAACAAGATGAACTCCCTTTTTTTCTTTTTTTTTTTACCCAGATGAGGTCAATTGTGAGAGAGCTTTCTGTTGATGCTGCTAAATAAGAATAAAGCTAAAACAGAGCTGTATGTTATTTATAGACCATAACGTGATGTACGAGCCGGTGGGAGATAAAGCCAGGGGGCACACAGAGTGGACAGTGGAGCTGGATGGGGCAAAGAGGCTGTAAAAAAAAAAAAAAAAAAAAAACACACCCTGGTCAATACCGTCAATCAATGTGATTAGAATTCAGCTGAACAAAATCCTCCGGCACTTATTAAACACCTCGGCTCCGGCAGCCACCACGCCATCTCCCCTCTCCGAAAGACGAAGGCCAGGCCAAGGAGACACCGGTGCGCCTCAGTGACACCAAGATAAACGGCTCCATTTGCATTCAGCGATGTACGATACAATATTTTTCGCATGAAAAAAAAAAAATGGATGCAGAGGGGAAAGCAAAGCAGGCCGGTCGGGGAGGGGGGGGGGAGGATCCGATCAATCCTGAACAATCATTTCACTCTGGGTTTTTTTTCTCACCACATCTGTGGATGACTGTGGAAAAAAAAAGAAAGAAAGGGAAGTGAAAGATCAGAGAGCAGCCGCTGAGCTACGGACTGGGCCGAGAGGTCAGAGGTCAGCGGCCGTCAAATCTCCTCCTTCCATCTCTTCCCCTTTTATCCACTGATTTGGCTCGTTAACCTCGGGTTGCCCTCTCCCCAGCCACGCGGCTCTGGTGCTCAATTAGCTGGGGGGGGGGGAGGGCAAAAAAGGCCTTCATCCCTCTCTCCGGGTTTTAGAGACAACCGTTATTACTCCTTTCAATTTCACAGTCTGTTACCAGCCGAGTATGTAAGGCATCGATAGTTAAACCAAGAACACAAACACGACAAAAAGTGACTCGACAGTATTGGAGAAATATGGGATTTGGAGGGTGGATACAAATGTAAATGCGTACACAATTTCATCATTGTCACTCCATTTCCTTTGGGGGTGGGCCTCTGTGACATCATCGATGACATCACAGGCCGCCTTCAGCCTCACCCGGCAACTGTCGAATCTGGCGACATTCAACGCAATTCTCACGTCCTATTGAGCTGCAGATTTTGTCGACTCCACGTGATGTCACAGTCGGCCGAGCCGGAGCGACAGTGGCGGATTATTTTGGGGGAAGGACGTGCCAATGGGAGTCACTGTGGCCTGAGGGGCCACAAAATCACAGCTAAAAAATCTATAAGTGATTACGCTGGTACAGACAACAAATACGTCTCTGGTTCCTACGCACAACTGTCTAGAGTCTCAACTCTAAATGTAGCAGCTAGTGAATAATATATATAGATAGAATATTATTATAATAACTGCCTGTGTGTGGTTTGAGCATGCCACACTCAATGCATAGGAATGATTTAAAAAAAAAAGAAAAAGAAAAAAAAGGGGAGTTGATTATGCCTCTAATACATTTACTGTTCTTAAGTCATGAGAAGTGTTTAAATCAATATCATTAATTAGTTCCAGTGCTGCAGGTGAGACCTGGGAACAGAGCGTGAGGCCGCGACGGAAGGAATCACGTGAGCGACGGCAACCGTGACAGATGCCGGATTTTTTTTTTACACCGCCGAGCTTAAATGTTAATCGCAGCAATAACAATAAAGTGTATTGGATTAAGCTGTGAAATTGAAATAAGGAGAAAAAGGGGGGAATCAATCCGAGGTAGCGGCGCAGAGAGAGAGAGAGAGAGAGAGAGAGAGAAAAGGGAAGAAATGGCCGAGAGAAAACACATCGAAATAAACGAGGGGGAGGCGGCGTGGTGCCGGGGCCGAGGTCTGTGCAAAGATAATAAACCATCACTTGCCGCCCTTGGTTGCTTGGTAAAGCCGGGGCCCCGCGCTGCATGCGCAAATGAACAATCTCCGGGAATATTTTCTCTATTTGAACACACTGGACGGGGATTTGGCTTCATTGGTGGACACGGCGCGTCTCGCTTTGTCACATTGTCGCAAAAGACAAG
Organism: Colistium nudipinnis; assembly: GCA_016785305.1. Classification (NCBI taxonomy): domain Eukaryota; kingdom Metazoa; phylum Chordata; class Actinopteri; order Pleuronectiformes; family Rhombosoleidae; genus Colistium; species Colistium nudipinnis. The sequence continues at coordinate 482,378 of JAFBJU010000933.1, read as the reverse complement.
AGTTGATTTCTGCAAATGAGCCCAATCACCGCATGTTATACAAAAGCACAATTGCTCCCAGAATCCACTTGCCGTAGAGAGCATAATGGAGCAATAATCATAAAAGAAAACACACACACACACACACACACACAACAGCAGGCAGCCTCGGCCGCTGGAAATGAAAAGTCAACTGGCATTCGAGCAACTGGCATTTTATGCTCCGTCGACACAAACAAACACGGACACGCGCGCCCAACCATAAACAAGGCGAACGGCCACGACATAAAAATTAACACCAAACAGAATAATCAAACTTGGCCGCCGGAGCGTAATATTGGAGCCGAGAGGTACAGTTCTTTTTTTGGGTGCTGTGGCCTTGTTTCCTCGGTACACATGGAATGGAGAGAGAGAGAGAGAGAGAGAGAGAGAGAGAGAGAGAGAGGGAGACAGAGCGAGCAGCAGCGTGTGTGGCTCTGTGCCGTAAATTAGCCACGTGGTTCAGCCCCGCGGCGGTTCACCTTCAGAGGCACGCGGTGAATTACACCGGAGCCATGTCAAAACAATTGGAATGCAAATCAAATAGCTCCGGGGGTGACTTTGCTCTCCCGGGACCCAGTAATCTTACCCTCTCGGGTTTTGTGGCTGATTTTAGTGGAGTGGAATATTGATTTCAGCTCAAACATTTTTTGTAAATATTGACCTCACGGACGTCACAAAGGCCTCAGCGCCAAAGACAAAAAAAAACCCCAAAAAAACGGTTTTCCCGTCTAGGTCCGATTGTACAATGGGAGTTTTTTTTTCTCTAGGTAACATGCCCGTTCACCATTTTCACATGTCTTTGAGGATTAAGGCACTTTTCATTTCCCGAGACACCCAAGCTGAATCGGCTAAAAAGGGAAAACAGGTGATTACGAGGATTCGGTGGCGTGTCAGGAGGCATCCGGAGAATTCAAATCTATTTGGAGATTTTGCGCTTTCGCAACTTTCCTGCGTTCATCATTTACATGATGATTAAGGAAAAAAAGTTTTTAAAGCGCGAGTGAGGTGGTTCATTCATGCATGGGTGCTGACAATAATAATTTGGAATTAGTTTTTTCACGAAAAAAAAATCTTAAAAACTGTGATCTCAGATATCGGCTCAAAGCAACATAAACAGGTAAAAACTAAAAAAGCATTAAAGTGAACTGGTACATTTTTATGTTTTTTTCCTTTAACTTCAAGTTATCATTTTAGGTGTAGAGTAGTTGCCTCATGTCATTTTGCAGTTTTTTTTATTGTATTTATACCATTTGTTGGAAAGTGTGCCAGGTAGTAAAACTGTGATACTACTGGGCGTATGTTTGATTTTAATGCTTGGAAACACAAGCAAGGTGTGAAATTTGTCAGCACTAGCTTCTTGGCTCTATCCTGAATAGACTTTTTTTCTTTTTTTTTTACAAATCTAAATCTGTCAGTCGGTTAATTTGGAAAACAAAGACAGAAAACGGTGGCAAGCGGAATTTTGAAGCATTAATCACTGGTGAGGGTCTCAAACAGGGGGGTTTCATGTTCTGCCTCAGATGAATGATGAAATGATGTTTTTTTTTTTTTTTTTGTTGTTTTTTCCTCACCCTGCTGATGGAGAAGACGAAGCCCGGCTGGCCCGAGCAGACGCCCATGAAGCAGAAGCGCAGCTGCCAGTAGAACCAGTGCTCACAGATGAAGGTGATGAGCGACAGAGCCATGGCGGCGCCCAGCATGTAGAAGACGCCCGCCATGTTGTCCACGTCCAGCTGGCTGGACATCACCTCGTTCTTCTCGTGGTGGCAGATCCCCGTCAGCCACAGGGACTCCAGCTCCTCCATCTCACCTGAAACAGGCAACAAATGGGAACGGAGGAGTGAGTGAGAGAGAGAGAGAGAGGAGAAACAGATGGTGGAGGAGAGCGCAGGAAGGAAGGATGGAGGCAAGGAAGGAATTAAAGGACACAGAGGAAACATGGAGAATATTATAATAATTCAAAAATGGGGGAAAAAAGTATATATATATATATATATATATATAAAAAAAGGAATATAAAATGTGAAAGAGGAAGGAGGATATGATGTCATAACAAGGTTGGGTGTTGGGAGGACACGAGGGATGGAGAGATGATGCAAGAGAGGAAGAAGAAGCAGAGGAGGAAGAGGAAGGGGGGGGGGGGGGTCAGAGTAATTAGGAGGGAATTTTGACCGGAGGCACCAGAAATGACAGGAGGAGCGTAAAACACAGGCACGCCACTGGTCACATGTTAGAGATGATGCAAGAGAGGAAGAAGAAGCAGAGGAGGAAGAGGAAGAGGGGGGGGGGGGGCAGAGTAATTAGGAGGGAATTTTGACCGGAGGCACTAGAAATGACAGGAGGAGCGTAAAACACAGGCACGCCACTGGTCACATGTTCATTTCAATGATCTGATTTGCAATCATTTCGGTGAGTAGTTGTGTTAGGGGAAGCACGCGTGTGTGCGTGTGTGTGTGTTCGGTTGCGGGTCCCCGAGCTTCTGGTCTCTTTGTGGGTCACCTTCTGTTTCATGGCGAGCCGCTCCCAATCAGAGACGACTGTGGCAGGACAAGTGTCGCTTAATTAATCATACATTCAGCCGCTGTCGCTGCGTGTCAGCGTCCGGCCTGTGAGCGACACGACGCAGCTCCGCGGCGTACAAACACAGGTGGACGCACAGGCGCACACACACGGACACACACAGACACACACACGCGAATGGACAGACATGGACACACACACACACGGACACACATGGACAGACATGGACACACACACACACAAGGACACAGACACACACATGGACACACAGAAGGACGCACACGCACACACACACACACACACACATCCATGCAAAAACGCACCCACGCACACCTTCTGATCATATCTGCTCAAGAAATCCACTATTTTGTGGTCATTTTAAATTGAGTGCAGAGTATTATTTTTTTTTGTGGTTTACTGGACATCTGTCGGTGGCACGTACGCGCACACATGGTGCGAGGACACAAAAAACGTCCCCGACTGGATGTGAATCGAGGACATCACAGTCACACACTGTGCCTCGGACTTCTACGAGGGGTTCAACACTGGGCGAGAAAAAAAAAAAAATTAGTCAATTAACACTCTTTGATTTTATGATTGTAGCTACTATCTGGGAATTTGTGGTATCTAGGGGAGGAAAAACAACTCTGTGCCAAGCTATTTATTTATTAATGAAAAGCTAATCTAACCATCTGCTGGCAGTGGATTCACAGTGACCATACAAATAATGTGGGAAAGGATAATAATAATAAAAAAAAATTTAAATAACACTATGAAATAGGAAGCAGCAGACTGTCACAGGTAGGTCATTGTTCAGCTGGTTTCTATTTAAATGAAAAGCTTTTTATTCAATTTCTTATTAAATAATCATTTACTGTAATGAAATAGTTTGAAGAATCAGGTTTAAAAAGATTTATTTGACATGTAGTATTTTTACTGCAACAGGTTTCCTACTGACGTCAAGGGCAAAGCGCCAATTGACAACCGATCCAACGGCTAATTATATATATATAAAAAAAAACAGTTTCTTTGACGTCTGAGATATATTTTTTGCTCTCGTCTGCGTCCAACTACCCAGAATCCCTCAGGGCTCCGGGTATCGGGCCACGTGAGTGTGATCACTTTCTAGGCCACCGGGAGCGGGAGGGCGGCGCGGCGCGGCAAAGTGACATTGAGTTCCGGAGTGGCGCGAGATAACACACACATTCAAAAATAGGCCCACATACACACAAATGAGTGTTACACCCACACACACACATGCAAAAATAATGAAACGTATTAAAAGCTGGAAACAATACGTACACAACAATCTGACTGAATCGTATGTAGGTTGATAAAAATAAACTTGTGTCACACAATCCGAATCTCTGCACCGCACACATAAACCTCTCAGTTTCGGAGGCCTGACCCATATTCACACGCACACGCTCATTACACACAGTGTCGACATACACCCAGAGCCATACTGGCACCCCCCTAACTGGGACGCACTATAGTGGGACCCCAGAGGGGCCTTGGTTCAGGACGCTCACAACAGGCTGGACCAATCCAACACACACACACACACACTGACAGACACACACTCACGCACTGTGAATTGAGCCGTATATCAAAACGGCACGTTGTGAAATTAGACTGTTAAGGTCGATAAAAGCAGCCGCTCCGTCTCCACTTATTTACGATAAGGAGGAGTTTTTGCTTGGAAACCATAAAGCACCAACTATACGGTTTGGGCCATGGACATTTGGACAACACGTTTAATTTCATTCCCACCCTCGTCCGGCGCAGTGGAATGAAGTGCATTTGGGGAAAAAAGAACAAGCCCCAGAGAGCTTGGACAGTGTCCCATAAAAAGCCCAGCGTGCTCATAAAGCACGGGGCCTCCACAGCGCCGGAGCTAAATCCCGGCTCAGAATCTCCAGCAGCACCTTTTGTCTCCGTGCGTGATGGATGAGAGTTTCTGGATTACGGCACATTTGACCCCGCAGAACCCATTACACTCTGGAAAATTGGGGACTCCGGACATCAGCGATGTGAGGGCCAATGCCGTTGACCAGAGGTCATTGGGGGCGTGGGGAGGTTGGGGGGGGGGCGGGTCTAAAGGTGACCTGGCATAACTACGTTATAAATAACAATATGTACAGGCGTACTCGTCTACCTTTCTACAAGTTTTTTTTTGTTTGCCTGTAATTACGGGAGCCGCTCACGTTTTCAGGCTCAGCAATGTTTCAACTTGTTGTGATGTCCCGTGTGAAAAAAAAAACCAAATGGTTATAGATTAAGAGCACAGAAATAATCCCTTCACGTTTACGCTGTCACTCAGAGATTAAGCTCTGTCTCCTACCCTGGCGGAGTCTAGTTTTATCTCCGCGTCGGATGTGGGGCCATTTTTTAAACTAATTAAATAAACAACTCAAGAACACAACTGTATGCGTAAGAGAGAGCCTGAGCTCATTAAGTGCACCCGACTGTGCAGGATCTAGGTGGAATCAGGAAACAGGAAATGAAGTCTCACCGTCTCCAAAGAGCTGCAGGATGGCGAGGTCCACGTGTCTCTTCCACATGGACTCCTTCTGGATGGCGATGCCGTAGCCGGTGGTGGCGAAGATGTAGCCGCTGCCGATGGTCACCAGCTTGCAGCCCTCGTCCCTGCCGGCCATGTAGTTCAGCACGGCCGCGTCATAAATGAAAGCGTCTAGTTTGCTAATGGTAAAAAAGAGAGAGAGAGAGAGAGAGAGAGAGAAAGGATAGGTTACAATTAATTAGCAGTCAGGAGTCAGACATCGCCACGGCAACATTCCAATTAACCTGCTAAACAGCATTAAGCTGCTGATAAGTGGAATAAGACTTCCACTTGGGTTTGCCAAAGGCTGGAGCTGACACGCTGGCTCCACCGCAACTGAAGAGGGGGAGAGAGGGAGAGTGTTCCTGCAGTCTTTCCAGCCAGGATAAGTAAAGACACAAATAATATGCACTACACAATAAACACACAATGACCTTTTGAGCTTCGTATATTTTCAGGTTTCGGTTTTTGCTTCGTGCTTCTGATTCTCTGACGAACAATGTTCCCTTAAATTTGGCCAATTGGGAAAAACATTAAAACATTTTGAGATTTAGGTTATTTGCCCATAAGTCTGTGTTTTTAAGGTCAGTTTCAAGCGAAACTAGATGAACCCCAGCTGAGCTTCATTGTGCGGGGTCCTCACCCAGCCTTGAGACTCTGCAGAGCCTCGTTGACGTTCCTCTGGTGGAACTTGGTCATGTAGCCGTGCATCTCTGGATAATTGTTCCTGATGTTCCTCTCTGTGCTGCCGTTTGGGACGGTGCCGAAGCGAAACGGCGGCGAGAAGTCGTTGGGACTCTGGAACTAAACACAGCGGACGGGGAGTAGATGAAACATGTGAAACTATTCTATTTTTAACAAACTTCAGGTTCAGATGGGATTAGAGAAGAGTGGCTCATAATAATAATAATAATAATAATAATAATAATAATAATAATAATAATAATAATAATAATAATAATAATAATAATAATAATAATAAATCACCATACCTTTTTGTCCGAGAGACCAGTGACCTGGTCCACGTACTCCTCCTGGATCATGAAGGCGGCCAGGTTGGCGGTGTACGAGGCCAGGAAGATGACGGCGAAGAAGGCCCACACCGACACCATGATCTTACTGGTGGTGCCTTTGGGATTCTGCACCGGCACGGAGTTGTTGAAGACCAGACCCCACAGCAGCCAGATGGCCTTCCCGATGGTGAAGGAGGGGCCGTGGGGCTCTGAGGGGGAAACACAGGCGTGGCTAAAGAGAATCTAGACAGATCTGAACATTAAATCTACACCTTTCTAAAACAGTTTAAATAGCTGCTGATTTGTAAAATATAAAATAATAATTCATAAACTCTTGATTTTTGGGTTATTAGTGAGTTACTGTATGGATTGAATTCCTCCATGAGAGGACTGATTCATCTCAACCATTATTATGCTGCGATAAGCAGTTGGTTGGTACAACTTGTGCGTGTGGGCATGTGTGAGTGTGCGAGACAGAGTGTGTGTGTGTGTGTGTGTGTGAGCGTGTGGGAGTACATTGTTACATGAGGCTTCACGGACAAAACCAAACTCTATCCTGCCAAATATCTCTCTGTGGGAAGTTTGCAGGAAGGTTTTGATTTTTAATGAATCGGGGCAGACACAAAATGTCCCTTCAAGCCATTGATACACTATCGGACCCCAAAATCCTTCAATCTGCCCCCCCCCCCCACACGGTGCTATACAAAAATAGGAGTCACACAGAAGAGAGCAGTGCTCTAAGGAGAACTACATCTTCAGAACATGATGAAGGACGAGAGGAAATAAATATATTTATATATATATATATATATATTTCTATTTATTGTTTATATATAGCCGTGTCAGAGTTTTCGGAAGACATTGATTTTTTTTATGTGTGAGCGTGTGTGCGTGTGGTTCTCATCCTTTTGGCTAGAAAGATCTAACACAGAACCAGCCCCGTGCTGTCAGAGCTGACTTGTGATTTCAGGAAATATGGAAATGAATTCAAAATGTTCCTTTTTTAAGGTGTGAAGGAAGAAAAGGAGTCAGACACACCATTAAAAGATAAAAGAGAGAGAGCAGTGACGAGGAGGAGAATGGAGTCAGTGGGTCAGTGAGGACGGCTGCTCTCCGCGTGGAGGATGAACACAGTGACTTTGTGCGGAAAAAAGATCATTTATATTCTCGTCCGACATTGAAGGACGTCGTCTCCCACGTACACGTTGGATTCTTATTGGCAAACTTTTTATATGAACCAATATAAAAGTATTTTGTTGTCCCTCTTTGAAAGTTACATTCAGTATTCACACACGGCACTTGGCTTGATTAGGATCCACAAGTTTATTTATCTGCCAAAAACAAATTGCACCGCTTTCACAATCCAGAGTTTTGTGTTGGCTGCCGAACATCCGACCAAATCCAAAGATATTTAACGAATCAAAAAAGAAAATGTAGGCCCCAACCAAACAGAAAAGAAAAAAAAACAACATTATTTATCATAAGCCAATTCCGGCTCCAGCGCACTCAAATACTAATGATTTATTTTTATTTATGCCAAACATGTTGGATTAAAGATGGTGGTGTTTTTTGGAGGCTATTTTATATTTCACCAACACCTTGACGTAGCCACAAGGAAACAATTGCCTGACTTTGTTCGTGACCAGTTTGTGTTGGCAGACACATGGTCACGTAGATAAATGTAATAAATAAAAAAGAACTCAAGGAAAAAAGGTTTCATTTTCCTGCAAAATTTCATTCTAAGCATGCCCTCCCATCTGGTGTGCTACAGAGAGAGAGTCAGAGACGAGGGAGGCAACGCGGCTAAAAGACTGCATGAGTAAAAGACTGCATGAGTAAGTGTCTGCATGCATTTGCATCTATTTTCCTCAAACAGGTACCATGCCTGTGTGCATGTGTGCGATTTTTGCGTGTGCGGTGATCTAAGGCCTCTCACCTCTGCCGTCAGCCAGACAGCGGTTGTAGCCCACGGGGCTGAAGTACTCGAATATAAACACCGCCATCGCTGACACCAGCAGCAGCATCACAAACATCATCACCCACACATCCGCACTGAAGGGCTCTGGAGAGGGAGAGGGAGAGAGGGAGAGAGGGAGAGAGAGAGAGAGAGAGAGAGAGAGAAAAGGGAGGGAGAGAGAGACGGAGAGAGGGGGCAAAGGAGTGTGGACAGATGGGGATAAGGAAAAGAGAAGAGAGAGGGGAAAGGAAGAAGACGATGGGGAAGAGACAAGAGACATCCCGATAGAGGGAATAAAAAAAAAAGGGCGAGGGCGGGAGCGAGAAAGAGTGGAGGAGAAAATGATGCAAAAGAGAGCGAGAGAGAGAAAAAAGAGAGAGTAGGCAAGAGTGATATGCAAATGCCGCGCCAGATTGAGAAGAGGAAGCAAGAGAGAGAAATGGAGTAGGAGTAGGAAATATGAGAGGGCAAAGAGACAGGGAGCAGAAGAGAGAGAGAGAGAGAGAGAGAGAAAAAAACACAACAGTTAGCCATTTTATCCTGTAGTCGCACAAATGCATCACCAAATCACTCTAAGGTGAAATTATAGAGGCGCAAAATGGATGTTAACCTGAAAGTGACCCAACAAAAAAATCCATTTTACACTCACTGTCAGGAGAGCTGATTAAAAAAAAAAAAAAAAGGCAAAAAGGTCAAAAATAAATGAGGTAATACCAAAAAAAACTTTATTATAGCAGCTGGTTTAATAACGGAGGTCAACATTTTTCCCTTTAAACTGTAGAAAATCTGAAGTGTTTAAAAAAAAAAATATATATTAGATTATATTTCTTCCTCACCTAAGAACGCCGAGGGCGAGACGGTGCCGTTGCTCCGGGAGACCATGACGCTGATGCCCGTCTCAATGAAGGGGACGGAGAAGTCGATGACCTCTGACCTCTCCTCGTTGATGGTTAAGGAGCCGACGGCCATGTGGGCGTTTTTTAACACAACCTAGGCACGGAAATCAGAAAGAACACACACTTCAACCAACAATCCAACTAATGCACTGTGAGCTAAAGACGCAAGAAAACTTTACAAAGAAAATGTTTCCTGAGCTAAGTCTTTTGCACTGTTGCAACAAAAAAAAGAAAAAGAAAAAAATTCAAACAACGTGGTTAAGAATAGATTATCAATAAAAAAACTGTATAAAAATAGCGCATCACATTTGACTTTTATTTGAAATGGATGGTGCAGTCTTTCTAACTGGGAGTGATTCTTGCTGAAAGATCTGATTGGAACAAATTCGCTAAATTAGTCTACAAGTTCCAAAGGTCAAAATGAAAATGAGTATTTAATTATCAGTGTTGGGCAAGTTGACGCGGTACTATCGGGGGAAGCGATTCTCCCGCGAGCCACTCCAAATGACCCACTGGTTGAGAAGCACTGCTCTAACGGGGACACTGGCCACTGAACATAGACTGTTTATGCTACTGTTTATCTTGAAAAAACAAATATGCGTATGGTACCTGTTCAGGGAAAAAAAAAATCAACTGATTTATATATGTTAACTTGTTGCTGCTCAGTATGTGCTGGTTATACATTTCATTTGATGACATTAAGTAATGTTTAAGTTGAGATTATAAAGTGTAAATTTGTAGTTAAAACTACTTACGTATTACGTAATTGGAGTGAGCAAATCATTACATTTGAATTTTATAATGCAATTAATCGTGATTAATGGCAAGAAATAATGCAATTAATTGCCATAAATAAATGTAATCATTGCCCAGCACTACTAATTATATCAGGTTTTAGTGCCAGGACGTAAAAACCACAATATACAGAATGCATTGCACCGTAGGAGATATAGAAGTAGTAATATGTCAACGGACCACAATGCAATTCAGCAACGTGTCGCTGGTGAGCCGAAGGGAAAAGTTGTGCGACTACACTTGCTTTTGCCTTTTTTCCCATTATCGCATTTGTAACAGGCACTCGCTCTCACGGCTGTCAAAAGGTATTATGGGAAACGTAGTAAATCAAATCTGACATAATAGCAGATGGGACAGATTGACTGAAGGTGGATGCAACAAAATAAAACAAAACAATAAATAAAATAAAATACGGTGGATGAATAATTGTGCAAAGGGAGGTAAAGAAACAGATCAGAGTGGACACTCGTGATGCTCACCAGGGGAGAGAGAGAGAGAGAGACCAAAAGAGAGAGAAAGAAAGTGGGTTACCACAGTGGGTCATGCCTCTCTCTCTCTCTTGCTCTCTCTCTCTACCTGCCCCCCCACCTCAGTGCCTTTGCACAGGTAATATAAATTTAGTCCCGAATAGTACAGCCCTTCAGCACCGGGTATAAAGTGGGACGAGACTGTCTCACTGAGTTAATAAGGGGTGTGTGAGTCGGCGTGTACTTTGTGTTAAAGTGTGTGTGTTTGCATATGAGTCATAAAGGTAAAAAAAAAAACTGAGACAAAGCGAGGAGGGCGAACCTTTGTTCCACCTGTGAAGTGGACTTTAAGAGACATGGAGAATATTACACATCTACTCCACGGCTTGTGAGTGTGTACGTGTGTGTATGTGTAACTTTTCACTTGTGCTTTTTGGTGTAAGTCCGATTGTGCTCTTGTGTTGTGTGTGTGTGTGTGTGTTTTGAATATGCGAACATCTCCCCAGGGAAGACAACGAACCCGTCCAGCAGTGCGCTCACTTCCTCTCTCTCTCTCTCTCTCTCCACTCGCTCTCTCTCTCGCCCCTCCTACGACTTGTTCTCTGCGTGTTATGAAAGTGACCCATGTGGGTGTTGCTGAGAACGAGTGAGCGAGGAGGTGCGTTTTTTTTGTGTGCGCGTCTCAGCCGTGGTGCGCGTGTGTCTTTATGAGCCTCTGCTTGCGAGGCCAAACTCATGTATTCCACTTTATTTTTTAATATAAAAAAATCTTGAAAATGTCATCGAGTGCATTGCTGCTAATATTTTACATTAGGAGGAGTAGGGGCAGAAGAAGTCAGCGTGGACTGTGAAACTCGACACTGTCAGAACAAAGTTAGGGTAAAATATGGAGCTCCTCGTTGTGTTCATTGATTTTAATTTTTAAGATCTTTTGTCTTTCCGAGCTGTGGCAAATTGCATAAAAGCCGTGAGCGATCTCAACACTTTATGTGTGTGTGTGTGCGTGTGTGTGTTTGTCTGCGTGTGTCAGCATCAGTCAAGATCTGGCTCCATCAAGAGTGTGAGATATACTGTAGCTCTGGCTGATTTCCAGCTGGAGACGGACACAGGATGATTCTATTAGATACAGCACATATGAACTGTGTGTGTTCGTGTGTGTGTGTGATAAAATGACCTTATAAATCTCTTATGTGCTGGTATGTACACAATCTGAATGTTTATGCCTGACACACGACGCACATTCCTGTCATTCCTGTCATCCTTGGTGCCTAAAGTGTCCCATCGTCTGTGTGAGAGAGAGAAAGGAGGACGATGACACTCATCCTTCGTCCTAATGAACGTTCATGTGTGGAGGTGAGAGGGAGATCGCACATTACAGGGCTTTTAGTCCGGGTGATAGATTTTTTTTTTTTTTTTTTTTACTACAGGTGACCACACTTACAGCTCAGAGCCCGGCCCCACTAAAGACTGGCAGCATACCTTAAATGGCTTTTACGTAATATATTTAAAAGGATCGTTTTCTTTTTTTTTTATTATTATAAACTGAGGAGCTGGAAAGTTTCAACGTCACAGAAAAAATAAAAATAAAAAAAATTTCTCCATCTTTTCCTGTCACTTGTGAAGGTGATACAAACTTCAGGGTGTTTTCATCCCATGACCTTCTGGGAAGGGGTGTGTGTGTGTATGTGTGTGTGTGTGTGTGGGGGGGGGGGCGACTATTGATCTGTTTGTCGTCGCTTTTCGTGAACAAAGTCAGGCGGCACGAGTGTAGCCGGCACTCACGGGCTGAAGAATGAGAACTGACAACGACCTTTATCGTGGGACCAATGTCGGTGAGAGAACTCCGAAAGCCCGGAGCGGATCGCTGCTTCTGACTGAACTCTGCACATTTGACGTGTGTTCCAGGCGTGTTGCGCAGAGGGCCGACTGGGAAAGAACTCTCGTCAAATCAGGAATAAAAACATATTTAGACGAGGAAAGTCATCTTTTCAATGTGACGCACCTGTAAGTGTTCAAAAGAGCAAAGCTCACTGGGTCCAAATGGGCAAAAGCAGAGAGTTACTCTGTTATGTGTCCATTTATATTTCTTCATCACTTGCATGTGATAAATTCACAGCAGGTTTCATAAAACATAAACGAAAAAATCCAGAAATATATCTTTATTGCATGTATGTATGTATGTATGTATGTATGTATGTATGTATGTATGTATGTATGTATGTATGTATGTATGTATGTATGTATGTATGTATGTATGTACGTATGTATGTACGTATGTATGTACATATGTATGTATAAAATAAAAAGGGAACTTTTGAGCCCGACACCTCTGTGCACTGAAGCCTTCTTATTTTTCTATGACCTCAAACTGAAATCAAAGAAGCCGTTCTATTTTCCCCCCTAACATGATATTTATGTCCATGACTTTAGGCGAGTCACGCAGCCTCTCTGATGGCCCAACTGTCGTTAAATCACTTTTTAAGTAGCGGTAACATCAGTGGTGATGAGATGAGATCGCATAATATTATAGTTATGTGCCAAGCCTTGCCAACAAATGACAGAGGGTAAAATAAAGAACATGTCGTATTATTATTATTATTATTATTATTATTATTATTATTATTATTATTATTATTATTATTATTATTATTATTATTATTATTATTATTATTATTATTATTATTATTATTATTATTATTATTATTATTATTATTATTATTATTATTATTATTATTATTATTCCACGAACACGACAAACGGAAACAAGGCCTTTTTTATTTCTTTCTGTTGCCCTGTGAAAAGGCAGCTTCCCACCGGGCGGCTCATTAAAGGTACCGGATAGTGAGGTGTCAGATTTGGCCACTCGTGTCATATATCTTTCAGTCAATCTGTGTGAGTGGTTTTGTCGCCGGTTTGCTTTCTGGCACATTCATCACACTGTTATTGACCGACTCCTGTGGCAAGAAATAGCCGCGGGAGAGACAAAATAAAATGTGCTCACCTCCCCCACCATGCCGTTCCAGGTGCCGTTGATCTTCTTGCCGTGTTTGCCGTTGGTGACCAGGTAGAGGTCGTAGGTGAACTTGACGTTCTTGGCGATCTTCTTCAGGATGTCGATGCAGAAACCTTTACAGCAGCGCTTGATGTAGATCCCCGAATCCTTCGTCTGATTTCTGCCCAGAGAGACAGAGGAGACGGGATAGATCACAAATATGCACTTCATCCTGAAATGTTCATTGTAATCACGCATCTGGCACGGTCACTCTCACACTTATGAAGTGTGAGGGGAATCAACTTCTGAATGTGTAATGCTGCCATCAACATAATTAACAAACAAAAAATTTGCCTTTTTATTCTTCGTCTTTTAAATTCTCGTTTTGGTCTTTGCTGTATGACGTGAATCTATGAGCTACTGAGGAAGATGGCTATAATAATAATAATAATAATAATAATAATAATAATAATAATAATAATAATAATAATAATAATAATAATAATAATAATAATAATAATAATTAATAATAGAAAATAAATCAGTTACAATAAATTAATAATAATAAAAATAATCATCGTCATCATAATAATCATAGAAATTAAATCGATAAATAATAATATATATTTTTTTTATATGTATAAATATGAACCTAGGAATTCACTAAAATGAAACGGATAGAAATTGGGTCATGAATTCTCATTCTTGTTTCTGACTCATATGTGTTATATATCGCTGAGGAGCTTTTTGGTCTCACAGTGTCTTGATCTGTTTGCGGCAGGGCACCGTGTTCCTCATGCACGTCCCGCTGAGCGGATCCACGTCCTCCACGATGACGAAGGGAGCCTCCTCCAGCGTGACGATGGACAGGTGGTCGTCCTCCCTGTTGGCTGGGCCCCCGTACAGCTCAAAGCGAGGCCACACGTGGTACTTCATGGAGAGGGAACCATTCTCCCATTTACCCACCTGGAGAGAGACGCGACAAATCCAACAAAGGTCAAGATTCCATTCATTTCCGTTTTTGTTTTTTTTCAGCTCTAAGATATCTGTGGTCAAGGAGAGTCATTGGGTCAGATTTGTGAGCGAGGATGTAGTTCATGGACTCAAAGGTAATAAGTGTAACAGTAACACACATACGTGAAATTAATCACTGGGCAGGAAAAATGAATTCCCCTGTTGAAATAAATGCAAATATTTATTAACCTGTGCGTATTTGTTTACAGAAACGTCTCATTGTAACTGAGGAACTGAGGAAGCTGGAACTCAGTATAGAGAATGAGATCAAGGTTAACATGAAGGACGAGAGTGAACCCGGGACGGGGGGGGGGAGAGCAGAATCCAGATCAGGAGGAGAGAGAGAGAGAGAGAGAGAGAACCAGCTGGACAGAGAAGTGGATGGAGAGATGAAATGAAGAAACAAAGAGCGATTGAGATTTAAATAGCTATATATGTCAAGTGAGGAGGTGAGTGACAGCGAGAGGGAGAGAGAGGGAGGGAGAGAGAGAGAGAAAGAGAGGGAGAGAGAGAGAGAGAGACGGGGCTTGTTCAGTTTCTAAAACGCAGTGTCCAACCCTCCGGCACTCGGTTATCCTCTCCACCAAATTAGCATCATCACTTAGTCATCTTCCCTCCAGACAAGGTGAGCACATGAAAGCACACCTAGAGATGATGCTGCGTTTTGTTCTTTTCTCCTCAAAAAAAGAAACCCCCGGTAGGTCACGTCGCGTGTGTAGGGAAGGGAAGCGGATCATAGGTTCATTGGACACACATTATTAACGACAAGAGAGCGGAGGATAGGGAGCTGTGGCTAAAGTGTGTAAACTCAGGCTAGTTAAATATGTGAATGCACACACTGGCGCTCTCACACACACAAACACACACACACACACACACACACAGCACCCCAGGGAACACAAACTTGGCAACGCTGCCTGGAGTGGACAAGCTGAGCCTGTGTATCCCGTGGGCACAACGCAGCCTGCAGCCTTCAGCTCGCTGCACACGAGTAACGGGAAAAAAAAAAAAAGAGGAAGTGATAGAGAGAGACAGGGATGGAGAGACAAAAAAAAAGAGAGAGAGAGAAAGGGCAGGAAGGGTGTGCGAGATGCGAGGGGTTAAAATCAGCCCAGGGGGGGAGTAAACGGGACCGGACACTACAGAGTCCTCACACTACTTCAAAGGTGCGGCGGAGGGAGCTGGAACTCATTAGGATCCAAGAAAAGTGGTTCAGCTGGAAGTCAGGCCAAGAATTAAACATGAGCGAGGGAGGAGGAGGAGGAGGAGGAGTGCAGGCAACAAGGGGAGAAAGAAAGAGGGAGAGAGAGAGAGAGATAGAGAGAGAGAGAGAGGGGAGCGATTTCACCTTGTTCTCCGATCAGAGGACAGACTATAGATTAGAGAGGCCGAAGAAAGAGAGAAATAGTGAGAATAAAGAAGAGGAGAGACCTGGACACGGATACAATGGAGAGGGAGCGTCAGGAAACACAGGTGCATGCTGGGTACGTGCTGAGTTGCACTGGGTTTATTTAAGGCTACTTAAACTGCTTCAGACTGGGACTCAGGATTATTGATCATCTCCTCGGCCTGTCATTCATACCAGATGTGTTTAATCATTCATTTATTTTTGTTTATTTTTTGTATTTTTTTTCTTATAATGAATTTATTTAGAAAATAAGAGGCTTTTCATTCATTTTAGTTAAATGCATTCATCCACTGATTCCCTTTTATAGATACATTTTACATTTTGATCAATTCACTTTCACTTTTTTGGTTTTACGCACACCTCCAGTGGTACTTACTAAATACAGTGGATAAATAAGGATGAATAGGAAATAACTAGCTTTTTAAAAAAGGAACATCTGTGGACCTATTCGCCATGCCTCGTAAATCACCGCTCCGCAGTCTGCGCTGTAGTTTATAGCTCAAAGGCACCTTGGCCAAGTTGATAATATCTAATCAGGGCAGCGCCTATAAAGCTTAATGCTTAAAATGCTTAAAAAGTGAAAATCCGTTGATGAGAGACAGAAAGACAGAGACAGATAAGTGTCGAGCAACCAGGTACTGAAGTTTCAGAGAGCAGCTGAACGCAACATTTGTTCCGAAAACATTATATACCTGTTAACAACCAGAAATATGAACACCGACACAAACACACACACACACGGGTGCTCTCTCTCTCTCTCTCTCGCTCACCCTGTCCCACTGCCGGTCCTTGTTGAGCAGAATGATGACCAGCTTGGGGTGCATCTGGTATCCGTCCTCACTGAACGACAGATTACGTCCCTCGAACGTCACATTCATCAGGTACCTGAGGACGGACGGAGGAGACAAAGTGAGAGGCTCGTTCGGCCGTACAGTGGCACTTTAAAAAAACAAAACAAACAAACACTGCAATATACTTTAATATAGCGTAAGATCCACAAATAAATTATTTTTCTCTCAAAAAATAAATACACAGCCTGGAAGTTGTTTCTATCCATCTTGCAAAAGCATGCATTCATTTTAAACATATAATTAGTTATGTACAAAAATAAATAAAAAATCCATTTTGCCTGCTGCATGGCACAAATGTTGAACTATACTGTAATTACGACTCCAGGAGAATTAAGCAACAGAAAAAATGAATGGTTAAGAAATGGCTGCAGACATTTTAGTTCCATAATCTTAAAGATAAATGATCCATGTATGCCACTGATAAACAATACAGGGAACAGAGTGATGGAGGAAGGAGGCGCTAAAAGGAGCAATGCAGTTTAGTATCTGGCGTCAGATATAACAAGAAATACTATATAATACATCATGTGTATGTGTATGTGTGTGTGTGTGTGGGGGGGAGGGGGGGCTGTCTCTGTGGTGTAAAAGAAAAACGAAGAGACGCAGCATCGTTTTAGTCAGGTGAAATCATTTCACCTACACGCACGCACACACACACGCACACACACACACACACACAGTTTTCACTTGCAGTGATTATGGTGAATGTGCGTGGGAGTGTGTATGTGAGCATAAGAATGTTTATGTCAGGTGAACTCAGATCACTTTACCCACATCCCACGCACGCACAACCACACACTCACTTACACACACAGCATCTGTTAACCCCTTCCCTCCCCGCACGCTTTACACTCTCCGGCTCTCTGTGTGGCTGTTTCCATGGAAACACTCTGCCTCATGCACACCATATAGAGTATATGGAGATGAATAAATAAATGACGAGAGAGGGAGCGGGCGCGCGTGCATGTGACTGGATGTGAAACACTGGCTAGCTGTTGACTGTAAACATATGTTGATTCACTCTGTTCAGGAATGCAAGTGATGAAGCTGTAGAAACTGTAAGGTGTCACACCCCCTCAGATTGTATTCAACCTTAAACCAGGGCTATTCAACTTCATTAGCAAGTGGGCCAAATATGAATATCAATGTGGGTTCGTGGGCCACACATTACTTTTTCAATAAATCACTGCAAATAACTCATAAATACATAAATGCGGGCATGATTACCTACATACCGCATATGTGAACGCCTGGCTATACAAGACATGCCAGCCCGATTTTCAGGCAAGTTCTTGCAGGTCTGACAAGAGTTTTCAAAGTTCCAAAAACCCCCCAGTACCAACTCTCATCTTTCTAGCAGCGACCCTTCACCAAAACCCTAAGCCTAATTCCACTCTTATAACCCCGGTAACTGTGGATTTGTGAATAGTAGCTGCTAAAAAGATGAAAGTTGGTACCAGGGGGTTTCCAGGGACCCCGAACGCACTGGTCTTGGTCCCGTGTCGCTCGAACATCGGGAAATGGGTGAACGGTCAAGCTATCCTGCACTTTCGCCCACTTCCCGATGTTCGAGTGACACGGGACCAAGACCAGTGCGTTCGGGGTCCCTGGAAACCCCCTGGTACCAACTTTCATCTTTCTAACAGCGACCCTTCACCAAAACCCTAACCCTAATTCCACAGTTATAGGGCTTCTAAGCCTGGAATTAGGGTTTCGGGGTATTCTTCGAGTCAATTCTTCATATTTTATATCTACTGATCTGCGCATCCTTTACAGAACGGAGCGACTTATGCAATGCAGCGGCAATTACACCTTCCTTATTTTATTTGCCGTATTAAATATAGATATTTCCACTGGGCTGTGATGAGCATCAGATCGTCCCGTGCAGCCCTGGCACCCAACACAGAGCGCCAGAGAATCTGCTGCATAAATCATAAGCCATTTACAAAATGACTTGACGCTTTGCCCCCCCTTTAATCTCCAGCAAGCCACCGCTACACGCCACCGTGTGAGGCCTTTGTGTCGGGATACATGTGCGTGTCTGTTTGTGTGTGCGTGTGTGCGCATCCTACACACGCTGACAGCAGTAACGGAGCGAAACTCAAGCATATGTGTGTTGCCATGGTACCCACAACCACTGTGACTTCCGAGCCAATCTGTTGCGTAACTATGGTAACGGTAATCTCGCAGAGGGTGGGAGGAAAAGTGAGAGAGAGAGACAGAGAGAGAGAGGGGGGGGGATTCAAAGAAAAAAAAAAGAGGAAGGGGATGGGACATGTTTGAGATTGCAAAGCTCTCTTCCTTCTTCTCTCATCCCACTGTGACGACTCTGGTTACAGGAAGAACAGTGAGTGGTTACTCAGCATCCGCACAGACAGACAGACACACACACATACAAACGGACATAGACACTAACTGCACATGTGAACGTTCCCCAGTGGACTCTGGAACGGAAACAAACACAACACAACAAACCAATTGTCTAAAACCCTCTTTTGATTGTCTGAAGTCACTGTATGTGTCATACGTGTGTGTGTGTGTGTGTGTGTGTGTGCGTGTGCGTGCGTGTGTGTAAAATGTTAAGATGTAGGCTTACATCCACCCACCGACAAAAAAGCCTCAGTTATGATAGGGTGCTGCATCCGTGGGTTTTTCGAGCTCAGCCTGGAGACGTCTCAGCCGTACTGTGCAGCAGGTGAATTTTATATTCACACATCAGCAGCACACGGCCAACACTGACTGGACTCCATCCATCCCATAATAATAATAATAATAATAATAATAATAATAATAATAATCTACAATTACACTAGTCTTTACATCCACTGCCAAATATTTCTGCTGCATTAAATACACAATTGTATACATATATATGTAAATCAGAACAACACAGTCTCTATTCTCACACACGCGCACACACACACACACACACACTAACCCCCATACACACACACACACACGCCATGCTAACTCCACGGCCTGACACAGATAGGTTTTAGCGCATGTTCTGCTGTGAATAATGGAGGAGTTGTGTGAAATATTGATAAGTCATTTTTAATAAATTAACCCTGGTGATGAATTAGTCATGAATGACACTGCTTAGCAATTACTGTGGTGCAATGTACTTATTGGATTGGTCGAGGAGGAATCTATATGGAGAATGATAACATGCCCCAGATGGCATTGTGCGGTCCAGGCAGTCAAACATACCGGGGGCTTTTCTGCATGTACACTCGGGGCATATATGCCCTGCATGTTGGAGGGGGGTATCTATCTGTATTCAGACATTGCCGCTGTATGTGTAAATAGTGTAATAAATTGCGCGAGTGGGAAGTAAACAGATGACAAGAAAGACACAACGGTAAAGGAAGGAATGGAAGTTGATAATTGGCACTAAATATGTGCGATTGTCGATTCTATATAATATACAGACAACAATAAATAAAAGAAATCTTCTTTTTAATCTTTTTTTCTTGAAAATGCTTGAAATACAAATCTATGTAACAAGTTTTAAATATATAGTTTCCTTTTAAAGGCATAAAAGAAGCAATAAGGGCCAAAATGTCGTCATATGACGTGTGTGTCAATAACATTTAAACATTTTTATTTACAAAGTAGCGGAAACCACCGTCATCACCCTTTACCCGATTAATCTAAATACACAGCACACCCACGTTTGGTCACGGGGATTACCATTAATCCTAATCTATAACAGCGACCACGGTGACACCAACATTGACCTATTAGTGCCGCCCTTCAGTGTGAAAATTAATCACGGCCCAGACTATTATTAAAAACATCTGCCGACTTCATACGTTCAGGACGCTACAGATGGCTTGCATGAACCGAGGTGAGTAGAAGATATTGTTTGAGGAGGATATGGGTTATTAATGAGTGCATGTTAAATAAATGGTTTAAATAATGGAATGGTAGCGGTAAGGGGGAAGAGATTTGTCCCACAACACGCTGGACTCTGTTTAGGCCTTTGGGAGTCTGACAATGTCTTTAAACCAACAAAGGATTCCCTTTAGAGACAACAAATTAAATATTTATCGTCGATATTTTTCTTCTTGGGGGTAGTCATAACAATTTTATGCAAATGAGAACATGAAATTAGAATGATCTACTGAACACTAAAGAGAGGGTTGCCTCACTGGACAGGATGATGATAAATTATAGACTACCCTATTTAGAAAAACCCTCTGATTTATATTTCTTTGTTAAACTGTGGGTCCCTCCAAAATTCTCAATATGTGACTTAGCACTTTTTAGACAAGTACAAATAAAAAGCAGAGATTATTATGAAAATCTTAAATCTTAATATGGGAACAAGTCTCATTGGTCATTGGCTAGTGGGTTAAAGAGTTTTTTTATATTTTTTTTATTTTTCATCTTACTGTTATAATGATACACCGTAGTATGCCATTGGCTTATATTCTTATAATTATTACTTTGACTACTGCGGTTTGCTTCTCTTTCCAGTCATGCCCTGAGGAAGAGCACGGTTGAAACCAGTCAGCGTTTCCCTTTCCAGTGATATATTTATTAGTCTGATTAATGAAGGCGTTTTAACTACATCCTCGGCTCTGTGTGAGTGTGCCTGAAGTCGGCCCACAGGCTTTCTTTTTGTCTTCACCTGACCAATTTAACTTTGAGAGCAGCTTGCATTCTCCTGGAGTTTACCACTTTATAAGTGTGAACACCATGTCATCCGCTTCTTCAGTTTGGGTCTTAGTAATATTACTGGTACAATACTGTAGTATTGAGAATGAGTATGAGAAAATAATAATAATAATAATAATAATAATAATAATAATAATAATAATAATAATAATAATAATAATAATAATAATAATAATAATAATAATAATAATAATAATAATACAGGTGTAATAATAAATCAGTTACAATAAATAAATAATAATAATCATCGTCATCATAATACTTTGCGCTCTATGACCAACTGGTGATTTCTGACCAAAAGTGTAATTGGAAATGGCAAAAAAAAAAAAAGACTAGAATAGTCAGACAGAGCTTCAGCCACGCACACACAGACAAAAAGTTTCCATGCTAACTCCACGGCCTGACACAGATACGTTTTAGCTCATGTTCTGACATGAATAATGGAGGAGTTGTGTGAAATATTGATAATTCATTTTTAGCCTTTGTTGCCCGAGTGGCAGGGGGAAAACTTTTGAAAGGCATCTGACAAGTTTTGTCTTTTCCTCTTATCCAATAATAACAATAATGACAATAATAATCTTGACAATTCCACGAGGGTTTGCACCCCAGAAGAAGTCGAAGAGCTGAATATGCCCAGAGGAGGGAAAAAGATTTGGTGACAAATGAAAAGATTTGGGAGATAAAGAGGTGCAACGACAAAAATGGAGAGGAAGAGGAAACGGGAGAGACTGGAGCGTCATGACCTAGTTCCAATCAGATCCCATTACAAACTGGTTCCTTCACCTACACCTCACTGGCCTGTCCCATAAACACACACTCCCACAGCCTTTATATACTCCATGTGCACATACATGCACACAAACACACTGCAACAGCCATTATATACACAAAGCTCAACATGCACACGCACGCACACACACCCAGGTGCACACCCTGTCCATCACACATCCAAACGGCGCAATGGGGCGAAAATGCAGCTTCAGATTTTTCTGCATGCACAATAACTCGTGCACACAAACCCGCGCACGCGTAAAGACGCACAAACACAGCGAGGCAACAGAAGTTCAAAAATGTCCACAGAGCTTTCAGAGGCCTTGACACCTTTCCAACTCGGAGCTCATTTGGAACCTGTCCACGCCTGGCAAGGTCAGGGCCGCTGTTGTCAAACTCATGATTCTCACACTGCTGTGTATTGCTCAGCACTGCTCTCTCTCTCTCTCTCTCGCACGCTCGCTCGCTCGCTCGCTCTCGGTGCTTCTCCTCTCTCTGCTGTCTTCACTTGTCAGGCTGCGACTCTAGCATTAGCTGGAATGTCACAGCGCCGGCTACAGTGGACTTAATTGACTTAGTGGAGTGGCGTGTCCTCCTCTCGTGGTATTCCATGGAGCGCTGCGGGCCGGACAAGGAAAAGCTGAGCGGAGAGGGATGGGCATTATGTAAAAACAGCCCCCTGAAGTCAAGAGGATGAAGTGTGCGACCGTGCGGCCACTCATCCATTGTCAGATTTCTATATGGACATGCATGCCATACTCGACGACACCGTTTCTCAAAACATGGAAAAAGAATCAAGCCGATCAAAACGTGCCTGATCAAAACGACAATCTGCGGATCTGATCGCGTCCAAGAGTCCCGATCCTGCCCAAACCTCTAGTGTCCCCCAGCCGGCTGATAAATTCAGCCTGCACAGATTTAGAATGTGCTATTTCCTGTAACCTGAAGCTTTTCACTCAAATGAATGAGTGACACGTGTCCTGGCCCTTCCTTCCGTCTTTCCGTCACCATTAGCTGCTTCTTGCTTTTCATTGTCCATTTTCCAACCTTTCAAGATTTTCCAAATGTGACAGCTGCTCTGGGGGAAAACAAGTGGCCAATAACCCACAGGGTTCCTCTGCAGCTGCCAGTGTGGGAGACGTCAAAAGACTATTTAAGAAAAAAATGTGTGAAATGCAAGTCAGTATGCTGACGGTGATTGAGGTGCACGGTTGAAATAACTGAAATGGATGAATGCGAGAATGAGCTAGTTAGTTAGCTCACAGACATAAATGAGAGGACCGAATGGCTCAACAAGTCAAAAAGGATTCAAAAATGACAAAGCTGAATAAACAGATGACTGGTTGAATTGATTATTAAATCAAATTCGATCAATGGAGAAACGGCAATATTTGAATGAAAATGAAGACTACATTAATGGTGGGACTCCATAAAGGTTATAAATCACTGCTTTGGCTCATTTACTCGTCTCACATCCACGTACCACACCCGGTTTATTTTCATGGATGTTTTCCACGGGGCTGATATTTAAAAAAAATTAAGGGAATACTAAGGTTCAGAGATTTATGAAATGGACTTTAATTGAGATCCAATTATTTTAGCCATTAACAAATTCCCCGAAAGGCCAGCTTAAAAAACGCACAAATGGCTTTTTGAATTCTGCGGAGAGTGACAGTGAGTGCAGAGCACTGATTTGAGCTGCTTCTCTTTCCACACAGCTTTCATGCAGCGAATCGCCGGGCAGCGCGGCGGTGGCCGGCCGGCCGCTCACTTCCTGGTTTATATAGACTGCAGGCCAAATGCTAATCTCTTGATTGAACACTTCAAGACAAAAGGTTATCGCCAAAACAGATTTAGTTCAGGCGGTGAAGTGGCGAAGGATCTTACCGGCGCTCGCTACTGATCTAATCAACAACACGGATAAGTTGATTATAAACCTGCAGGTCCGGAGAGGCGGAGAATGGTCGGGGAGAGGAGAGTGGAGGAATAGAGTGGAGAATAAAGGGAAGAAGAGGAAGATGAAGTAAAGAGAGATGTGACCCGAGCAGAGAGCGGCACACGGGCCACGGAGAGAGAGAGAGAGAGAGAGAGAGAGAGAGAGAGAGAGAGAGCGGCACACGGGCCACGGAGAGAGAGAGAGAGAGAGAGAGAGAGAGAGAGAGAGAGAGAGAGAGAGAGAGAGGAGTTTTATTGATTCCGGGGCCAGCAGAAGCTGCCGTGAACTCCGTTGTTATCTCGAAGCAGAGAGCAGCGGTGAGACAAAATGCAAAAAGCCTGAGAACGGAGAGAACGAGCCGACGCCGGGGTTGAAACGACATCCACAGAGGTTTACTGGAACGCACGACAAAGCGCCGTCGCCTCGGTGAAGTTGGGAGCGGAGAACGTCTCTCTCTCCGGCGGCTCCCATTCCTCCACGACACGCACCTGTGACCTCCGGCCGCTGAGGGAGCGCAACGCGACTATTGTGTCTGCATGATCGTTGTCGTCATCAGGTTTGTAATCGGCAAAAACCAAGAAATTGGGAAAAAGCGGCTGTGTGTGTGTGTGTGTGTGTGGGTGTGGGGGGGGTCTGGAACCGGATAGGAGTCTGTAAAACACACACGCATGCCCGCACGCACGCTTCTGACTTGAGTCCACAGTCCGTTACTCTTAATCACAATAAAAAAAAACACACACACACAATCCCACACACAGTCGACACACAGAATGACAGTATAAGTACAACACTGAGCTCAGTGCGACACGGTTTGCCGACTGAAAAACGCCACTGGGACCAATTAGGTGGCGCGCGGAGCAAAGCGCTGCACAACGCCGCGCCACACAACCAGGTTCAAGTGTCCCGTTGCGGGACAGACAGCTGAGGGGGCGGGGTCTGGAGCAGTGTGTATTACATAAAAGGGGGAGGGGGGAAGGGGGGGTTGATCACAGTAGGCACATGATAAAGGGGCACGTGTGTGTCTGCCAGCATCCAGGGTGGTTGCCATGGTGATGCTGATCTTTGCCAGGACGCAATGCGTGCCGATGTGACACAACCCCAACCAGTGTACGCATCGGAGCGGCCGCTGTGTGGAGCGTTGCATTATATTTATAGAATTATACATAAATGTGTCTATACGCTCATAATCTAGTGTATCACCAAACGAGTATTCACCACAATCGTTTACGGTGTAACATTAAAGAGCCACGCCCCCTCTCACCTGAGCACTTCGTTGGGGTTGCCTGAGATGGGGGTCTTCTTTTCGGGGGCTCCGTGGCACTCGGACTTCAGCAGGGTGTGAGGCCCGCGGTCCATCATCATGGTGGTGGTGGCCATGGTGATGATGGCCACGCCGTCGCGGACGCGGGCCTCCAGGCCGTAGTCCCACTCGTCGTAGGACACGGAGAGCAGACCTACGATGGACGAGGTGAAGAAAAAGGTCAGTGAGATCCATAAAAAAGAAAAAAAAAAAAAAAGAGGCAAGTTTCGGAATTTCTGAGGATCACATGGGGGGGAAAAAAATTGAGCTTGATTTGGTTGAGCTATATGCAGTGTATATGTTTAGACACTCGCTGTGTGAAGACTCAGAGAGCAGACTGAGTGAGCGTCTCTCACCTGGCAGTGTTTGTCCATCTGTGTGTGTGTGTGTGTGTGTGTGTCTGTCTTTGTGTGCATGCCTGTGTGCGTGTGTCTGTCTGTGTGTTTATTTGCCCTCCTTTGACAATCTGTCTGTTTATGAACACTCTCTCTGCTCTCTCTGTGTGTGTGTGTGTGTGTGTGTGTGTGTGTGTGTGTGTGTGTGTGTGTGTGTGTAAAAATAAATAAAAAATAACATCGGACTGCCGACAGCCAAACAAAACCCGGAGGACGGATAAAGATCAGTCGGACATATGAGGGTCAGACGCGTCATGTCCAGGATCTGGTCTCACATGAACACACTCTCTGGTCTCTCTGTGTGTGTGTGTGTGTGTGTGT
>JAFBJU010000933.1:310407-451562 GCA_016785305.1 Colistium nudipinnis | reverse complement strand
GGTACTCTAAGACGCTTGACATAAAATCCAGGTAGTAAAAACAACATAAAAACATAACATATAAACACAGCATATTATTTTAATAAATCTCCAAAAATATATATAAAATATCATTTTCAAAATAAAAAAATATTCCAGAGGATCGCTAACATTTTTCTGCCATGATAAAAAGAACCTTGAACAAAAAAAAAGAGAGATGGGAGCTCATTCACTGTGTCCATCTGCGTTGTGTTAAATCCAGGATTATTCCTGCGCGCCGTCTCAGCCGTTACCTTGTTGACGAAGTCCTGGTAGCCCGGGTAGTACGTGGTGACGATGGAGAAGATGTACCAGTCGTACTCCTCCATGATGTTGAGGATGACCGAGGCCTGCTGCTCGATGGAGGGTCCGAACTGAAAGAACATGGAGTTGTCGTCCTGGAAGTGACACAGAAACACAACACAGTGAGTGTGTGTGAGTGTGAGTGGGTTGGCGTCACCACTGAACTTTAATCACACGCAGAGGAGAAACATTAATTCAGCTGCTTTGAATCTCCGGCTCACAGAGGACACCGGTGTGGGCTAATGTAATGATAGCGCTCGTGATTGTCATTAGTTGCCTTTATGACTCCTGTAATGAGTTTGTACACGTGGGTGGATGGGAAAAAAATGTAAATAATAAAAAAAAAAATCTGACGTCCATCTTTTTTTATGATGTGGTTCTTCTATTACAAGCGTTTTGGAACAACGCGAGCGCAAGCTGCACAATTTTAGAGGTTGGAAATGAACCATATAAACACCTCACGTGCACTTTAGATGAGACGTCACTAAGAAGCCTGGGCTTAATATGACAGACACAGATATTGTGCAGCAATGCAAACAGCAGCTCGGTCCGAGACAGACACTCACACAATAAACATCACAGACTGAAATCTGATTCTCGCCACCGGTGATGAAAAGTAATATTGAGCCGGACAGAAGGAGGAGGGGGAAGAGGAGTAGGAGGAGGAGGTGAGGAAGGCTGGGCTAGACAAGACTCTGCAACATGAGCCAGTGCATTGTGCATGTGCGTGCTAAATATCATATCATATAATGTGTGAGTGAATTCATGAATGATGTCAATTAAAGCGTTGATTATTTATTTTTTTTGAATTTTTGGGGTTCAATTGTGGATTTTACGGGAGAGAAATTAGTACGCACACAAAAGCACACAAAAGCACACACACGCGCACAGACACACACACACACACGTCGTGGTCATGCTGCTCGATTAACCCAATTCCATTTGTTCCTCCACTTTCTGTCCCTTCTCTCGTTCTCTCACCCTCTATCCATCTCAATCCATCTCTTCTCTCTCACTCCATCCTCCCAGTCACACCAGTGGAATTACTGCCAGGGCACAGTTATAATTGAATTTCCAGACTCGCACACTCTCGTTTTCCTCCTTCAAACCCCCCCCCCCCCCCCCCCCCCCCCCCCCCCTCCCCCCCTGGCTTTCTCTCTCTCTCTCTCTCCCACGCTCTCTTCTTTTTAAGAGCAGCATTAATGTACTGTCCAACATACTTATCCAGAGAGTGCCAGAGTTCGGCGCAATTTTCATTTGACTCTGAGGAAAAATACAAGCCAGAAGAAGACCGAAGCAGGGAATGGAGGGGGAGGAGGAGGCGAGATATGAGAGTAAAAAAAAAAAAAAAAAGAGCCGGTGGTGAGTGGGTTGGATGATAAGAAAGCTCCGGCAAAATGAAGTGCTGCACCAACACCTCTCTCCATTTACAGCAAAAATAATGACGGCCTGGCCGCATCACCACCTCCGCTGGCACGCGCTGATCGATTAGTGGGTATTAAAATTCCCAGAGGGAGCGCGGCGAGGCCAGCAGGAAGTGAGCCAGCGGTCACTGTCCTCTACCGAGGATCCACAGCTGACCGCGCGCGCACACACACACACACACACACACACACACACCAAACAATAGACAGGAGGAGGCTAAGCCACCACAGAGGCCCACTGCCGCCAGAGAGTGAGGGACCACATGCGTGCCCTCTTCTATGTGACACGCGTGTGTGCGTATGGGTGTGTTGGTGTGTCTGCATGTGTCAGGTTGCATGTGTGGGTGAATCTGGATGTTTTTTTGTTTTATTTTGTGTAGGTTTGCCCTCAGAAGGGCTGTATTACAGTATACCTGTGTGTGTGTGTGTGTGTGAGAGCGAGTTTGAGAGTGTGTGTGTGTGTGTCTGGTCACCGGGCCATGGTCTGCCTGCTCTGCCCCAGAGCACTCACACACTTGCGGAGCACTTATTTGACTTGGAAGGCAGAGTAAGTCAATAACTCAGGCATTTCAATTACACAGATAGAGCCACATCAGTGACTGCAAAAGAAATAGGCCCACTTCCAATCTTGCTCAGGAATATGCAGACACACACACACACACACACACACACACACAGGAGAATGACTTTTAACCCACAATACACATCCTCACCACACACACACACACCACCTGGACATATACTGGCAATGAGATATGCAGTAATGACAGAATAAAACAACACGAGGCACACTGCTAAATGGAAACGTGTGTTGCACAGTGATCACATGTAACACAATAAACCGAGATACGGGTACACACCTTGACATATGCACATCTACACTCTCATTTATTCCATTCTGTACATTTACATTGCGAGGTAAAGCGCGGTGCCATTATGAGGCTCTGACTCCTGTGTGTTTTTCACAATATATATACTGTATATATATATATTTTTTGGATCATCCCATCATGTGGACCTATGAAAACCTCTATAAATACATGCATATAAAAATAGAGATTGTTTCTTTTTTTTTTTTTTATCTGGTGCCATTTCACAATGAGTGCAAGGTTGACCAAATCCTGAAATAATCCAATACAAGAGAGGAAGTGCAACAAATCACTTCACAAATCTGGTTTGACATTTCCTCTACAACAATATTGATTTCCAGGCAATTTAATGAGCTTTAATTGGAATGCATACCATACAGGTATCCCCCCCCCACCCCCCCTCCCCAGAGGAAGCAGCGATGAGGCCGGGACGGAGATAAAAAGAGAAAGAGTGAGATAGAGAGGTGGAGCGAGTCACAGCGAGATGAGGGTGCCTGTTGCTGGGAGGTTTTTGGCAATGCATATTTCTATCCTAGCCTATAAAGGCTCCTTTGAACTTGAGCGTGGGGAGGGGGGGTTGGGGGTCTATCGACTGCTGCTACACTGCCTGATGGAAGCGAGAGAGAGAGAGAGAGAGAGCGAGAGGGAGAGAGGATGGAGGGAGGGATGAAAAGGAGAGTGGGAGGTGAGGCGGGAGAAAGGGGGAACAGCTGGCCCCTCGCTTAAATACAGTGAATTTAAAAGACAGTGGGCAGGAGATATAAACTCAGCACAGCCACGGGCATTCTCACACTCGCGCACACACAGACACACACTCACACACACACACACACACACACACACACACACTAACACACTCGGATAAAGCCTGTGAGCAGCCATTACACGTGTGCAGAAATTACGTATTGATGACAAGCCGCCTTCTCACCCCATGTTCTCTCTCTCTCTCCCGCTCTCTCTCTCTCTCCCTCTCCCTCTCTCTCTCTCTCCACACACTTATTATCTCTGCCTCAATTAAACCTCCGCTACACTCTTTTTTCCCCTCTCCTTTTGCCTTTTCCTGGTGCCCCATCATCACATTCCTTATCATGGTCGCCGACTTATCTTTAATCAACCACATACAAGCTTAATTAGCTCGCACATTTGTCAGACCATCATCTAATTAACAGTGACCTTATTTGAAGTACTTTTTGAACCTTAATTAAAATGAAAAAAAAAAAAAAGCAGCACAAGTCTTCATTGAAATATTTGACTCATTTTTAAACTCAACACGACTTGGAATGCAACCCGGACTACACCCTCACCGCCAGCGTGCCCTTCCCCCGGATTTAAAGGATGAGGAGATGTAGAAATAATAAAAAAGAAATTGGAAAAAAAAATATATATGGAAACCAAACGACAAAAAGAAACTGTATGGAACAAATTAAACTGAGTGAGAGACGCAGCGCAGGCGAGGCTGTATTGTTTCACATCTTAACACAATCAGAGGGTGTCTGAATGGAAGTTAATACCACTTAACACTCAAGAAACACACACATCCCCACATATACACACACACACGCACACACAGAACCACAGATCGTTTCTCTCTGGCCCATTTCTGCTCTAAGTTTAGCAGACGACCCACTGAGGGGCCTCTGCAGTCTGATGCTTTTTCCTGCTGCTGCTCTTGTTTGTCCCCTGGTCCTGGTAGGATAGTTATAGTTCTCGCTCTGACTCTGTGTGTGTGTGCGTGCGTGCGTGCGTGCGTGCGTGCGTGCGTCTGTGCACGCGGCCTCGTGTGAGTCTGAGCAGCTTGGCTGGAGATAAGGGTAAGTCTCATGTTTAAAACATATTTAAACATGGTCGAGCTTTTATATCTGAGTATTTGTTTATAAGACTATAGCAGGCAGGAGATATGTGATGAATAATAAGGTATATATGTATACTATATATATATATAAAAAATACATATAGATGTGAAATCACATTTAAAGAGATATTTGCTGTTTAAAAAGACTAATTTCTCTAAAAAGCCAAAAAAAATATGGAATGGGCGTAACTTCTTGTTTTCTTGTCACGTCACGGAAAAAGCAAATAAACAGGGTTCTTTCAGGACTAAATAAGATGGTGCTCTTTCATTTTTCTTCTTTCTGTCATTCCCGCAATACAAGGACACCGCCTGTTTCTTTCATTCTATTTCTGCTGAAAGGTTTATTATTTTATTTTTTATTTTATTTTTAACTCGTATGGCCTTTCAGTGCCCATTTAAAATGAAAATGCGTTCATGTTTCGGATGAAAACATGAAAAACTCCACGAGACGCAGTGATTTCCCATTATTCAACGATTGAACAAGAGTTAAGTAGATCCATGTGAGAAAACACACCAGATAAAACTGTGAAAACTATGAAACCAATAAAGTCGTTTATTTTTTCTATTTATTAAGTTAAAAACATCCGGTGAGAAGCCGAATCGACATCTGACCCCGGATCATTAGTGGGTCTGTCTGCTGCATTTGTTTTTTTCTCCTTCTTCTCCTCCTCCTCCTCCTCTCAAAGCAACAAGCTCTTCAGTGCTAATGTGAGGTGCGTTTAACCTTATTGACCCACAGAGCGTCAACACTGGAGGAGAGGACTAATAAGGCTCACCGGTTAGCTGCCGTGTTCTCGCCTAACTCTCACATTCTAAAAAGATATTTATATATATATATATTTTTTTTTAGGAGGACCACAGCGTCTCCCGCGGCAACTGTAAAGTGGTTTAGGGAGCCGGGGAGGAAGCGAGCTGTGGTCACACAGTAGAGAGGAGGAGCATGGGAGCAGGTGATGCTGTTATTTTTTTTTTAAGAGATGAGAGGGAGATGGATATCTATTTAGATTTTTTTTCCCCCAGACTAAAATAATCATGTATAAGCATTTTTTTTTTTTCCTGTTGTGTCACGTTTGTTGTCAGACTCCGAGGCTCCGATTGGACGGAGACGGATGGAATGTGTGGCTGAGACGGAGCGGAATATATATACAAAAATGAAATCAGAATGGTTACAGATAAAGGAAGTGAGGCCTTTTATGGCCTCCGCCAGGCGCATCACAGCATCCAGCCGGATAAAGGAGGTGCGTAAACCTATTTACATGTCCTGGGGTTAATGGAATGGACCGTTTCCATTGCTGCTCAGAGGAGCCGATAAATAACCCGCCAGGGACATTTGACCCCGGGATTAGACGCAGATAAAAAAAAAAAATGTTTGTGGGCTTTTTTTTTTTTTTTCCCTGAGTGAGGCAGACGGGGGACCGTAAGTTTGAGATAAGGCGTGTTATTTATCCATTTATTCCCTCTCCACTCTCTCCATCTGTCCTCAGCTATCTCTCCTCCTCCTGTCATATCGGCTGATTTCCATCTCCTGCTCCGGCTTGCCCTCCACTCGCCACTCTTTATCTTTCCCCCTATTATGCCCCCCCCCCACCCCCGCACTCTCCCCACCTTCCCTCCTCTTTTTTTCCTCCCCCCTGACACTCGTTTTCTCTCTGCTGTCTTATTCTGTGGCTTCCTTCCTCCTCCCTCCCTCTCTCTCTATCATTCATGCATCCCAGGGTGCACCTGGGCTGCGCCTGTCAGTGGTAGGCCCAGAGCCATCGTCATGCTGGGGCTGTTTCTCGCCACTTCACACCACAAAAAAACTTCCCCTTACACACACACACACGCTCGCGCGCACACGCACACACACACCACACACACACTGGTTTCTTCACTTCTTTCTCATATTCTATCGTTTATCTAGAATGCGCTCTATGTGTGCAGCTACCAAACAAGGTTCAAGGTCAACATTCCCCCTTAAGTCTTCAGCTTGTGGAAATAAGTGAAACATGCAACCATTCCATCTTCAGAGGAGAGCGAGGGAGGAGGAGGAAGAGGAGGAAGAGGAGGAGGGGGAGAGGCGAACAGAGAGCAAAGGGAAATAGAGTGAGAGTACGGCTGATATGTGCTTCTGTGTTCTTTTCCTGGCAACACGATAAAGGCCCGCTCTCAGTCACTGTCAGCGCTGAGACCACCCTCTCTATCCCCCCCCCCTCACCCCTCCCAAAGCAAAGACTGCTCTCTCTATCTCGCTCCTCTTTTATCTCCACCGCTCCCTTTTCTCTCCCGTCCTCTACATTTAACATCTTCAATTCAGACATTTAGCCCAACGCTCTCATCCACGGTGACTTTTACAGAGAAGAAGTACAGAATGAGTCCTCCTCCTCTTCCTGCTGCTCCGGCTCCTCGAGAAAACAGGAGAGGTCAGAGGTCGACCACGTGACAGATGAGACCAATGTTCCGCAGGGGTGGGATACGTGAAACCAAACATCCATCTGCCCTGTCACTGTTTCATAATGCTGCGTAAAAGCGCTCATCTCTGATTATGACGCCATCACATTCCTTCTTGCTTAGCTGTTTAAATGTGTGTGTGTGTGTGTGTGTTTTCTATTAAAACAAGGAAGAGCCAGCAAAGTTTGAAAAAAGAAAAAAAAACAAAAGACAAGAGAGCAGGGAGTGCACCAGAGACGTGAGAAGTTGTTTTGCTGTAGAACAGATGGAGATGAGAAACTTGCGGCTGGATTTATAAATACTTCAAACTGTATAATTCCTAATCCCAGGCTTCACTCACTTCCTCAGCATCCCTCTCTCCAGTTTTCAACATTTCAAAACATTCGAATGTATTCATTTATTTTGCATGACCACGCTTCAAGTGAAAATCCCTAAGATTTACAGGAAATCACATCCACTTTTTGACACTATTAATGTTGGGGTTGTTTTTTGCTAATAGCCAAATTCCCAATCCCCCCCCCCCCCTCTTTTTCACATGGCCCTCTCACTCGCTCTCAGGAAAAGAAAGATGAGGTAACCGTACTTTCTTTGCCACTCTTCTCTCTTCCTCCCACATGTGGGCCGTCTCCTCTCCTCTGCGTGACAGCAGTCCTGTGGCTGCCAAGGCTTTTTAAACACAACTATATCTAAATGGCGCACAACAGCCCATTAGAGTCATCAGGCCGTTAAAGCAGCAACCAGCAACCTTCAGCGTGGCAATTAGGAATATTTCACACACACACACACACACACCCAGCCATTATTCTCCTCCGCATGCTCTCCCTCTCCCCCACTTCATTTCATCTCTTCCTCTCTCCTTCTGTTCTCACCCGTCCTCTCATCCCTCTCTCATTTACCCGTGCACGCTCTCCACTCACGTGCACTCCACTTCACACGCACGCACACACACGCACGCCCACACTGATCCAACCCCCCTTTTCCTCCGTCCTCTTGACTCCGCGGTCCACACAGTGGTCGTGCGACAGCGGCCCCCTCGATCAGTGTCGCTCATCGATTTGCAGATTTCACGCGGCCGGAACGCCGGTCGACACGGGCGAAATGAAAAAAAGAAAAAAAAAGAATATAGGCCAAGATAATGGGGAGTGCAGGGGAGGAGAGGCGCAGCGTGCCGCGGGTACATTGGCAACACGGGCACATCAGACCTGTGGCGGTTCTGTAAAAGATGAATGTGCGGGGACTAGGAATAGGTGGGGAAAACAACACTGAGCCTCCTCTGCCGTTTGTATCTCTGAGCCAGCCGAGGAACAGATTCCAGGCCAATAGAGCACACCTTGGAATCATTGAATTGAGAAAGAAAAATGGAGTGGAATGGGGACAGAGGAGGAAGTGTGTCTCGTTTTATAAGCAGCTGTTAATCACGGAGAAATTTCCTTCACACGACATATAGATTTCTGTAAACCTAAAAAAAAGCCCCCCCCCCAAAAAAAAACATAGCTGGAAACCAAATGATAAAGAAATTGGCAGTTTCTCTGTGTGCCTGAGCCAAAGCCAGCATCATTAAATGTAAAAAAAATAAAAAAAAAAAGAATCTGCCTGACCTGACTGGTCCGCTGCCGTGAAAATATCAAGCGACACAAGAGTTCACAGCCTAGAAATTTGCTAATTTGAATTCTTAAAATATGCAAACGTTTGGATGAGGAGTGTTTGATAACCCGGAGTGATGCTGCCTGGATAAAAATGATCAATCCGAGGAGCCATTTGCAGCCACTAGTTCACAGCTGGGGTTATAATGAATTTAAATCGCCTTTAAACCTTTCGCTGGTTAATTAACCCTGAGGATGTGATTTCATGGGCACACACACACACACACACACACACCTCTGATTTCCAATTTTTTCTACATCCATAAGCATTGGTTATGATTTCACACCTAGTCAGCCCGCTCCCATCCCCCTCCTCCCTCATCTCCTCGCAGACCCACAGTCGGATGCTGCAGGATGCAGCCGGAAAACGTGCACAATCCAAAAAAACGAACGTGCACACACAATCATGTGTACCTGTGTATGTCCACACACACACACACATCCCAACTATGGCACTAAAGCCAGGCTTTTTGGCAGTCACATCTCCCCACCCTCCGGCACGCCGAGTGTCTATGAAAAAAAAAAAAAAAAAAAGTTGGATCTTTGCATCTGGAGCCTGCTGGTGACTCGCACACATACACACTCAAAAATGGCATTAATGTCAATATAAATACTTCATTTCTGTGCAGGTCCACCATGGCAGCCGTGTTTATTGGCCATACTGTGCAGCTTCATGCCAGGGAAAAAAAAGAGAGAAAGCAAGGCACCAAAAATAGAATTTTAGGTGTTTGCTTTTTCCACCTACATTTCAAAATCTTAACTACAACGTGTGCTTGTGTGTGTGTGTGTGTGTGTGTGTGACGTTATCTCCCTCTCAGCTTGTTAACATAGCTCCGCTACCTCTTTGTCTGCTTCGTCTCATCGCTCTTGTCTCCGTCTCCATCCAAAGAATCTGAATTCTTAATTAAAGAGTATTCATTTTGAAAAGATCGCTAAAAATATCCGTGAGAACGTGGCATCGCTGCGGTGCATTAACTCTCGCACGCACGCGGGACATTATTGGCCACCGGGTTGCGTTTCATAATCTTCACACTGCACACAATCCAAGGCGTCACACATAGAAAGCACACAATGCATACTGTAAAAAACAAAATGCTGTGTGGGGTGATATAAAACTACCATGACAGCTCATGAGATGGAGTCGGGCAGGCTGCGTTCAGCAGACACATCCCGCAGCAGGTGATGGAGGTGCAGTGCTGCACTCCGTGCGTTGCATTATAGTGACTTTCAGGATGCGAGCTCAGCTGTAATGCGTTACGCAACCACGGTGATGTAACGGTATTTAACGCGCAGGTAAGCTGGGCCTCGGTCCAGTAAAGGTGAGGCGAGGTGACATAGCATCAATAATGTTGTCACGTGGATGCACAAACCGCACGCACACACACAAACTCAATTCATCCCTGCTGTGGAATCGACACACAAAAAAAAAAATACCACAACACATGCAGTGTTGTTTTAGACAAGGCTAGTTGCAGTATGTTAATTTGGTGATTAAATAGGATTATACATTCATTAGGAAATGATTCCATCAAATGAATTTGTCCTTATATGATACCTATTTCTATTTATGTAAATTCTAAGATCCCTGATGAAAAATATCTTTGTGTGTGTGTGTGTATATATATATATATATATATAAAATCAACAATCAAATGCCAAGCAATATAAATATGAACACATATATAGGAGGGAAGAGAAAAATAACAAATAACAGGGCTGCAATAATCCACTGCCAGACAGAAAGGTCACATTATGAGGTCCGGCAATGTGCACTTTGATATTGGAGTTTTGAAAGCGGGCTGGGGACGAGTCACAGATTCAAAATAGGCTGAAACATCTGTGTCCAATCTGCAGGTGCACTGACTAAAACTTTAAAAAAAAAAAGAAAAAAAGAAAAGAAAAAGCCAAATCTATTCACAGCTTTTACAAAGCGAAAACTCTCCAGCTGGGACACGGTGGACACACAAAGGAGGAGCAACAAAGAAAACAAAGTCACAAAGCATTCCGTTGCACATGATATATATATATATTATGATTATACTATCCATATTTGTTGTACTGTTGCTTAAACGCAGGATCTGACCAGCTCCTCCACTAGTATTCCATCATGACCCCTCATGTGCCTTGATCCAGGGTCATACAAAAAAAAAAGATGACCTAATCAAAGAGGGCTCTCATAGCTACGGAGAAGGAAGATTAGCATCATGGCTCCGCCTCTTTTTTTCTTTCTCAGCCATGTTAAGTGATCACCTGACCAGGAATGTCGCACGCACGCACGCACACTCCCACTCCCTGCTTTCCCACGCTTCTTCCATGGCTCGCCTGAGCTTAACTGTCCTCTCTCTGATTATTTGAACTTTTCTGTCCCACCCTCCCGTTTTATCTTCTCCTCCTGTTCCTGATTGGATTATTCATATTATTTCCCCAAATGGATTTTCGTTCTGACGATTCAGCATTTAGAATGAATATTTTAAGTCTAAAAAAGTTACGGTCCACCAAATGGATAATTATGCACAGCACTCAGCTGGAATTTATAGAGTGGAGTTTAGGGTGTTGATTTTCAACCCTGAAGGCTCTTTTCCTCTCGCCCTCTCTCTCTCTCTCTCACTCATTCTCTCTCTCGTTTCCTCTTTGTCTCTGGCCATCTCTCACTCTGTCCTACTTTTGAACCCAGTTATTCCATCTATCACTCGATCCTCCCTCCAGACCCTCTCCGTTGCCAAACCCTTACCCTCCTGCCCTGCTTCTCTCTCTCCTCCTCCCACTATCTCTCCCTCGCCCCGCTTCTCCTTTTTTTTTCTTCTCCTCCCCTCTCAATCACCCTCTCTGCAATGTTAATTCAAGTCGCCTGGTTCGGGAGGACAGTCCAGTTCCAATAATGCCCGAAGCACTTAGGAGAACATAATCAATCTCCCCCTTTCCCTTTATTCTCTCTCCATTTTCTCGCCCAATTTTATATTCCCTCCATATGTGGAACAGGACTCCAACTCTCTGCCTTCTTTTAACTCTCTTTCTCTCCCTCTCTCTCTCTCTCTCTGTCTCTATCTCAACGCTCTGTTCTAATCAAGCCTGTTTCATTTGAATATTTTATGCCCGCTCTCTAAATGTGTCGCTTCTGTTAATGCAAGCATGACAGTACGCAGAAGACTATGAGCGGCCTGGTTTGGCCTCGGCCACTTTATTTTGCTACGCAGTTTTTTTTTTTTTTTTTTACGTATAGGACCCTCGTGCATGAGGACGCACAAAAATTCAGCAACATTCAGCGACATCATTTCATCTCTTTGTGCCTTCATAAGAGCAAACTCTTGCAGGTTCCATAATGCATCTCTAAAAGTGTGTTTTTTTTTTTTTTTTTACAGATTATACCGCGACACAGGGAACATTGCAGATTGTGATTGGCCAGAAGGTGAAAGGGGAACGGAAGGAAGCTACAGAGAGGCGAAGCTCAAATATCTGGGGACTGAGGTCATTTGTACAACCGCTAGGGATGGACATGGATGTCTCAAAAGACCTACATATATAAGACCTATTTCATATTTAAAACAGGAAAATATGACGTAAATCAATTATAAATGATATCATTTGATAAATAAATGAGCAGGACCAAAATGGTCCAAGTTTGTATGTTATATATATACAAAGACAAACTCTTTGCTTTAACTTTACATCTAATTCTGCTCTTTGTCTTCCCCACAGCCACCCACCACGTCTTTCCATCTGTCCCTCCATCCGCTTCGCCTTCGCACGTTTTTAAAATCTCTCTCTCCCTCTTCCCCTTCCTCCCTTGTCAGTCCGTCCCTGGCTGTTTCATGTACACGCACACCTCTCCTCAGGTGTCAGCTGCCACGCTGTCAGGTTTTAGTGGAGACAGGTGGAAAACAGGGAGGAAGAACCCACCACGTCTTTCCATCTGTCCCTCCATCCGCTTCGCCTTCGCACGTTTTTAAAATCTCTCTCTCCCTCTTCCCCTTCCTCCCTTGTCAGTCCGTCCCTGGCTGTTTCATGTACACGCACACCTCTCCTCAGGTGTCAGCTGCCGCGCTGTCAGGTTTTAGTGGAGACAGGTGGAAAACAGGGAGGAAGAGACGGACAGAGAGAAAGGAACGGAAGGAGGACAGATCGGATGAGGAAGGCACAGAGAGAGAGAGAGAGAGAGAGAGAGAATGACAAAGTGAAAGAGTGCTGGAGAGAGGCTGAGACAGGGAGTGGAATACTTCTAATTCACAGAGACGGGCTGCGTTTCCGTGGCAACGTGGTTTCCATCGTAACAGCCCTGCTAAGGATGCCATTAGTGGGGAACAAAAAGAGAATGCCACTTACTGCTTGTGTTGAGCGCGCACACGCGCGCACACACACACACACACACGCGCAAGCAGAGCGACACACACAAAAACCCAACAGTCACCTACTTGCATTTATTCATTCTACTCCACTAACAAACACACAAGCACTCAGACCAGACATACACACACGCGCGCGCGGGGCGGGCACAGCCACCCACACAACGCTCTTTTCTGCCCCTTTCAACT
The DNA here is from genome assembly GCA_016785305.1 of Colistium nudipinnis. Lineage (NCBI taxonomy): Eukaryota > Metazoa > Chordata > Actinopteri > Pleuronectiformes > Rhombosoleidae > Colistium > Colistium nudipinnis. The sequence goes on along the minus strand of JAFBJU010000933.1, from coordinate 438,494 downwards.
CACAACTCAATGCGCATCCTGCTGCCACTTCCCCGCTGCCCACACAGGACGAGCGCAGACATAAACTCACGTGTTTCACACCTGCCGTCCGTCCCGCAGGAAGGAAGGAGGAAACACTCAAATCCTTCCACGTGAGCAGCCTCCATATTTTTTTTTTGATAGGAGTTTTGCATTGCTGACCCTAAGCATTTGCATTCCGGTATGCTGCAGATTCTCAAAGGGGGGCCGAGAAAAACAACCGCGAGAGGAGAACCGCGCACAATTTGTGAATCAGCAACACAGCAAGTACACCACAGTGAAAGGTGGGACGGTGAAACCAGCAGCGCCGCGGCTGCAGGAAAAGAAAAAAAAAAACATCCTATTCCAGCATGATTTCTGAATACTCTGAATACAATTTTTTTTTTTTTGTATTCCGGGGACATATTGATAGTAGGTGATACGCACGGCCCTTTTGCTTCAGCGCTCAGTGATGCTCAGTGGCATCTCGATGGATTTGACAGGATGAGAGAGGCCGGGAGCAGGAATCCGTGGACCAGATGGAGCCGGGCCCAAAAATGTGGGTGTGTTCATTCATGAGACTTAGGACTCATGGTATTTAAGCAGTGTACATTTATCTCAAGTATGAAGTAAGTTAACAAACCCAGATCAGTAGTTGAGCACCCTATCTGAAGCCGGATATTAAGAGTGCGTGTGGATATTACTGCAGGCAGCAGGCATGTTGCCGTGCTCCGCTCCGGGGCATCGCAGAAAATAACCTACTTTCCACTGCAGGGCCGACGAACGGGCAAACGGAGCCGGCTCCTCCTAACCTCCTGCATGCCACTGAAAATGAAACGTCATTTGTCGTGCTCCTTATTGCCAAGCAGGCATCCAACCAAACCCCCCAAAAACGGTTTCACTCCAAAAATGAGAGTGATCAAATTCTTTTTAACTGTCAAGAAGTAAAGGTATGAAAATGAAACATCTCAGAGGTTACTATAGGTCACTTTATTATTTTTTTTTTAATGAAGTGCACTTGCACTATAAATTTTGCCGAGCTTTCCCATTTGCATTTAATCATGCGCCTAACAATCTCGGAATTGGAAAGCAGTTGGACAGTTATTTGAATTACTTGTGCCAATGCGTTTGAACTCTACAGACTCGGACACAGTGACTCAGTGGCAGGTGGAGGCTGCGAGGTCACCCACAGCTGGTCTCATATCATCCCAGGAGTCCGACTCTGAGAATCCTGACGTTAATACGAGCGCAGGAGGCAGCCTGGAGACACTGTATGTGTAGGAACACACCATTACGGTGTATGTGTGTGTGTGCACAATGTACAACGGGAAGAAAAATGTACTTTGTATGCAACAGCAGGTTTACCTATGGAGTGATGCTGCAGCTTCAGAAAAAGCAGTAAGCCTCGGTGTGTGTGTGTGTGTGTGTGTGTGTGTGTGGTGGTTTACTCTGTCTCACTGTGCGTCTCTCTGGGCAACGCATGTTTGGTGACTCCATCCATCACGCACAATTGTGTCCTGGCTGTTTTTTTCTGCCAAATAAGTTATCAAAAAGATGCAAAAAGGTGTGTGTGTGTGGGGGGGGGCGGGGGTGGGGTACATTTTAAAAAATATAGCGCAGATATAAAACAGATGCGGGTGAATAGTTTTCTTGATTACATAAACCACCGCAGGGTGCGACTCGGAAGAAAAATGATGCTCGTGCCCACAGATAGCGGTGGAGCGGTTAAGTCGGACGCCCCCGAGGCTTTTTCCGCATCCCCCTCCTGACCTTGGATCCAAACTTTCTCCTCTCGGTTGAAATCTCGGCTGTTTAGAGTCTAAATCATTCCAAAGCCACCGATGCCAGGTACATATGATGAGTGTGGTAATTGAGGTGGATGTGTTTATGGGTGGTAAGGGTGAAGACGCAGTATGTGGGGCAAGGATTTGGTGGTGGTGGTGGGGGTCCAAATGATGGACAACGGTCAGAGACCTAACACTAGATATGTTGGAAAAAATAAATAAATAATGTGGCTGGAATGTTGTATTTTCTAAAACTTGGAATTTGCGTAAAATGGTCCGAGCAGGGATTTATTTTGACGTAATTAAATGAAAATGTGCGTTGCGTTTGTGAAGTTGGTGGAAAAATATACAGGAAAAAACGTATTTCCAAAAGATCTCACAACAACTACAGTTGGGAGTTTTTGAAAAAAATAATTCCAGCATATATTTTTGGTCAGAAAGCCCCCCAAAAAAACGACACTTCAGAAAAAGACAAATGTCTGTGACGACGCGATGCGTCAGACACACCGAGTCCCATTCCACCGTCCCAGAATCCGCTTCTCGTATTTCTCACTGTGCTAGATAAAGCACACAACGCCAGTGCTGGAATATACATGTCATTCCAAACAGTGCAGTAGGATAAAGAGCCCTGCATCCATTGATTGTTTTTTATTTTTTATTTTTTTTGAAAAACAAGGCTCGGGGTTTAGGGCCAGCTGTTCAACTCCGCGGTGGATCTACAGAATACTGTAAATGTCATGTTTCAGCCCCTCCAGGGTGTCGTTGGGTCCCATGATTGCTTTGCATGATCTCATAACAGCCAAAGGTGCTGTGTAAAGGAATATCACGGTTGTGCCGGACCCCAAGGTGAAAACATGGCTCTACAATGATGATGCTATATTTCAAGAAGATAACAGCCCCCTATATATACACACACACACAAACACACACACACACACACACACGAGGGCAGATTTATGAGCACAGGACAAAATCATTTTCCACGGCCTCCACTCTCAGGCCGTCCCTAAACTTAAATATTCTCCTCTGAATATACAGACGATATGGACTGCAGCAGTTCCGAGAAAAAATGCATTCAAATAAATTAAAAAAATGCAAAATACAACCCATATTCTAATTTACCTTATGTGTCTCTGGTTGGATTTAATTTCTGCCCCATGATCCAACCCATGCAGCACCATTTTCTTTTTCTTTTTTTTTTACATACAGGTACACAGCTAGATTTACTAAAACAAGCGGACACAAACTTGGTTTTCTTTGCCGTTGTTCACTTATCTTTGTTGCCGCTGTCACTTGTAAGAGAAATAAAAGTTCAGCTACAGTACGTTTGCCGAATCCACTTCATCTAACGTGACGCACGGCGCAGCCGCTTTAGGCGGGCGCTACTATCATCTGGCCCTCATCCAGAACAAGGCGAGAATAGCACACGGGTCCGGGCTCATTACTTCCACCCGCTTATCTAATATAAAATAACCTTGGCATAAGTTAGGGGGGAACTATACAAAGACTTTTCTGCAAAGGTATGTCCCTGAGGCCAAGTTCACCACGCGAATAATAAAATGTGGATAATGGAATTTGAACCAACTTCCTAGGTATTTTTTACAATTAGAGCATCTGTAGATTTATGGTCAATATGTAAACAAATCATTTTAATCAATTTTAAAAAAAATGTGCAGGCTTGTGGCTCGGATTTTTGCAAGATGTGCGAGATTGTTGTTTTGCTGGTGCTGGTGGTACTGGTTGTTGTCCTGGTACTCAGCGTACTGTTCATTAGAATATTGCGTCGTTTAAACCCACCCCTCCACCCCACCACCACCCCCCTTTGCACCCAGCCCCCTCATGCCAATAAAAGTTTATTAAGCCCTTTGCAAATGCAAATCAGTCCGTCGGCCGAGCTCCAGTCTACCAAACAAGTGTCTGATATGGGACTGATGCAAAGGATGAAATCCCCCGCGGGAGTTCATTTATTGATAACGATGACGATGAACGTCTGGTGAGACTGAGCAGGGTAATGGCGATGAAGAACAATGGGGCTTACAAAAGAAGACATGTCCAACGGCAGGACAATAAAAGTTAGGATGAATGTTTAAGTGTAATATGCTAGAAAAAAAAAAGTTCAGCACCTTGATATTTTAACTAAAACTGTCCAAAATTGAAATGAGCTGAAGTTCCCTAATCTTTTCCTTTGTAATGCGTCTCATCAGATGAACAGGTCAAAAAATGGAGCACTGGACATCGGGAGACACGTCAAGCTCCCGCAGCACGACTGTCCAGCCTAAAGGTCCAGAGCGCCTCAGGCTCCTCTCTCTGCCATTTCATTCCACCACTATTGATTGTTTTGGGCCTCGTTTGGAAAAGATTGGCAGGAGGAACGAGACGAGTTCCTATTTATGCCCCCCCCTCCCCACTTCAACCGGTCTGCGTGGCCCTCCTCAAACCTGTGGGTGAGAATGCTGATTGGCACCCACTTTCACTGAATAAAGTAGAGGCAGTTAAAAAAAAAACTCATCTGTGGGATTCATTGGTCTTGAATTTAATTGTTTGCGCCTCACCGAGACCAGCAGCACCCCCGAGTATAAAAATTCCAAAGAATATCAAATTTGTCATTTCGGCCCTTGGAAAACGTATAGTCCACAAAAATGTAACGGATGTACACTTCCCATTCCAATACATGAATATGAAATCCTATTTTTGTGCCGCATGACCACTACAAGGTCGACAACAATGCTTCCAGGTGTGCTGTGTGGCCGCGTCGGCCTTCGCACGACTGCAAGTATCCACGCCGAAACACGCATCATACATGCTGGAGGTGTACATGCATGTGTATCCGCCACGTGTGACTCATACAGGTGTGTTCTGTCTCTCTAAACGTGTTTCTGTGGATGCCGAAGGCAGGTGGACGTGCGAGGGGGAGGGAGGGAGAGAGAGAGAGAGAGAGAGAGAGGACTAAAGAGGAGGTGGTGTTTGCTGTAATTCGGAACAAGTGAGGGGAGGGGCAACATTTACATTTACATTCGAGCACGCCTGGCCTCAACTCACATGACGCGAGAAAAGAGAGAGAGACGAGCGAGCAAGAGAGAGAGAGAGAGAGAGAGAGCACCGGAGCAGCTGAGATGAAATACAGAGAGGGAGAGATGGAACGAGACAGAATGGGGTTGAGCGAAAAAGATCTGCTCTGCGTTTCTTGGTTGTTATTAGTACAAAAAAAAAAAAAAATCCTTTAACCCCAGGAATGTATTTGTGGAGGAGAATCTTTGAAGATAAGGAGCGGGAATTTTCAAAAGAAAGTAAATATAAGGATCTAGGGATTTATCTAAAAAAATAAATCTAATCTGCCATAAGATAAAAATAGGGAAAAACGTTTTAAGGAAACTAAAAAGGGGAATTCTATTTGTAAAAAACAAAAAATGTAAATGTAAGATTGTGTGCGTGTGCGTGTGCGTGTGCGCGTGCGTCACAGCATGTGGCTCTGACGAGGGCCAGCTTGGCACAGCGTCGGTGAGTAATTGAGCGAGTGCATTGTGCTCTTCGCTCCTTTACTTCCTTTTCCTTCCACGCCCCCCTCCGCTCTTTTATCCTTTTATTCCCTCCTTCTCCCCTGCTTCTCGCTTTCTGTCCACTGAGACAAGGATTTATGACAGACGGTCTGCAGAGGAGGCCGAGGGTGAAGCGGCGCATGGACAAAGTGACAAAGAAAACAAGGAAAGGGTCAAAAAGAAAAAGGAGGAAATTAGAGGTTTGATCAGGAGCAAAACTGGTGGAATTTTATAAAGTGAAAAATGTGAAGAATAGTAATGAGTTACTGTCAATACTGTATCTTAAACAACAGCACTCTGCTTTTATGCTCCATAATTTCTCCAAAACTGACCATGTGCCACAAACCATAAAATCCCAGGGTGAAACCCCTTTCTCCCATTTGTTTATCCTGATTATCCACGAGAAACTTCCTGGTTCATTCATGGTTGGGGAAAAATGAATACTACGTCTCAGTTTGGAATGACGGCCTTATCCTCAGTGACTTCCAGTGACGATGAGGCAGAGTCTCACTCAATGATATCCTCCCAGGAACACCGTGGGTGCCGGAGGGGCCGAACGTGCGAATGTTTGTTGGCGAGACCGCCTCGCCACTCGTCTCTCCGGCAGCGAGAGAGACCCAGGCTTATAAACGGTCAGACGTAAACGGCGTTTGGGTGGACGGAAGGCGTTTCATCCATTTATTATAAGGGCTGTGGGGGTGGTCATTAACTATTCCTCAATCTCTGCTCTCCACTCCTCTGCTCTCCGTATGCACTGTACGCCTTATAGGAAAAAACACAGACTCATCTCAGCCTATGAATAGATAGAGGTCCACTCCCTCTCCACCTCTGAATCGGGGGCGGAGGCAGGTGGAGATAAGGCTAATAAGGGTCCTGGCAAAGGGCTGGTGGTAGGTCCCCACAGGGATAAGAGGGGAGGATGGATATCAGAGGAGGGGAGGAAAGAGAGGGGGGGGGGGGGGGGGGGGGGGGGGGGGGGTGCTTGTAGATCATGGTGCTGGTTGTGGCGAGGTGAGGAGAGTTTGGGGGAAAAAAAGGAAGGGCTACACTATTTGTGTCCAGAGGGAAGATAGGTAATAAGGGAAAAAAGAGGAGGAGTGAGGGAGGATGAGGGTGGTGCAACTGTTGCTATGAAGTAAGGGGGAGGGATGGGGAGGTGGGAAGGGAAGAGAGGTGTAAGCGCAGGGCCAGAGGGAGTCAGGAGATGTGAGGAGAAGGTGTGGTGTACCAGGGGGACAGAGTGAGAATGAAGGAAAGGAGGCCAAGCAGGCGAGAGAGAGAGGAGAGACACACAAAAAGGCACGGGTGGGGTTGGGAGGGATGTTTTTATTTCCAGAAGGAGGTTAAAGAATAGAAGTGGGTGGATGTGTGGGGGGGGGGGGAGAGACCCAGATTGAAGGATAAACAAAGCAGAATAAGGACACCAAGAAATAGAAAATATTCTGATTTGTTTTCATTCTGCTTAATCGTTATGTGAAAGCATCTATAATCTATAATTTTTTCGAAAAAAAATAAATAATAAAAAAAAACTTCCCCAATCAATCTACTGAATGGGAGCAATCTGTCCATGATGTAAAGCAATGGAGCAGAGAGAAATAGAATTCGGGCTGAGAAGAGTGAAAGTGAGTCAGATCGGAGAGGGGGGAGAGGGAGGGAGGGAGGGGGGGCCGGAAAAAGTTATGGGGTGAGTTTAAAAATGGCCACATTCTAAATGGCCGGAGTAAATTGAGACCAACGGGGTTGGAAAATAGGACACATAAATTAAGGGGCCCTCAATATTTCCCGCTCCCTCTCCCTTCCATGCACTTTCTCTCTCTCTCTCTCTCTCTCTCTCTCTCTCTCTCTGCAGAAAAGGAGAACACACACACACACACACACACAGTGGATTGTCACGTTTTCTAAACCGGGACAATGAGAAACCTCAAGCTGACGGAACCTATGAGAATATTCATTTTATAAAGGCTTGCGTGATGAGAGCGAGCAATCATGGAAAAAGAAAGACTTTCCAAACAATTGTGTTGTTATTTTTTGGGGGGGAATTTGAGCATAAATGTCAGTTATGTAAAGTAAGAGGTCCAGCTTTTGCAATCAAAATAGGAAAATGATTCCTTTAAACACACAAAAACACAAAAACTGGGGGCAACCGGGAATAAAAAGTGAGGAGCAAAAAAAAAAAAAAAAAAGGATCGAAATCGGAAAAAAAACGCTTGCCTCCACACAACCAAATCCATGAATGAACGGAACAATTGAGAGAGAGAGAGAGAGAGAGAGAGAGAGAGAGAGAGAGAGTGACGTGGACGGAGAAATGGGAAGCGGAATAAAAACTGACAAAGGGAGAAAGAGAGAGAGAGAGAAGTCAGGCACAGGAACACTGGCTTTTAATTCTCTTATCATTTACAAACGCTCCTAATTGCGTCTGTGTTTTAGCGAGGACGCGGCGCTGCCAAGCTGAACAGCGCATTACATTAATAGAGTACAGGACCTCGGTGATTACTACAACACGAGGTGCTGCTGAGGGACATTAATTATATATTTATACAATATATAATTGGAAATATATAAAGGCTGCCACATTCACGTTCAACCCACCGGACGAAAGCCCCCCCCCCCCCCCCCCCCCCCCCCCCCCCCCCCCCGAGAGGAGGAGGAGGAGGAGGAGGAGGTGCAGAGAGGACCTCAAACAGGAAACGATGTCGATTGTCACCCAACAAAAATGGAACAAAAGGACAATTTCCTCTAATTGTCGGACAAGCGGATACACAAAAGGACGAGAAAAAACATGTTTTGGTGGACAATGAGGTTTGAACGGTTATTATTTCCACTGCGCCGGGATTAAACGGGTTCAACTCCAACTTCACACGTTTGCGCGCACACACACCATTCACCCCGACAATTATCCCCAAACAACGCCAATCTGCGGCGGCATCGAGCCTACACACACACACACACACAAAATCGCCCCCCCCCGCCTCTCTCTCTTATTTTTTTGCAGAAGCGTGGACACCCACAGGCAAACGACAACATTTTGAAAAGCCAGGGAATTATTTGGGCAAAAAGTTAATTGATGGCATCCTGCTGCTATTGTTCCTGGAGAAGGCTGCCGGTTACACAAAAGATGGCAGTGAACACAATCTGTGTGTGTGTGTGTGTGTGTGGGTGCGGTGCAACTGCAACAGGCACTTGTGTGCTTCGTAATGGCCAAGTTGCATCGGTCGCTCGCGGTGGATCTAGAATATTGAACATTCCTGTTTTTTGATTCATCAAATTTAAAATCCAGTGTGTCTTTTTTGGACACTTAAGAACACACACGTGTGGGCCTACTTGTGCTGTTTTTGTGCGCCCGCCTGCTTAACTCTACATGTGTGCAAATGTTAATCCTATCCTATCGTGATTTCCCTCAGCTCATCAGGGTTTTGTTTGTCGTCCTTTATCTTTTAATTTTTTTTATTAATAATTGCTGACAATCGTACACTCAAATCCTACGAAGGAGAGGATGAAATCTCTCCCCTGATCTACAGCCGCCGCTTCAGCTTCCTGTCGTAGATTAGCTCGCAGTTTTTGCGTATTGTGTAGCGGCCCGGGGGGTGATCGAGGACAATCACAGCTATTTGTAACGCAACAAAGCCATACCTTCTACACAAGCCGAGGGAAACGTGATAATATGAGCATTAGCCAGAAGCTCTAGATTGCTCGCACACGCGCGCACGCGCACACACACACACACACACACACACACACACACACACACACACACACACACACACACACACACACACACACACACACACACACACACAGGGTGGCGCTGGAAACCACTACTGACACAACACTGGCAACCACAGCCACGTTGGCTGGGCAACAACGCACACAGGAACGCACAAGGACACACACACACACACACACACACAGACACACACAGGCCCTTAAAGTGTTGGACGTCTTCCTCCTCTCCATCTCCTCCTCATCCTTCATCCTGTCCCGTCTTTCACAGATGTGGCTACAGCTGTGCTCCTCTTCTATCCAAACTACCATTTCCTGAGCAAAGACCAACACACACACACACACACACACACACACACACACACACACACACACACACACACACACACACACACACACACACACTGTCTGTGTGTGTGTGTCACTCTTCCCCTCTCAGTGCACTCATCCTCTTACTTAAAGGCCCGGACCGCCCTCACTGATCTTACTCATTGATATAGATGTGAGTGCCCTGTGGCTCCACATTCATCTCTCTCTCTCTCTTTCTCTCGACCCTTCTTCTTCATTCGGCCTCCTTCACCTCTTTAATTCACCCCCGAACATCAACCTCAGACGCACGCACGCACGCACGCACACACACACAAACATATAAGTTCACTCTCTCTCCCAGCGGTGAGCTGTATGTGAAGATGCAGCCACTGTGGCGGCTTCTCCATGGCTGAGCCCCTTCCGGCTGCAGGTCTGATCCGTCCCCCCGCGGGAGGGGAGAAGAGAGAGAGAGGGGGGGGGGGGGGGTAGGTCGCTCTAAAAAATGCAGGTTTTGCTCTTGTTACACATGTCAGAAGGCTCTCAGAGGTGTAAGGCCCGATGAAGAGACAGGTGTGTTTGTTCACCACAGCAGTCCACTCCGGAGGGGGAACATTTGATGGAATTATCTTGTACCGGTGCCTCTCCAAAAATGCTTTTGTATTCAGCGCGGCACAAAAATCTCCTCCTCGGGTGTGTTTGTCAGCCCATTTCATCAGAAGAAAAATAAATAAATAAATATATACCACGGCCCAGTTTTTCAAAAGCTCTATAGCGCGACCTTTATATTCTATCTCTGACAATTACTCTGCCTGGCTTTTTCTCCATCTCTGTTGTCCACAAAGTCCTCACTCGGTCTTTCTCTCCCTCTTTATATCACTCTCCGTCTCCCGCTTTCACACATTTTTTTCCCCTCTCAATGTGAACGGTGTAAAAAAACAAAAAAAACAACTCTGACTCCTCTCCTGCTGGTGCCGGGTTCTGGTCCTCTACCCCATGTGTTTTTCAACCTTTTTTTTTGGAGGCACGGCACATTTTTTATATATATATATAAAAAAAAAACTCTGGGTACACCACCAACCCAAAAATGTGACAAAATGACATATTTTGTCCCAATACAGTCTATATGACGACAACGAAGTCTCTCGACTACTTTATACTCACTCGGTGTGAAATCTGGGCCTGTTTAGAAATGATGGGCTGGGAGAAATGCATATTTTTGGACCACTAGTGTGCTTAGGCACAGTGGTTGAATATCGGCGCTCCACCCTCAGCTGTCCATCACCTCTAACGTCCGTCTGATCTGTCCAGTAACTTCCACAGATGTTCTCTTCCTTATCCTTACTGCTTATCATCAAAGTTGAATTTCTTCCACCCAATCTCACCGTCACTATCTCCAGCAGCCCCCCAATGTTCCCAAGGCTCCCTCTCCGTCACCCTCTCTCTCTCCCTCTCTCTGGTCCTTCTCTCTAGTTCGTATTTCCACCACTCCATTGTCTCGGCCCATTAAGCAGAAACAAATCCGTTTGGAGACCTAACGTTCGCTCTCCTGGGCCGCCGTGCGGCCAGGAGGAATCTCTCCGGAGACGCCGACGCTGGCTTGTGGCCGGGACTCTGCACGCACACGCACCAACTAACCCCCCCCCCCGCTCCACTCTTCTTCTCCTCACATCCCAGCATCCTTCCATGCAATAAATCACAGACGTAGGTAACGCAGCCATCCGTGCATCAGGAGGGTGGTTGAATATCTTTCACAGATTTGGTGGGGGCTATAAGTGGGGTTGAGGGCTTTAGGACACATGTGATGGCAGTGCCGGGGTGTAGAGAATGAAATATATATATATATATATATATATATATAAAATAAATAAATAAAAGGCTGTGTGCGTGTTTAAGCATAGTTGTGTTCGAGCCTGTGCGTGTCAGTGGCACAGCAGTGTTGGTGCTGCGAAGAGCGCAGCCCATTTCTCTCCGCCGCGCTTTAATGAGAGAGAACACAAAGAAGAGCGTCCGTGGCGCCCGCCGGGCACGCCGTGTCAGAGCCGCTCACGTCTCCGCCGGAGCAACGACCCGCCGACACCAGAGGGTCAGCAGACGCACCGCAGGACGGAATCAAACAGGGGAGCGGGGGGGCAACCGGTGACGGGGCGTATTAAAAATAAATAAATAAACCCTATCCATTTAATAGACTCTGACTCTTAACTGCTTATTATTAAATACAAAGTGTATTTGTGTCCAAAGCACAGAATGAACGAGCGGATTTTTGTGGAAGGGGGTCCAAGCTGGGATCCCAGGCGGACACAGATAAAGCAGCAGCAGCAGATTGCTTTATCTCATTAGGCAAGGCCTAGTAAATAGGCAGAGATCTAACTCTCCATCCTGGTGCAATCTCCGGCTTATCCCGTCATTGGCATTAGCACTGTTGGCAGTTGGTCTTTCAAGTGAGCGGCCCCAGCTTACCCCCCCGTCCGTCCGTCTGGAGGCCCGGTTCAGACCGACGCAGACTGAGGATTTGAAGCAACGCTCCATTGTATGCAAACAGATCCAAATATATCCACTTTGTACCGAGTTGAGCAGGAAAACAATGCACTAGAAAAACGGCGGGGCATATTTTCTCAATTTCCACTCGATCTCAGCCTGTAACACTTTTCTTTCTTTCTTTATTTTTTATTTTTTTAATCACATTCTACTGTTTCAATAATTTGGCCACCCAAAATAAAAGAGGACCAAAAAAAAAAAAAAAAAAGGGAATTAATCGCTTCAGCCGTGTAACCAAGGCTAGAGCCTTTCAATCCAAAACGGAGTGAATGGTGACATAATCTATCCGTGACATGATTTCACAGCAGTGACAGCGACGCCGGCATGATTGACACCAGAATGCAGCCAATCGTAATGGAACCCTGCGGAGATTTAAGGTCATAATAACCTCAAGACCTGGCCTTGCACGACCAAAACAGCATTACATCACACACCAGAGCGGGAACTTCAGATGTGTATTGCCAAACTTCCAATATTAAGATTAAACATTTAAAATGGAGCTGTAATAAATGAACAGCCACAAACCCACAAACCACCATTGCATACTTCTGTTCTGACATTGGGGGTGGGAGGGTCCTACCTTGGCAGCCATGATCATGGAGGAGCCCCCGCGGACTCCCAGGATGGGGATGTGCGTCTGGGCTGAAATGAAGTCCAGGATCTGGGCGATGGCCTCCTGGTCGGTGTCGTCCCCGAACACCACTCCCTGCAGCCAGTGCTCCGTCATGAGGTCACAGATGCTCTTGATGATGCTCTTGGGGTCCGTCTCATTCATGGTCAGCACTTCCACGTTGGGCGCGATGTTCAGGACGTCCTCCTTCTCCCGGGCCCCCGCCAGCGCCACCTCGCTGGAGTTGCCCACCAGCACGACGGCGATGCTGAAGCCTCTGAAGATGTTGGGCAGCGCCATGTGGTGAGGGGGCGGCTGGGGGATGGGCACGTAGTGGCCGCCGCCCCCGCCGCCACCGCCACCCCCACCCTTCTCTCTTCGTGAGTGGCAGGCCGGGGGCAGGAGGAGAAGGCAGAGGAGCAGGAGGAGGAGGGAGAGGTGGAGAGAGTGAAGCGAAGGAGGCGGAGGTGGACGCAGGGGTCGGACGGGCCTCTCTCGCTCCTGGGTGACGGAGAGGGTGGCGGGAGGGGACCCGGCCAGGCCGCGGGGCGGGGAGGGGCTGCGGCAGGCGCAGACCGGCATGGTGGAGGAGAGGGGGACTAATACCTGGGAGAGGAAGAGGGGAAGAAGACGGAGAGGGAGGTTAACATCGCGCCACGCCACATTGACGGAACAAAGTAGCAGGGGCTCCAGGCATCATACCAATCAGTGCATATCAATGGCGGCCCACAGAAATGGGAGAATGCGCAGCGGGAGGAGGAACCTTGTGGAAAACATACAAGTAGGCATGACGACGTTACACACTTGACACGCATAAACGCAGAAACACACACACACATGCGCGCGGTAGACGCTGCCTCATGATATACGTGAAAATCTCACATGGATCAATAATTCATGTTGAATGTTCTGCAGCGTTACGGCATATATTATAGAGCCTATAAACTCTCCCTCCAGATGACATTCTGACAGTCTTGACAGGGGAGGGACGGGTGAGGCAGGGACACGGGGAGGGAGGGAGGAATGAACGTGAAGAGAGAAAAGGGTGGATGGAGGGAAAAAAAAAAAAAAAAAAAAGGGGGGCGGAGCCACGCCAACTCCGTTTGACTGACGAACCGTCTGGAGCCAGATGAGTGACACATGCCGTCCTGAGAGGCAGACAAACAGACCGACGCCAAAACCCATAAGGTGATTGACAGCTGAGGCGTGCGGAGCAATTTGCCACACTTTGATATTAAACCCGCCCTCCTCCCTCAACCCCTGTTGGCCTAGTTTAGCACTCCGGCATTTACTGTCCATCCCTCCATCCTTCCTCCTCCCACACTCCACTTGACCATGTCTCTCTCTCTCTCTCTCTCTCTCTCTCTGACTCCCTCCTGTCTGAGCTTATTTATAGAGCTTTTCATTAACGGGAATGCAGAGGGTCAGGTGGGCCACTGAAAGAACGAGAGAAAGGGATGAGAAAGAACATTAGCGGTGAAAAAGTGAATAAAAACATGGAAAAGTTAGACACTAACCAAACCACTGGACACGGAGGCAGACATGAAAACATACTTTTCTTCCTCTGTGTGTGTGTGTGTGTGTGTGTGTGTTCTTTGTGTGTTTACATCCGAGTGTGTGGGAGGGCATGTGTCCTCTTGAGTTTGTCAGCATATGGTCGGTAGCCTACAGTCGGTGTGGGTGTACATTCGGTGGGAATAGATGTTCACTCGGGTTTTTGGTGGGCAGCGGTGGCCAGGACGGCGGGGGTGTAGCGGCTCATAAAACTTGCTGCGAGTGGTCTATTGTGTGTACATCTAACACGTGACGTGAGGTACAAAGAAGAACGGGGGGGGGGGGACACTAAAACAATAAGCACACGATGAAGATGACAGCTAATAAGACTGGAAATGACAGAGAGGAAGAAAAAAGCAAGAGGCAGATTGAGAGAGAGGGAGAAAGGGACGTATGCAGAGATGACAGAACAACTTCTTTAGGGAAAACTAATTGCTGGTGGTTCGTCAGCTCTAATTACAGGTCTCTGTGTTAACAGTCAATTGCACACCACTCACCAGGAAGGATGGAGAGGTGGGAGGGAGGGATGACGAGAGCCACGAGGACACAGAAAAGGAGGGGGGGGGGGGAGACAGAGAGCGTAAACCAAGGAGGACCTGGGTGAGACGCAGGAAGGATAAAAAGAAGCGGGGAGAGGACCAGAGGAGGGGGCAGAGAGGCAAGAAAGAGGAGACACAAGAGAAGAAAGACATGTAAGGAAGAGAGAATCACAGAGGGAGAGAGAACCACAGACAGATGGAAAGACAGAGATGGGGAGAGGGAGAGAGAGAGAGAGAGAGAGAGAGAGAGGCCCTCTTTGAATCCAGACTTCTCTGGCAGCACTCTGTTTCCATGGCAACAATTAAAATAGGCCTACATGCGCACACATACAGACACAGCTGATGGACACGGAGATACACGCGCACACACACACACACACACACACACACACACACACACACACACACTCCACAAGTTTGTGCAACTATGCTCGTTAGGACATCGCAATGTCCTCTGTGGACAGCACGAGTCAAATCCTAAACATGGACAAATCCTCCCGGACCGACCTTTAGTCCACAGGAGGGCCGCTGGTCCCCACAAGGTCAGTGTCTGAACAGGAAAAACGTACAATGTGGAGACGCACGCACGCACGCACGCACATTTTTGCACTAAAACAACTGAGCATGTAAATGCTGTGATGTGGAATTTAATACACTGATTCCTCTCAAGCACATATTAGCAGAGACCTCTGACACACACACACACACAGGCGCACACACAAAACGCACTCTTTGACATGCACATACCTGCACCAAAATGGCCATCCCCCGACCTCGCCTTTCACACATAGTAACAGCCTGTAGCCAGAGTCAAACACCTACGCGCAGGAACGTACACACCCACACACACAAACGCACACACGCACGCACACACACGTCCCCAGGGTACAGATTATATTAGCCAACGCACTGTGTAAGTCCGACGATCGTTCAGAAAGACGAGGCCATTAAAGAGTCCCAGAGTGAGTCAAACGCACGTCTCATAAAGAAACACAAAAGGCGCGTATTAAACTGTAGATAACACACACGCGGGGGGTGAGGACATTAATGACCCGTTTCTCCATCAGCCGGCCCGCGCCTCTCACCCACCATTTGCTCTATTAGCCACACCAGCGCACACAGCAGCCATATCAGTTACACACGGGTGGACCGCAGATAGCCTCCACCAGCCAAACAGCCCGCAGGTCGCAACGCACGCACGCACGCACGCACGCACGCACGCACGCGCACAATTCTGTGCTTTTTTTTTTGTTCTACTCCAACCTTCTTTTTTCTTTTTTTTTTTTAATAAAGAAAAAAAATCACAGTGTTTGGATTTGTATTAGAAATCACTGCGTGCAGAGAAGGCCAGGCTCGCGCACAGACATTATTTCCTGCTGACACAACACAACAAGACTTTTTAAAACCAAAATACGAGATGAATCGATGACATGTGATCTGTGAAACATTTTCCTTGAGAATATGAAGCCACGTTCATTTTTTTATTTAATTTGCTTAAAAAGAAAATATTCTGACCAACAACAACAGGATGACATTTTTCCGCCACGCAACTAGGTGCCGGCCAATTAGGTGAGGACCAAGTGTTTCAGGTAGTTACCCAACCCAACAAAACCGGCGTACCAAGTGGGCCCAAATGGACTACAAATAGTCATAGTCACTAATGAACATCGCGGCTAGCATGGCTCATATTGCATAATCCGTAGATTTGACAGAGCTGAGGATATGAGGCGTGACGCGCCTCCGTAATTGGCTCACCTCCTTTTTTTCCCCGTCAGCTATAAATCACACAATTAGAACTATAGTGAGGAGTCATGAGTGGGTCTCTGTTTCCAATGCAGAGCAACCATTGGACGGAAAAAAAAAATCTAACTACACACACACACACGCACACAAAATCAGGAAAATAGGCTTCCCAGTCAATCAAAATACTTTTCATGGCCTCAGGGGTAAACCAACAGGCAGCAAATCGTCTGAGTTTTGTATTTAATATTTATGTGATTGGAACAGCACTCTGTTCCAATCACAACATATTCAGCTCTCACTGTGATAAATCCATGCAGGACAGGAAACATTACAGGCGAGAATGCTTTGTGCGCTTGTGGGCAGTGTGAATTTGTGTGTGTGTGTGTGTGTGTGTGTGTGGTTGATGAATTCGGTTTGAAAGGTTGTGAACAGCCCTGGCAGTGGCTTTCTCTACCTAATGCATTTTTTTTTTCTAACTGACATTTAGGTTGTTTTTTTTTTTGTTTTTTTTTCGCACAAAAAAAACGTAACCTTAACGCTAATCCGTCGCAATGAGGTGGCTTTGATTTAAAAATTGATTCAAGGGCGGACGGGGCGTGGCGATATTTGAAACCATTTTTCAGCGCACGGGAGCATTTGGAGGGAGGCGACCCCCTCCACCCCGGGGATGCGACCGGGCCCAACGTCGCGGGTCACTGCGCCGCATACTGATGAGGCGAGGAATCAGCTGGATAACGGAGCGCGCTGCCAAAGCTACGATACGTGAGAATTTGAAAGCAAAGGCTGGTCTAATGTGAGAACTCGTTAGAAGTGGCTGGGGATAAATATGCATGCCGTCTGCCTGTGCAGCCTGCTGTGGAGGTGGAAGGTGGTGTGAGAGAGTGACTGTGTGTGTGTGTGTGTGTGTGTGTGTGTGTGTATTTCTGTGCTTTGGACCTGTGTCTGTACGTGGTGTTCTGAAGCAGCCACTCACCGGCACCCTCACCAAAGCAGACCAGCCAGAGTTTGCCACCTACTTTCATAATGGCGTCCACCGCCCCCCCCCCCCAGAAAAAAACAAATGACACCAAAGCACTCTCTTCCTCCCTAATTCACTCTGTCTTTTTTATTCTTTAAATTGCAACTCTATTTATCCCTTTTATTCTCTGTTATATCATTTGTCTCTGGGAACAAAGCTCCCTCTAAATTCTCCCACTTATCTCTCTCTCTCTCTCTCTCTCTCGCTCGCTCGCTCGCTCGCTCGCTCGGTCACACTCTCTCGTCGCCCTCTTCTCATTATGTGCCGAGTGTCACGTTGGTCGATGGTGTTATTTGCATGAAAACTGGAGGACAAAAGGCGGCCGGCCCATTTTTCACATTTATTGCCGGGTTTGATATTTAGCGGGGACAGCAAGAAGATGGCGTGGAAAGACAATCTGCCCATATCTCTCTCTCTTTCTCTCTCTGTCTCCGGATGACTCCCGACCTATCCATGGTGCATGTACATTATCTTAACCCGCCAAGTCAGGCGTGCTGCAGCAGCAGCTTCATTTTTCCTTTTAATTGAAATGAGAATGTCATAATGAGAGGTTCACAGCGGCAGAATAAGTGCCAGGAGTTTGAGAAATGGTCCTATAGTCAAACACACACGCGCGCACACGCACACGCACACGCACGGACGACGAGCAGAGGCTTCATCTGTGGGCAGAACAGGTTCTGATCACACAGGAAGTGAGCGGACCACAAAGAACTACAACACATGTTCCCCTCAAGTCTGTATTTTAAAATAATTTGTAGAGCTATTTCCTCCCATTATTTTTCACGTTTTTAATACTGAAATTTGAAAAACTGCCATAGACCAGACATGTCTCTTCATATATATATATATATATATATATATATATATACACACATTTATATATTGAATGAAGGACAGCAGACACATATATATGTGGACTTTGAGCTATGGATAATTACACATACAGATGTTTGTTATATATATGGAATAATTGCAGCAGGTGGGAAAATGACAGGGGGCAAAGTTACTGACTGTGCCTATGGTCTATGATTACGCCTTTGCACACTTTTTCCCCATCTTTATTTATAAGCCGAGTGTGTGTGTGTGTGTCTTTTGTGTAGCATGAAATGCAGCCATACTATTTCGGGAAAAAAAAATGTGTATGTTGAACTTTGTTGTTGAAGATATTTTATTTGATAACACATACTTATATTTAGTGATGGATTATAATAATACTAAGCAAATTAGTGATTAAGTGGGCATGCAGTGGGCAGATTATTGCACAACATAAGTTACTGGGCGCTGGATTACGCGAGTCTCATCCAACACTTCCAAAATCTACCAAGACAAAACTGGCCTCCGCCTATATATTTGTAGTGCACTCTAAATGATACAAACCGAGTCTGCCAACAACGGACTAAATCCACAAATGGCATTTGCAGTTGAAATGATTAATTGTGGATCACTTGTCACCGGTACAACCACGCTGGAAGTGGAAGGAGAAAAACATCAATGTTTTTCCCGCCAAACGGAGTAACCACAGCGCAGCTGTTCATGACCACGGTGCCCCGGACTCAGCGGGTCAATCACAGGGCAGATAAGAGCTGCGAGGTGAAGCATTTTTCCTGATGGTTTCCTGAGCCGTGGCAGCTGTTGATCAGGCGAAAACACGCCTGCGGCCATTTGATGATGGCCAGCCAGACACCGGGATAATGAATGGTGGGCATCTTTCCTCTTAAAGCCAGAGGTCACCGCAGAGTAAAACGTCTTAGGTGCTGAACAATCTTCCATCAGCTGTATTTATTTATTTATTTGGAGTGTATCGAGTCTCCTATAGACACGCAGACCCTCACACCCTTCAGATTGACAAATGTGTTTTGGCAACATTGAAGGAGATAAGCACTCGGTCTCTAGGATCTCTCTCTTAGGGACATGTTCCGATTTACACCTACACTCCGCCTCGCTCTTCTCCATGATTTGTGGCTTGTCTCTGTTCTACATAATAATAATAATAATAATAATAATAATAATAATAATAATAATAATAATAATAATAATAATAATAATAATAATAATAATATAAAATAAAAATTGTAATGATACAATCAAAATAAATGTCAAACAGCATATAGAGCAGGTCTTTTTTCCTCCTGCCTTATTCCATCTCTCCTTAGCTGCCTTGCTTCAGCATCAGTGCTTCAGTCCATGAGTCACAGTGAAAGACAGAATGTGTTTAAAACATGCGGTTATGCCGCATTGTCTGTTAAAAGGTAAAGCCAGGAAGAGCCCCCCCACACACACACTCCCGTGCGAATAACGGTGCTGTAATCACTTTAAATGTGTTATATTGTCAGCTTTTCACAGATTAGAGCTGCAATAATCTGTCCTCCTCCATCCATCTCATTCCAAGCTGTTATTTTTGGACCAGGATTCTGCTGTTTTTTGGATTAGTAGGTGTGCAAGAGTTTCTTTGTTTTCTTTTTTCTCTGTGGGACTGTTTGTGTGTGTGTGTGTATACTTGTGAGAAGACAGCACAAAGAGGGATCTGAGGTATCACTCTATTGTTGGGGGGGGCATAATCCCAAGTGGATGTGGGATCTTAAAAGAAAAAACGCAGAGTGTGGCTACACGCTGAAAATCTGCCTCTTCAAGTGGAAACCAGCATCTCATGGGCACGCTTGGATAAATCAAAAACCCCAACCCTGAAATACGCTTAAGCAAAAACACGGCCTAATCCGCAACTCCACTGTGTCCGCTAGTACAGTGCCCTCATCACCAACACCGCAAAGGCAAGTGGACAAAGATGAGAAGTCGGTATACAGGAAAACAAAATCCTTTCATTTCACTGTCAGGAAACTTTTACACTTAAGTGTTTTTTGTAAATATAATCCATGTATAAAGGGTTGTACATCTTCTCACTTTAGGCCTCTTTCGAAATATGTATTTCAAAATTCAAAAAATGACATCATTCTCAATCCATCCAACGTTTCACAGACCTGTGTGATTCACACCACCCCCCCCCCCCCCACCCCGAGGCTGAATATTGACTGATGACTTTCATTTTCACCTATCAGTTCTGTTGCTAATTTTACACATTTCAATTATCTCAAGGCGTTGTCGCTTTGGTGAAGAATGGGGGGATTTTTACTATTCAAGATATGATGCTGCCATTTTCTGCCCCCCCCCCCCCCCCCCCCACCCCGAGGCTGAATATTGACTGATGACTTTCATTTTCACCTATCAGTTCTGTAGCTAATTTTACACATTTCAATTATCTCAAGGCGTTGTCGCTTTGGTGAAGAATGGGGGGATTTTTACTATTCAAGATATGATGCTGCCATTTTCACAGGAGAGGCAACACAACACATATCTTCGTTTTGTATTTTTGCATGACCATCACTATTTTTTTTTTGCAGACGTAAGGGTGTGCTCTATCTCTCACTCCCTCTCTCTCTCCCCGAGTCTTCCCGGGACTACTGTGCCGAGCGCCTCTCCACTACGGGATGATGATGAGACTCCCCACAGGGATAATGACATCTAAGAGCGTCTCTGCGACGGATGTCCCCCGGATTTAATCCCACCAAACAGAGAGAGAGAGAGAGAGAGAGAGAGAGAGAGAGAGAGAGAGCAGCGCTGCACACACACACACACACAGTCACAAGGACAGATGTGCCAGTTCAACAGGCGGCAGCCACTGAGGAACACAAAAGAGACAGTGAGTCCGTCTGGCCGGCTCACCAGCAGACATCCAGCAGGAATCGGAGCAGACGGGAACGACACACAGCCACAGGTGGACACTGAAGCATTGTGGGTGGCAACCGAGTAAAAAACCCTTCACCACAAAGCTAAGACGGCTTTTCTAATCCGAGCGCTGTATGACAGGAAGCCTGCTGCACACAAACACACGCACGCACACACGCACTACAGATGAAATTGTATACATTTTATTCTCTTTACACCAGGCAGGTTATATAAGCACCTGTTAGGAGAGAAGATATCGTCCTGGGCCTTCTCCATAACGAGGTCAGAAGCCCGAGTGCTCATACACACACACACACACACACACACACACACCAGAAATCTTTGTGGTTGTAGCTGTTATTGCTGTGATACATTTATTTAAAGGACAGTCTCAAGATTTTCAAAGCCACATCCCTTTAAGATGCTCATCTGTGGGGGTTTAGACTTTCAGGGAGTTATCAATAACGATCGTCAATACACAAACTACATAAACTACAGCCAATATGTCAACGTTAACGAGATGCATTTATTGTATTATTCTAGATCTATGAGGTGAAATATAGTAAATAACAAATATGTAGACGTGCAGACGACCCCACACCTGACCTCAGCCCAGTGATGCACTGACTACAACCTGTTTTACTGGATAACAAATAATAAAAATAAAAAAACACCCCTGACTACAGGAGAGCCAGAGCAGGAAAGATGATCCGACTCTAGCTCGGGTCAGGAGACCTGCCGAGCCCATCTCTCCGCTCCCCGTCGTCATGACGACCGGGAGCACTCCATTTGCAGCGCCGCACAGTCATCAGAGTGAATGGCTCCAATACCTTCAATTAGAAAAGCCATTATCGTCCATGAGTTGTTGTTTGTGCAAAGCTGCAGGATTGAATTCCTGGTGCGCCCGGGCCTCCTTGCACCCGTGAGCTGTGATATAATATAAAGAGGAAGCGGAGGTGGCGGCACCGCGGCCCCCGCGCTCCATCAGTGTGCTGCTCCGCCGAGGCCCCCACGGCTCATCCCACCGCAGAGGTCGTTAATTAGCAAGAGGGGCCCCTTGAAGGGAGACATGTTGTTAAGCCTAAAACCTGGTGGTATCCCTTAGAGGAGCTTTTAACTGAACCGACTGTTTTGCATATAAATATATTAGATTTGTTTTTTGTTTTGTTTTTATTTCATTTGACAACCACGGAGCAGGGGAAAAGCAGGGCCGGGAGCGCCTTCACGAGTGGCACGGAAACAGGAGCCATTTTTTATTTTCTCCCATGCATCCAGCAGGACCAGGGCACAAAAGCTGTCTCTTGTTCCCATCTTGATGTGACACAATTAAAAAGAGTGGGGCACCGATCCCAGGCCATAAATCCCTTATTTCTGTTCAGGGCGCTGACCCCAGGGTCAAAACAGTCAATTATATTTACACAACCACTCAGATCCCCGACGACCCGCCTTTAGAACGCGCGCCTGGCCAAAAGGGCCTGCTGAGGACAGCCTTAATATCTGCTGTAGAACGGAGCCGCCCGACAGAGCGAGACGGAGAGAGTGAGCCCTGTATATATTTTATTCAGCGGCAGCGGAGAACAATTCATAATCACGGCAGACTGATTCACAGTTTTAATTAAAAAGTAGCCTTATAGCGCCGGTGGTAACATCTTGATTTATGGAGACCCGCGACCACAGGGCCCCCATCCACCACAGAGAGTGACTCCACCGCGGAGGAGGCGGGCCCAGCTTATAAATCCAGCATGAGTCAGACTCCAGTTTGCGTGCACATGAGCGGTTGACTTCCTGGTTTCGCGTCTCTGTCCTGATACTCTCAAAAGAATGAAAAAAAAACAAAACAAAAACAAAACAACAGCATATGGGCGATGTGGGTGGGGGAAAAAAAGAGGAGGTAAATAGTTAGTGGGTCATTGGTGTAGATTGTTTGGCTGTACCCTAAGAAGCCTGACGCAGAATGGCCAGCGCTGCACATTTTAAGCAGGGGCAGATGGAGTTTGCGTTGGTCTCATGTTAAGCTTATGTCTCTCCGTTTGAATCACCGTCACAGAATCCCATGATACAGAGAGATTTTAATTAAAAGAAAGACTGTGTGTGTGTGTGTGTGTGTGTGTGTGTGTGTACGTGAGAGATGAGAGCAGAGTGACTATAAGAGAGGGGGGGGGGGGGGCACGGAGCGTTGGATGAGAGAGATGATGCGTGACAAGTGAGAAAAAGAAAAAAAAAAACAGGAGGGATGGAGAAAGGGACGGAGTGATTACAGGAGAGAGATAAGAGGAAAGTGAAAAAACTGAAAAGCCCAGCATGTCGACTTTTCTTCTGCTTGTGTTTATATTCAACGGCCCACTGCAGTGTTCCAAGACTTCACTGTGTGTGTGTGTGTGTGTGTGTGTGTGTGTGTGTGTGTGTGTGGTGTGTGTGTGTGCGTGTGTGCGTGTGTCCATTCTTTGTCACTCTGGCTGATTGATTTTTTGTGGTCTGGCTCCCTCGCAATCACTACAGAAGAGAAAGAACGCACACGCACCCACCCACGCACACACCCACACACACAGACACACACACACACACACACAACCACAAACACACACACACACACACACACACACACTGACCCACCTCATACACACTCTGGAGAAGCCTGCATCATTTTCCCTGATGCATACATACAATGGAATAATCCATTTATGTATATGGCCCACAATGCCTCAGTTTTAAAGTAATGAACATATGAGCCGACACTGTGTCTCAACCTTCGCCGTTTAAGCGTATCCAAAGCGCCTCTTCAATGACACAAGTCATCTCGCACAAAAGAGACGCACTTCATGAAAGACAAAAAAAAGCGAGTAGAAGAAAAAAAAGAAAGAAAGCAGATACCAATCTAGCTCATCAATAATTACATTTCATTCAAATTCATAATAATGAGAAGAAGAAGAAAAAAGCTTTTGTTTCTACACCACATTGTCAGAAAATGTGTCGCTGGCACACTGCACTTGTTCAAAATAACACAAAAAGTACAATGGATGGCAAGTGTCTTCAAAGTGAGCAAAAAAAACGCTCATTTCACCAATCTTTATATGGCTATATTTTTCCGCTTTTGCGCGCACGCACACGCACACACACAAACGCTGCACTGAGCAACCGAGGAGACCGTATCTTATGTCACCCTGAGGGTTTCCCCCCACTTCATAATAGATATCAGATGCTTGGGCAGCAGTTACAGATAATGTCAGAAGGCAATTTTGTGGTGACAGATATGATAATTCCAGTGGACTTAAAATGAAATATATATCATTATCATGGTGTCAAAACAGAGCTCTCCCTTTACAAGGGGGGTATTATCCAATATTTGACGCTGCATTAAATATGACACTTGGCATGCATGTCCAGTAATCACGATGACATATACATCATCAATACTCTAATCCATATTTTACAGGCCAAGAGGCTGAAAATGTCGCATGCCAAATGTGTAACTTCACTGTCGATTCTCAAGCTGATAGAAATGTATATTTTCCATATACTGTATGCCCGATTAGCCTTCTTTATACAGGGATCTGGGACAGGCCCAACATCACCACCATTTCCTCCATTTCAGCCACCATAAACATTTATGATCCAAAGAGCATCCTGGGAGTTCTGTTAAATGCTCAGGTCTGGAGCAACTCGGTGACGTCATGTCTCTGTGTCCACTGAAGAAATCTAAATGTATACAGTTATTGACATTTTAAGTAAATTAGAAGACACATCAACTGATTTCAAAATGCTTCCAAACTCTATTGATCATAAAGTATTAAAATTCCAAAAATCACTTTCACACACACACACACACACCCATCCACAAATGTTTTCAAGTTGAAGAAGAAGAAAATGGCTGTGCCGCAAAATCTTGCATCACACTCTCCTCTAACAGCATCTCTGTTATATACCGGACTGGCTGACCTATCCTCTCCCCCCCCTCTCTCTCTCTCTTTCTCTCCCAACACATGAATGACATCCCTCGGGGAGACATCACTTCCCCATCGGGAGTCCTCCTGGTTTCCTTAACGCAATCGATAACTTTTAATACCGTCCACTGGCAAACGGAGTCTGGTGGAGAAGGCTGGGGGAGGCTTCAGGTGGGGCCGAGGCGGCCAGAGGCCACCGGAGCGAGCCCGGCATCGACTACTGACATTTTCACCGGCAGAGACGGAGCCTCGCGTCCGGGTCATCTCTCATCCACCCGCAGGAGAAAGCACACTGACGCGATGATCCAGGGTCACTGCCCATGCTTGACCATTTCATCCTTGCAACGTCACAAACAGGCTTTTAGAGTTTGTTGCCTCTGTGTGTGTGTGTGTGTGTGTGCCTGTGTGCGTGTGGGGGGGGGCTCGGCGGATGATGCGCAGCCATCCAATCTCATAGCAGGGGGGCGTAGCTCACTCCTGGAATGTGGGGAAAGCAATCCCTTTTACGCTATAGACTGATTTATTGTGCAGCTCCGCTTTCATAATGGGAAAGAAAAATGTCGCCCAGCAGAGCGGAGATGAACCCGACTAAGTTTGAGCAGCATTACTCAGTTGCAGCTTCTGTACAACAAGACATTCATCAAATTCTGTGTGTGTGTGTGTGTGTGTGTGAAATTAATCATGTACGAAGACAAGATTAAAGTGTTATTATTTCCAAATTAAAGCTGGATCTCAGGAGTTGTCATTAAATCAAAGACCTATGTTCAGTCTGTGTCACTGTTTGACACGAGTGGGATACAAATGAAGTGCATATGGACGAATGCACAGAATTAAGGGTTGATTTGATCATTTCTCTCGCAGCGGATCCCGGTGACAGTGTGTGTTGTTGGGCCCGGGGGCGCGAGAGTGTTTCCTGTCCAAAAGATGCTGACCTGTGGCATACTGGCACTAAAACAAATCACTCATCCGCTTCAACAACACGGAATCTTGATGAGGCCACAAAACAACAAAGTCAGCTGAAGTGGAACACAACACAACACAACTCCCTCTACTAATTGACTCAGTCACCCACTAACCGGAAAAACTGTGAAATGCGCACGCAGGCGCACGCACACGCACACACGGGTATAAATATATGAAATAAACACATGAGACATATATAACACAGATAAGCGTTAATATATTTAACAATTAATCATTCATCATTTCAAATATATATATATATATATATATATATATATATATATTATTAGCTAGTTATTGCTGACCGCATTAAAAACTGAAGAAATATACACAGCTACACACATTGATTTTGAATCAGTGTGTTGCATCATGGGAATATCTCTGATGTCCATTGTAATATATGCCAATAAACACATTTATAAATCCCAGAAAAAAAGAACATGGCTAGGAATCATCACCCCCTTTTCTTCAGAGATAGGGAAATTTGCCAATAAATCCATGGATACACAACAGCTAATTCAGCGCGTTTAATGGCACTATATATTACACAAATGGAACTAAATAAAATGTCAGCAAGGTCGATTCAATTTCCGCACATCTCGCGCATGTTGTCTGGGCATCAGATCTATCTCCGACCACTGGTGCACATCCGGTGACGGCACCCGGAGCCCCCTCGCCGCAGCAGCGTCTGAGGAGGTGCCAGAAAATAACAGATGCCACCAAAAGCAAATGTTGGAAGTGCAGCGCTCAGCTAATGATGAGGATCTGCGGGCCCATTTCCAGGTGACTTATGGCGGGGCTGGAGACGGGGATGAGCGAAGCCGGTATTGATCGACTGATTTTATTTTTTTTCCTCGCAGAAAACGGTCGATGGCGGCGCACAGATATTAGCTCGGTTTTGTTTTTTTTTGTTAGTTTTTTCCAGGTCAGGCCAAAGAACATGTGATCCACCGGCTCAGACTCGATTGCAGGATAATTGAACATCAGCGCGGCGGCCCAGGGTGGAACAATAGGTGATGGGAACTCATGGCAAAGGGAAAATGTGACGGAAAAAAAGTTTTTTTCAAATGAGACGAGAGTTATGGAATTAATGAGATAGGCCCGCACGCTGCAGAGGGGATTTTTTATTTAAATTTTTTTTGCATATGGTGACAAAACCGAGAAGACGGCAGCAGCGGCAGCGGCAGAACATCAGAAGTCATTGTCATGGTGCGAAAACACACACACACACACACACACACACTTTCTATCCTCCACTCCACATCCCCAGAAACAACTAACACAACACTTCCTGTCCTCGTTTCATTTCTCCTTTCTCCTTTCCTCCTTATCTCCCTGGCTCTAATTTACGGAGACACAATGGTAAGAAACAAAAAAGTAAGCAAGTAGAATAATGTCAATTGTGAATATTCTCCAAAAATAAGCTCATAAGCATTCTGGCCTATTTGAAGAAAATCTGGAGGGGGACATAGAGTTTATGCCCAGGAGGTGCTCCTCTATCTCACGGTTAGGCTTCAATCCACAAATCTGTCCTTAATGACATTCTGCATGTTATCAGGGAGGAGAAAGGGGGATTGGAAAAACATTTCATCCTCCTTTTCTTTCCCCCCCCCCACGCGTCAGATACAAGATTGTATCCCGCAGTATATTCTGCTGAGCATGAATGATGACGCAGAGGTGAAATAAGGGTCCGCTGTTAATTGGATTTGAATGGAAAGCCATGTTGCACCTAATCAATGGCGCTGATTGGTGGTGATATAATGAGGGGCCAAAATCCCATTTAGGTTTGTTGCATAGCGGAGGGTGATGAAGCTTTCAACAAACTCATGAAACATTATTATTCTAATAATAAGTCCTCATTTGACCTATTCATCCTACCGCTGCGTTTTTTCTATTTTATTTGGAATGGAATCAATCAAAAAACAAACAGGGCCTATAATCTGTTCCAGTCTAAATTCAACTTTGAAACCCCTTAAAGATGTTTCGTGCACCATGGCTGCTAATTGATGTAATGTTGTATGACGTAATGCAATAGTGGCCAATGTGCAGCGTCAGCGTTCTGCGAGGCTGCTGTGTGACTTTCAGCCATCGACAGAAGGCCGAGGCACTTCATTAGGGAGCCGCACCGCTGGCCAAGGCCCGTGGCCGCAAGTAATGGGACTAACTTTTATAATGGCTGCATTTGTAGTGTGCTCACACAGTGCGCACAGCCGACACACCGCCACCGCCACCACTGTCTCTTACCCCCTCCAAACCAACCAAAATGTGAAAAAAAAAAAAAAAAAGCTTAGCAGTTAGTGAGGAGATGGATGTATGAGAAAAGAATGGAATGTGCAGATATGATAATGGCCTCTCGTGGGCCCTTGTGGCAAATACATTTGCTCTGTGTAATAGAGAGAGAGAGAGAGAGAGAGAGAGGGAGAGGGAGAGAGGGAGAGGGAGAGAGAGGGGGAGAGAGAGAGGGGGAGAGAGAGAGAGAGAGAGAGAGAGAGAGAGAGAGAGAGAGAGAGAGAGAGAGAGAAAAACCTTCTTTTATCTTATCACACCAAATGCACCGTCTGTCTCTGCGGTGTTCAAACGCACGCCAACGCAGCGGCTGACACCCACACACACACACACACACACACACACACACACACACACACACAAACAAACACGTCCAAGCAGGTCGCCCACTTCCGCCACAAACCAAAAAAAAATCTCGTTCAACAAAGCCTTTAATTGCCTGATCAATGCCCGGTAGAGCCATGCAAATGAGGGCGGCGGTCGATAAGGGGGGCGGGGTCAGGTTTCATCAAAGTGCACAGTGTGCTAAAAAAAAAATCCTGGATTAAACCATGTGTCAAGATACAAAGCCTCTAGAAGTTTCAGATCATCCATCACTGAGGAACGGTACACACACACACACACACAGACACACACACACACCTACACAGGTGAGGTATAAGGCCGGTTGTTCCATTGTCCTACCTTGTGTTTTGCCAGCCAAAGACTCATCCCGGCGTCTCAGAAGAAGCATGATGGTGCAGCCTGGGACTCCTCTCTCCCTCTCATAGCCTCAGACAGAGGGAGGCGCAACTACAATCGGACAAAAGACAATGTGAGTATTGATTGTTGGCAGCAACACGATTTCGATTTATTTATGACATTTTTACTGAATATCCCTTCTTTTTTTGGGGGGGGGGGCGTGGGGCGTGTGGGTTATTTTTTTTCCCCTTTAGTTATGTTATGTTATAACAAAAAATAATGAAAAAAAAAAAAAAAAAAAAAAACAATAAAACCCTCTTCACATTTAGTGAAACTGGAAATTCAGCAGACAAGGCTAATCTGCTGGAATGAAACCACCTGTCAACATCATTAGCTGAGTTTATAGAAAGATAAGTTTAATTAACTCCAAAAAGCCTTTTAAAAAAAATGGCGGTGGAAGTAAATCACTGTTATTTTCAAGGCATCTAGTTGGTTTGCTCAAACCAGCCGTGCTTTATCAAATAAATGTCTTTTAGAACTGAATTACACTCCGCCGCCTCATTAGGTGGGTGGGGATTTGGTGATGCGAATACAGATGTTCGTGAATGGAGAGGCGAGATATAAAAAAAAAAAAAAACAGTGGCAAAGTTGACGAGCGTGCTATCTCGTTTCCACATCGTAATCCTGTGGGTGGGTGATGGTGGGTGTTTAGCAGTATTTTTAGCAGCGGTGGGACTCACAGCGGTTTTTGGGTAAAATCCTGGACGGGGTCAGGAGGGTGAAGCAGCGAATTTGGAGATAATTGTGCTCCACAGGAGCAGCTCGGTGTTTGGCGCTGCTGGCCTTCCTGACGTCTGCCAGTCTGTGATTGCAGAGGGGGGAACAGAGAGGACGCAGGGGTTAGGAGCAGGTCGCAGCCACTTAAGACGCTAATAAAAACATGCGGCGTGTAACCTATGACCCGCATCCTTTAGAAATCAAATGAGGGCACTGTAAAAAAAAAAAAGAAAAAAAAAAGGCACAAAGTCAGAGCTTAAAGCGTTTTTTTTTTTTCTACATAAAACTCTCCGTATAATTGTTTGTGTCATCCAAATTTGCTGTGAAGGCCGTCTCTGTTATATGGAAAATGAAAAATGAAAAATGGGACCATATTTAATCTGTTTAAATCCATCACACAAGTCCCTTTAGGAAACTGTGTGTGTGTTTTTGACAGAAAAAGAATCCAAGCCACTATGATAAATAATGTATTTTGTCCAAATATAAGAGCGTCTTCATGCATCCCCCAAACAAGACTAATTAATAGCCTCCATTAGTCCCGATTTGTACGTTTTATACCAGACACATATCATGATCACATTCCCCACAAGGGTCCATGTGAGTGCCCATCGTGAAAGAGGGAGAACATGGGCCTCACTTTAGGTAAATAAATGATTCATTAAAATATGTGGATGAATAATAAACCGGTCTCTGCGGGGTGACAGATTGTACTTTTCATATTTAATAGATTGATGGGCCTCCCACAAACACGCACACACACACACACACACACACACACCAACACGCAATTACACGTGAACACACACATATCATATGTTCATGCAACGCTTCAACGAAGAGGAAAGGGGTTGAGCGTACGCCAGATTCGAAATTCAAAGACGGCCTACGCTGTACACTGGGTGCTTTTGAGCTTGTTTCTCAGAAAATCCTAATCCCACAAAGGAGCCTAAATGTTGCGCACACACACACACACACACACACACACACTCGTCTCGTGGACGCCGTCTGCATCGATACCCCTCCTCTTAATCAGCTCCCACTTATTGAAGAGCCGTTTTTTTTTATATATATATATATATATATGTATTTATCAGCTCATGACCCATATTCTGCTGGCTTGAAGTGAACACGCGGCCCATAAAATGATGTACTTTTTAAGTCGCCCCACCAGCGGGGCCCGCGCTCTCCTGGTGGCGCGGGATTCAGACACACACTGCGTAGCGCTACGAGCTTTAGATGGAGCTCTGCAGACTGATGCACTCGTTTAACAAGATGATGGAGGAGAGTGTCATGCAGCGTCACACACACACACACCTACACACACAACCACCCACACACACGCACACACAGGCGACGTTTATCTGAAGATAAAAATATCTGGTAGAGTGTGCTGTTTTTGGGTTTTTTCCCGAACACTGTGCCCAGAAAAAGTGAATTCTTCAAGACTAGGGTCAGACGAGTTTCTTTTTTTCCCTCTTAAAAAAAATCAGTGCCCTGCTCTCGTCAAAACAGAAGTGATTTACAGTTGGAATTGTGCACACACACACGCATTGTTAATTGAGATTAAAAAAAAAACTGGGTCAGACGTTAAACAGCGTTGTCACATTTGGCAAGCCACGCGCAAAATATGACACCACTTTCCAAGGTGACTACAACGAAACAAGTGAGTCATTTGGAAAGAGCTTATAAAGATGTAGATTTTTTTTTCTTTTCCTCCCCTCGCTGGAATAAGAGGCAACAATAAAAAGCAACGTGTGCCACCATCACCACCCGCAAATCTCCTGTGAATTTACATGGAGGTGAGCTCAGGACAATGCTATCGGCGTGTTTTCAGCTGTTCATAATACAAAAAAAAAAGAAAAGAAAAAAAAAAGGCTGTTGTGCCATTCTTGTGATCATTAAACCAAAAAGACAGCAGCGGACCACATGTCAGAGGCGGTGTGCACCTGAGACGTCCATTTTGACGCGGGCCAGCTGTGACGGTTTTTGACAGACTACCTGGGTTTAAGTGCTGATCTGCAGAGAAGCTACAGAGGTCACGCGTGTGCCAAGAGCCCACCGAGCAGGATGGGGTAATGGCCCTGGGTTAGGGGACCAGGTCCCAGGTGGATTTTCGCAGGTATGGAGCCGTAACCTTGACGACGCGCGCGCACACACACACACAAACACACGAGCACACAGACAGACACACACTGTATAAATTCACACGGCTGTCAGCCAAATGATGCTAAAGTTAATCAGAGAAAAGGGGTCAATCGGTGCTGCACCTATGATGGATAGATGGACAGAGTGAGTGTGTGGGGGTGTGTGTGGGAGAGAGAGAGAGGTAGACAGAGGGTGTAAACAGGGAATTTGCTGCAGACACACTCAAATTTCATTCCAACACAACGAGATGAGATGCTGTCAGTCTCCCGCTGCGCTGTGTCTTTTTGGAATAACAGCAGATAAAAATAATTACACATTTACAAAACGCGTCTCCTCCTCATGGAGATTACTTTATTGATCTACATATATATTCCCCTCTGTCTCTCACACTCACACATACACACACACACACACTCCACTGCACTGCATTGCATTAAATAAGAGCGTGGAGCGGCACCGAACAGGTGATTTGATAGGCTGGAGTGGCTACTTCATCAGGGCGGACAGTGGCTTAACCGTGGAACTACGGTTGGAGGATGGAGACCACTGAGCACACTCTGGTGATTTTATTTCACATGTGTGAAAATGGTAGGATGTATGTATGAAATTAAAAGATGGTGGGGGAGGGGGGGGGGTTAAATGGTGCACACACACGTACATACTAAGTTAATGGCCATAAATATTAAAATGAATATCTGCATTAATATACCAATCATCCAAAACATGCAACAGCAACAGCATGTATGGATTGAAATCGTCGTACTCACCTATTGAACCCTAAAAACTGAGAAATGAGACACTTAATCAATTTTGTGGGCTGGGCAAATTGTAGGAATCGTGGCTATTACATCAACTCATAGACAAAAACGTGGCTCGAGTCTTTAATCCGTGTTAGTAAAATCCCATTAGGGTTCAGTAGTTGGAAAAAGGGAGACACTAAAATCAGTCCATTACAAGAAACGTCAAAAAAAGTCTCCCAAATTTTGAACCATTTTGATAATTGTTAATTATTATGGTCATTTGGAATTAAATCCAGGATTTAAAGGGTAATTCCACAGGGGGGGAAAAACAGCTATATCCAGAGTGTCTTTATCGGGGGTTGACGGCTGCTTCAAAAGTCCCACTTCCCATTATCTTCGTGTAATGAAGAGGAGAGGCATTAAATCTCCTTCAGGGAAAAAAAAAAAGTGGAAATATAAAACACGAGATGGAAAAAAGGAAATGAGTTGTGTGGTTTGCTATGCATCCGTCTGTCACTGTGCCTCTCTCACACACACACACAGGTAAACAAACATACACGCCACATTACTCTGTTACTTTGCAGTCAGCTTATCTCCTGTTGCCCCAGAATGAATAATCTTATTTTATCAGATGGAAGTCAAGCTGGCGAATTGCAGAAAGCATGTCACCAAAATGCAAAATGGCAGATGAAGAAAAAAAAATGCAACAACAAATAAACCAGAACGTGGATCAATTCAGAGGAGGCGAAAAAGATGGAAAACAGAAAGAGGTGATAAGAGAGATGTAAGTGGAAAATGATGAAGTTTGGAGGGAAAAAAATCCTGTGGATGATGAAGCCAGTGTTTTGTTGTTGTTTTCTTTTGGTCCTAGTCCATTCTCTTAGATTTCTTGTGTGTGTCTGTCTGCGGGAGTGAGAGTCCGTTCAGGACGATACAAGACAGAGAGCGAGGGGGTGAGAGAGAGAGAGAGAGAGAGAGAGAGAGGGGGGGGGGGGGGGGGGGAGAAAGATGGCAAGAGTGTATAAACACAGATGGCAACCAAGACAGAACGGGCAAAGTACTGGCTTACACACACAAACACACACACACACACACACGCGCGCACACACTCACACACACACGCACACGCTTTGCCCACAACTGTGCACTGCTGCTCATGATCATGAATTAGGATTCTGCTCTTGGACTTTCACCTTTAAAAAAAAAACGTACATTTGAGGAAACTAGAATCACCACCTGGGGATTTCGACCATTAACGTGCGTTTCCCTCTGCGGAGGGTGAGGACGTCTCCCGAAATGTGCGCGACAGCGAGCGAGAGGGTGGAACGTGTGAGGAGGACGGCGTGTGTGTGAGATCACAGGGACATTTTTTTAATGATGACATTTGGGCAACCACACACATAAATGACAAATGTGGTTCCGTGGAGAAGGTGCTTGTTGGATGACTCACTGTGGACTTTGGAGGTTGAGAAGGACAAAAAGACAAACAAAAAAAAAAAAACAAGAGATTGTAGTATATGTAATGGGAGCGTGACGTGACAATGACATGGGATGAGGCAACAATCAGCTGAGAGCCAGATGGGAGTGTGTGTGTGTGTGCGTGCGCGCGTCAAGGTGTGCACCCCACACAAAACCCCTCGCATACACAGAAAAAGGAACAAAGATTTTGAGACAGACAGTGGATAGACCTACCTATGGTTAGATTTAAGAATCGCCCAAAAAAGATTCATAGGGTGGAGGGAGGAAAAAAGAGAAGGGGGAAAATAGGAAAAGGTACAAAAGTGAAAAAGGCATAAATAGAAAAACACAGGCAAGCCAATTAAAATGTCTCTATAAGGTGGGGGAGATTAAAAGAAAAAGTAGCCAAAGTTAGGGATGGACAGCGAGTGGAGAGGGGGGGGAGGAGGAGGTGGGAGGAGGGGGAGGAGGGGGGAGCGTGGGCTGCACAGGGAGAGAAAGGGCTGGAAGTGATAGCGGGGAAGAAAAAAGAGAGGGAAGGGAGGAATGGATGAAGGGGGGTAAAAAAAAAAAAAAAAAAAAGAGAGGATAAAGGGGGTAAAAACAAACAAAAAATCCCCCTCCTCTTTCTCTTTTTCTCTGTCCTCCTCTGCCTCTCTCTCCCTCCTCGTCTGGCTCATAAATAGAGGAAATTGTTGACCAGGTAAATGGCGAAATAGATGAGAAGACAGAGGACGGAGAGAGCGAGCAAATGAAAAGGTAAAGCACCTCCCAGCAGCGCGATGAGGAAAAAAAAGAACAAAAAACGAAAGAGGAAAGCAAATACTCCAGTGGCCTCCGTTGTCTCCAGTCTATCTGTGGAAGGGGGGATTGGCGAGTGCCAGTTTTTCCCCTTCCCCGGCTGCCTTCTGCTTTCGTCTGTCTCTCCTCCCAAAAAAGACTTCCCATCCAGATGACCAAAAAAAAAAAAAGCCACAGATTGTCCTCCTCCTCTCTGTCTCAACTCTGGCCTGACATCGCGCACCACTCACACAGGTTAGACATTGTTGCAGCAGCAACGCCAAGCATCAGCATCATCCTCCTCATCATCATCATCAATGTGGCTCAGTGGGAGGAAGAGAAAAGAAAAAAAAAGGCATTGAGGGGCTGCTGTTAGTCAAGCACTGCCTGCCTCATGAGGAAGGATACTGAGCTGGAATTGCTCTGTCTACCCCTCTCCCGCCCATCCCTGCGAAAGAAAAAAAAAAAAAATGGGAGGAAGGGAGGTGGGCCCACTCGCTGCATTAGTATTCATTGAAAGAGTATGAGTGTGTGTGTGTGTGAGCGAGAGAGAGAGAGAACGAGCGAGAAGGAGGGAGGGAGGGAGGAAGGAAGAGAGAGAGAGAGAGAGAGAGAGAGAGAGAGAGAAAGAGCGAGAGAGGACGGGAGGAGGTGGAGGAGGAGGAGAGGGGTGCCTTCCAACAAATGTCGAGGAACCGAAGCGGTGTGAAAAACTGATAAGAGACTGGCTCCCTCTAGAGTCAATTATTAATACAGGAGCTCCATTAACTGGAGATACTACTGGTAACTGGTTGCTAAGTGACCCATGACCTGCCACCAGGGCATCCAAACACCTGTCAATCCAACATCCGACACTTGTCAATCCAACAACCCCAGAAAAACTGCACGGCCTCACACAAATTGAATAAAACTTAAAACAAAGCTATTAATAGGGCACCGGTGGGGCTGCCTTTGTTTTTTCTACCGCTGCATTTTGACCTAAGCCAAACTCGGCGTTGCCATGGTGACAGATGACCGCTCCAAAGCGATCCAAATCAAAGCTGGAAGCACACAAAGATGGCCGGCCAACATCAGCCTTCAAAGGCACAGAAAAAACCTGCAGTCCATCTCCACACGAGTTCTATTTTCTCTGTTGGCCAAATAACCATATTTACTGTAATTACTGCATTACACTTCGTATGCATCAAGGACAACACACCACATTGTACACAATGGGCTTTACAGAAGCTTAAACTAAAAAAGAACCCTTTTTTTCTGAAGCTGTTTTATTCCTGCAGACAATACTGCAGTGGATGTAAAGTTGTGTAGTGTTCATGATAAAGCGGCTATTTATAGTAACAACAGGAAAAGACGGAAGAAATGCTGACAGATCCTGAGAGAAAATTAGATTACAAATCCCCACCGTCCCTTCTGCCTCCACTGCTGACCCATTTATCAAACAGTATGTAGTTACGATTGAGGACAATTTTATTTTTAAAAATGACAAGATGAGTGTGTTCTGGTACATTTCTGAATCAAGACAGGAGATTACCTCGCTCTGAAGTTGAATGGAGCCCATAATGTGAAAGTGGAGAAGCAGACGTGGCGGTTTTCCTTCCTCCTGGCTGAAGTTTGATGGATTCATGTGAACAGGCAGCACTGACACGGTTTCACCAGGTTTTCATCTGTTAAAAATAAAATAAACAGTCACATATGGACAGAAAAAGGATATAAAATATGATGTAATATTATATAGAGGCGTTTTGGCTAAGACTGCGATCACTTCCTGTTGGTGGTTCAATGTTTGGCCTTTTGTGGAATCAGTTCACTGCCTCTCTCTAGGCAGATCATTTCCATTTTTCCCCTCATTTGTAGATTAAGAAAGACTGCTTTTATCTTAATTTCCTTTAAACTGGGATAACATGACGAAAAAGAAAGAACATTAAAATAAGCCACTTATTTCGTGACATTGACATTATATTTGAACCATCATCCAGGAAGAGGCTGGTTTATAAAAATCACATCATCAAATACACATAAAGAAGCTACAGGTTACATTTAATAACATTAAACCTCACACTTTTAAACTTACTTACCCTGAAACTGTGAATATTTTACATGGCGCTCCTCGTCCAAACTTCCTCAGGGAACTAAGGACACGCGTGTTGCAGGTGGCGACTTTTTCCCCGTGACACACCGCCGCCGTGTGGTCAGTCAGCTGATCGACTGCTCGGTGATTGATCGGCTGAGTCTGGTGTCGTGTAGCCGAGCGCCCACAGCATCGATTGGACATGGCGGCGCTGTCGTCTCCGCTGCGGGTCTTTCGCGGCATCCTCAGGGAGCTTCGCTTCATCCAAGGCTCAACATACAAAACGTCTCTGGCCTACAACTATGTCCTGGACCAGTTCCGCAAAAATAAGGTGATAAGTCTCCGCAGCAAACGTTAGCAAACTTAGCTTAGCCACCAAAACAAACTGCAAGGCTAGCGTTAGCTAAGCCAGCTCCAGTGAGGTTAGAATCAAAGCATTGAACGTCATTTGACAAAACGTCTAGCTTTTATTTGCTTTTTTTAATAGAAAACACGAGACGTGTGTGCATATGTCATGAGCCTGTTGTGTTGATGTTGTTGTCAAAGGTTAAATACGTGCACGCAGGAGTTTAGGGCAAGGTGACTGGAGAAGGACATGCTAAAAGTAGACATGTGCTAACCATCATAACTCACTGTAAGAAAGTAGGAGATCAAAGAACCTGCAAAGGTTGTCAGTGTATTTTACTCTTATCGCGTGTATACATGTTTTGATAAATATTATTACTCGTTAAAAGTTAATAAAGCTTTCATTAATCAGCACTTGTAATATGTGTAACTGTTGGGGCCACATATTTACTTGTTTATTTAAAAAGCTTAATGACCGCATCTTTTTCATTAGCTCGACACTTTGGCACAAAATAATCTCAAAACTTTAATCATCAATCAAAGAGAAAATGTAATTTTTGTTTATTTAATAAGATGTATTCATCTTTAGTATAAGAAGCAATTACTAGTCTTTTTTGTAACCATCCATGCAAGAGCTTTGGATTTCCTACGTTTCTCTGCCCACCCACTCCACAGCTGCCTGTTGAAATAAAGAATTGTTTTTTTAAAGCATATAGGCTTAAAGCTTGTATTATGTCTGCTTGGGAGCACATGGCTTAAACGGGGTGCGTGGTCACTGAAGCAAATCAGCTAGGAGGAACTCTGGCTTGTCACTGTGTATTTGTCCCAGCTCTGTAAAAGCCCCAGAGGGATTATAATCCATACGTGATTTTCCATAGGGACTGGACCCAATGCTGACTGTGCCACGTAGCTGCTGCAGCTGATGAAGGAAAATAAACATTGTAGCGTAAAAAAAAACCTGTGATAATTCACATTTGTTTACGCTATAGTCTTTGACTGGAGTCATTGCTTACTTCATGTTGTCCACCAGCTAGCCCTTCAGGCGTTTCTCTACAAACATGATTTTTTTCGGCATTGTTGTGGAAACCGATTGCATAAACAAAACAAAACGAAAGATAGATGTTAGTTGGCAACCACTTCTCTTTATGTTACCACAAGGTTTATTATTGATTTTAATTGTTCTTTTTTCCTGCTCGCAGGTGACGGGAGAGAGGTACTGCCGTGCCCAGCAGGAGGCCCACCATGCTTCACACACGTACCTGTGTCTGCTGGCCTCCACCAGGAACCACACGCACCTGCACAACCTTTACCACGGCAGGGGAGAGCGCAGCATCGAAGAATCGGCCGGCCTCGTGGGGCTCAGGATGCCCACTCAGCCAGGGGGCAAGGGCTGGGAGAAGTGAGGACCGTGGACGGTGCAACATCCTGAAACAATTCAGAAAAGACCTTTCAGTAGCCGACTCACATGGCCTCATGCAATTGACCCCGTGTAAAGTAAATGCAGAGAGGATAAATATCTGGCAGACTGAAGACTGTGTACATCATGTTGTGCTGTAAATATACTGTACTTTAACTTTTCTAGACCCCTGCTGTTTTTTGTTTGTCTCCTCACTGTTAAAGCCTTCTGTTAAAAGCAAAAGCAAACTAAGTATATTCAAATGTGTCCAATTAAAGTGTTAATAACGGTTACACTTCCTGTGTTTATTTAATACATTGGTGACACATATTAAATGAAAAAAAAAAATCCTGCTTGTCTATCAACCAACATTTAAATAAATCATTATGTTTCTACATAAGCATAATATTAATCACATTTACTTACCTGATGGACTGTATCACATTAATAATAAACTTAATTTATAGACCACACAGTACAAAGTGCGTTACAAAAGCAGCAGAATAAAAAAATACCTATACCTTTTACCCATTTTTTTTTAGAAACGGGTGTAAATGCAGGGGGGGGGGGTTTAAGAGTTTTTCCTTGCATACCTGTCAGCTACTGATTGCAGTTAACAAAAGGAAAAATGGAAAAGGAGCTTATGTTCAGTCTAATGCACACATCTCAAAATCATATGAATATGTGCCAAAGATAGGGAAACTGCTTAGGGAAGGAACAGTGCTCAGACACCAGCGCACACACACACTGCAGCTGCAACACATCAATATGCTTCAGTCTCTGTCCGTCTCCTCCATGCACAGCCAATGTTATAGTCCCTCTTTTTTTTTCGTATTAAAAATCTACCCTTCCCCTTTTCTCCTACTCTCCAGTGGTGACTAACATGGCCTTCAGTGGGAATTTAAATAGCCTAACCCTAAAGCAAAAGCAACACACAGTGACACAGGGAGTAGGATGAGCAGCCGTGCACTGCCCCAAAACTAAGACAGATGTACACACACACACACACACACACACACACACACACACACACACACACACACACACACACACACACACAACCCTGTAAGCCCAATGCAAACTGACACACCAAAAGCTTGTGTCAAAATGTTCTATGACGCAAAATGTAGAATGTAAATGTGCTTCTCTGCCCACCACGTTTTTTTCTATCCCGGAGCATACAGCCATGACAACAAAAGCTGTGTGCCACTGAAGGCTTCCACTTCTACACAGGTACAGATTCAAAAAAGCTGCCCCCCCCCCCCTCTCTCTCTCTCTCTCTTTCCCCTATTTAGACTTTGGACCCAAGTTACGCAACTCCATGTATTATTAATGTCAGAGCAACCTGAAAACAGCCCGGGGTAATAAGCTGTGAAAAAAAAGGGGGGGGGGGGTGATGTCATCCTCATGCTCCACTTCTGGTGACCTTAAACCTCCAGGAGTGAAGGCGGCGATAGAAGAGAGCGTCAAGCTGTGAGGAGGAAAAACTGAGGAGGAGGAGGAGGCGGAGACAGTCCATCCGTCACAGAGGATGCGGATCTGTTGTTTCCTACGAAGAGGCAGCATCTCTAGTTTCTGCCTCCGATAAGACGCGTGCCAACCCCACCAAACGCGCACTCTTTTGTTCTTTTCCCTTTTGGATCAAATCCGAATTCCGCTGCAAGTTATTTCTCGGAGGAGGGGGGGGGGGTTCTGCTGGAGCTGCACGTGCACGGCGCGTGCACTGAGCCGACGGCGAACCCAAGGAGCGCAGAGAGGAGAGCAGGTGACCCCGGCCGCGCAGACATGTTTGGCATGATGAAGAACTCACTCTTCGGGAACACCGAGGAGACGGAGTACAAGCTGCTCAGCACCGAGACTAAGGTGGGTGAGCCGTGCGTGCGTGCGTGTGTGGATATTTGTCTCACACACATTTCCCATCTGTTTTTCGTCGTCCTTTGCGCTCCTCTCCATGTCTCCAAAGCGCGTCATTACGCACAGCCCTCCTGCACAACAACAACAACAAAAAAGCACAGAGGTTTTCCGCCTCTAATTGCATAAATACCTCAGCCAGCATTTCACTCTGAGTAGGTTGTTGGTTTTTTTCAGTTTTGTCTCATATTGCCATGTCGTTTGCGTCGGCGTCCTGTGGCTACAACCAGCCTTTGTAACATTTATTGACAGCCTGCCTGCTAATTGGCTGTGACCTATGAAGGTGCTCTGCTGAGCCCCAGTGTGGGGGGCAGAGGGTCAAAGCAGCCGGAGGTCCTCTGTCACTCAACAGGGCAGGAGACCAAATAGCAAATACCTTGTTGGTTGATGTGCAACCACGCAACAATGATGCACACATACTGGATTTAAGCCAGAGAAAAAAAAATGTGTCGCTTCATTTTCTGTTGGCTTCTGTTTTTTTTGGGGGGGGGGCGGCTGTCAACTGACCCTGGTATTTGTGAGGTTGAGTGACGAGCTCAGAAATGGACGGATACAGTGACCATCGCCCATAGGGACGATGATGTAGAAAACCAGAGAGGAGGAGGGGCACGTCCTCTCCATGTCAGACCCCCCCCCCACCCCACCCCATGTTGGCTTCATGCACACGTTGTTTTTGCTCATGTTTTAATGCATGCACACTTTGGACAGATTCCAGCGCGCTCAGCGATGCGCGACGCCAACTGAAGGAATGTGCCCGACAGCCATTTTCGAGGTTCTTCTCCGGGTGACCTCTTGACCTACTGTGCACTACTGTAAATGTGCACGTAGCCGTGTAATGTCACGACTGGCGTGGCTTCTGAGAGTGGCTTTGTGCGCCTGTCTTTGAATAGCAGCGTACTTTTCACAAACAACGTCCAGCGTAACTCACCAAACAGGCAGAGAATCAGATGACCCAAAGTGACACTCGTCCACAGAAAGCCAGATCTTTTCTGGCACTGCGTCAGCAACTGGTGAAATTCGAAAAATACACCGCCGAAGCCAACCGTATCTCTACACATATATTTCATAAACTCAAAAATAATGCACGTTACTGCCGAGAAAACGTTTCCTTTCAATGAACAAAAAAATGAAAAATAAAAATGATAAAGTGTGAGTGCATCCAAGGCTGCCAAGTCAAATCTGAAGGATCAGGTAATGAAAATCAGAGCCCGTCAACTGATCTGACCAACACCGCCCGACTCTTGACACCCAACACTCTTAATTAACACTGACACACAATACAGAGCGGGTGTCTTTCAGGCCACAAGCACAAAGGCACACACACACACGTACGCACACACAGGGGGAAATTTAGTTCGAAGGTTTACCAAAGATTCTAGAAAGGTTTCGAAGAGAAAATAAAATAGCGGCACAGTTTAACAGCCAAGGCGTTGATTATACCTTGTGAGTGTTGTTTTCAGGCACAGAGCAATTATCATTTTATACGCCAGCATAAAAAAAAACAAAGCAGCTAAACAGACGTAGGCGCACAACCACCAAGACATTTTAAACAGGCAAACTAATTGCACTACTCAACTGAAGCCCGGCTCTGCTGTCTTGGTATGTCACAATGTACACAATGATAATGGTGCCCCCCCCCCCCACACACACACATACACACACACACACTGACAGGCCATACAGAGCAAAGCCAATGTAATTAATGCACCTGTCACATGTTAGCCCTGCATGATAACATGTGTGTGTGTGTGTGTGTGTGTGGAGGAAGGACTCTGGCTGCAGCGTCTGATTACAGGAACGCTCACAGCAGCTTTTTCAGGTCACGAGTTTCCACTGGAGTGGGTTTTGAATAAGATTTAGTGGCAAAAATACGGCAGATGTTGGGGTTATTTAAAAAAATAAGTGCAGGACTGGGGAATGGACGAAGGATCACGAAATGTATTTACTATATGAAAAAATTAAAATAAATACAATTTGCATGGGTTATTTTTAGATTTTTGGTTGTTCTCCAGGGAGCAGAAAACATTGCTCAGGAAGCCCTAGTGAGAATGAGAATAAACTGTGGAAATTACACCCTGAGCATATTTCCAATTTTTGTTTCCAGTATATCATTATTAACATATTTATATCTAGTATCTTAGAGCAGCCGGCAGTTTGTGAATAATTCACTGTAAACTTAACAGTAAATACGAATGTCCATAATGTTATGAAATGATATTCCAAAGCTCTAAACCATTACATAAACACACACACACACACACACACACACACACACACACCACCCCCCCTCCCCCCCCCCCCCCCCCCCCCCCCCCCAGGACGGCGTGAGCTTTGAGGTGCGGCGATACGATGCTGCCAAATACGCTGCGGTGTCCTCTGAGGGACGGGCGTATGACCAGGTGAGCGGAGAGCTGGTGAGGAAGCTGCTCATGTACATCGGTGGAAGCAACGAACAAGGTAAACTCCTCTGTGCAGTAAAACATGCATAAGAATATGTAATGACCATCTCTCCTGTTCCAAATAATAATCTTTTCTTTAATAATAATAATAATAAAAAAATATCTTTTATTTTGTCACAGAGAGAGAAATAGTTGAAGATAGAAAATATTTTTTTATATATATATATAATTTTATTATATACCTGCCCCAAAATCACACATCCTGA
The DNA here is from genome assembly GCA_016785305.1 of Colistium nudipinnis. NCBI lineage: Eukaryota > Metazoa > Chordata > Actinopteri > Pleuronectiformes > Rhombosoleidae > Colistium > Colistium nudipinnis. The sequence goes on along the minus strand of JAFBJU010000933.1, from coordinate 395,273 downwards.
CCTTTACATTTTAATTTTCTATTTTTCATTATTTTTTTTAAATTTTTTTAAACTCTCAGATTTGAATTTTTAAATTTCATTTTTTTTCATTCTCTGTCTGGCCTGACACCCTCTAAGGCGAGGCCATGGGAACGGCGACTCCCACCATCATTACAGTGTACCCGCGGAATGACGGCGTCCTGTCTCGAAAGTTGGTGGTCGGCATCCGCATCCCCACCAGCTACCAGCAAGGCCCCCCGACTCCCAGCGACGGCGCCATAAGGATCGAGGAGCGGCCCGGCATGACCGTCTACGCTCTGTACGTGTCATTTACACACTATGTACTACAGTATATGAATATATACAAGGAACAGCTGCGTATAACCAGAAAAACTATCCCTCCTTTTATTATGAAAACGCCACTAGTTGATATTTCATCCAAAATCTCAAACCAATTACTGCTGACACAAAGGAGATAATCAGGGTGCATTTTAGGGCCCCTATTAATTCTGATGCGACTGCTCCATTTAAAAAGGCCTCAATATATCGCGCTTTAAGAAAAAATAACAATCTCACCACATTTTTATGGTCCCTGTTTCTGTTTTTTTTTAGTCAGTTCGGAGGCTTCGCAGGGGAGAGCGAGTACCGGGCGGAGGCCCTGCGTCTGACGCGCACCCTGGGTGAGACGGCTCCCTTTCAGCGCAAGCAGTACTTCTGCTGCAGCTACGACCCCCCGCTCAAGCCTTACGGACGGCGCAACGAGGTGTGGTTCCTACAGGACGAGCCGTAGGCGCCACCGTCACCTCCATTATTACCCAGAAGTCCATAGTCTACACTAAACCGCCCCTTTCACTCCTGTAGTTCTAATGGTATTCGATTGGTAAGAGCAATATGGTGACTTTATGACCTTTAAATGCACACAAACAATACATAGATTACCCATGTTGCCTTTACCTATCTAATCATATGCTTGTCACGTATACTGCATGGTTGCAACACTGAAGTTAGGTGTAAAAAGCAATGGGACAATTTAGGATTTTAACATCTAAAACAACAACAACTGGCTTTCTGTTGACACTGGCTGGCTTATAGGTGTAAATATATTTATATATATCAAAAATAAATTAAAATGGGGGTAAGGACAACACAAGAAGTATACACTGATAAATACACTTAATTTTCCAATCACATCAGTATCTAAAAAAATGCAAATAAGTCAAGACAAAAAATAAAACATCCTCTCCTGAAAAAGGTTAAAGATATTACACAAGTTTACAGAATATTACATGCACGTTTCCCCAAGGAATAAGAACACAAATGAATTTCAGATTTCATTCACCTTTTAGGGATAATATAAATTTATATTACAATAATTGAGTTCACTTGTTAAAGATGTATAACAAATGCCTACCTGCTTAAACAGAAATAATTGATGTAAAGGGACTGATAAAGGAAGCTCACTTACCAAAATGTCATATCCTGTCGAGCCCTCTGGGACACAAGGCGCCTGCACAGGAAATATGAATTAATAAACAGTAGAGTCCTGTATATAGCTTTTGGGGCTGAAGGCGAAAAATAAGATGCTTATTTACCTGGATACAGACGGCAGAACCTCCCAACGTCAGTCGACCCTCAGGTCTTCAGGACGTGTAGACGCATGGCACCGGTAAGGCAAAGAATCTGGAAATCAGAACAGGTCACTCAGCAGGGCTTTAAACACCACAAGTGTAGTTCAAAATACTGTGGTGGCCACAGAGAAATGTCCATAATTAACATTATAAACGTCCTATTCATTAAAAAGCATGAGTCCAATTCCTGAGTCAGGGGCTGGAAACAAAGAGTTCAGCCATAGCATAATAAGTGAAAAATGTCTCTCTCTCGATGTTGTTAGACTTTGTGATTATTTGCTGGTCAAAAAAGCGTTTTTACCCCTGGTGAATAGTTTGTGTTTTAGTGCATGACGATGCCACCTGTATTTATTCAGACTCTCATAACTTGTGTTATGTGAAACATCTGTACACTGTGATTTTCTGTGATGGGAGTGAATATAATCATCGGCCTCGATAGTTTCACAATAAATATGTTATTCGGTAAGAATGGGAAAGTCACATGGTTCAATTCCAAGTGTAAAAATGTTGACGCCCCCATCTGTAGCTTCAAACAATGCAAAGCTAAAAATCAACATGCATCGTAGTTTAGAAAAACAAATCCAATAATGGTAAATGAAGCAAAATAAATAAATCTAAATAAACACAAGAAATGCAATAACAATTATTAATATATAATCAAATCTATAGCATTAATAAATAATCACTGCCATAATGTCAAAAGTGAATCTCATTTCAATACAAAAAAATCGAATATACCAAAACATGTTCCAAGCCCAGATAAACGACAACTGCAAAATATTTTGAAAGTTATTAAATGACACATTTATTAGATTTCATACGACAGGCAAAACTCGGCAAAAGGAATAAGAATTGCAAAAGAGTTATTCATATACAGACATCTGGTTAATTCAAGCTAACTTAAATCTAGACTCCAAATAAAACTCCACTGTGACTTTTGTGCAAATAGTCCTTCAAACAGGTGTTAACTGATGCACATTGAGGGGGATGAGATTAGAGAGCCCAGTTTAATTCGGAATAAACGTTCTGCGTTCAGGGGTTTCAACGGTAGGTGAAACGCTCCAGCGTAATATACCAGCGTGGCCCTGTGACCACACACAGACACACACACACACCTACACACAACAGTTGAAGGGGTCATCCGGTAAACCCAGCTGAGTGTGTGAGGTTCAAATATTGCACATACATAGAGTTGTTATGTAAGAAATCTATCAGATCCCCCTTTTTCTTAAAGTTAATCTGCTCCGTTTGAAAAAAACAAAGCTTCCAAATACTTGAAATATTGTGAGATATATCAGAGGAAAAAAAAATGAAAAAAAAAGGGCCTGTGATTAAAAATGATGTAGTACAGGATTACAATGGTCATCACTCAGATATTGTAAAACTAAACACTATTCAACTCAGTTCTGGTTTTTGTGCATGAAATCAAGAAATACCCAAATCCAAATCCTGTATCGGAAAAAAACACACAGCACTTGCAATGACACTGCAAAAATACTTCACTAATTATCGTAGGAGTCGTCTCATTTAATCGCTATAGAATCCGCCATCGAGAAATTGCTACAAAATGTTTTGGTAATAAATCTGTCTTTAAAAAATACATTCCTCACACTAACTTAATAAGCTCTTAATAAGGTTTCTGCATCCTTTTCCACGTGCTAGAGACAGAAATAAAATAAATCCCATCAGTGGGAGTGTTAATAATGATGGGGCTCTGTAAAGCCAGAGATTTAACTTGTCAATCATTTTAAATTAACTGGAGTAACTAGGAATAAACAGTATTTAAATGATGTGATCGTTATGTAAGCTACTGCTGTATCCAAAACAGCATTACTTCACTTATATTATCATCACGGACATCTTTGATCCCCTCTATAACTTGCTTTTTTCTGTTCTGCATTCAATATTCCAGTAGGTTTTTCCATCAACATAACTCCTTGTTCTAGAATATGGGTATAACAGAGGAGGAGGAGGAGGAAGAGGAGGAGAAGAAGGAGAAGGAGGAGGAGGAGGAGGAGGAGGAGGAGGAGGAGGAGTTGTACAAGTGACGGAGTGACCGAGCCTCAGTTGCTTTTCTTGTTGGGAGATTCTGGATAAGGTGCATACGGCGGAGGCCGCTCCTGTGTGGGGATCAAATGAAAATGAAACACATGATAACCTTCATCTCTCTTGTCACACAAACAGAAAGTGAGGGGAAGAACTTACCATGGGCATGTAGACATTGTGTGGATTATTGGGGTTGTAATACGCATTGCCCGCTGCCTCGGCTGCCTTGGAGTTACCTGTGCATTAAATGAGATGCGACATTGAGACTGATGAGCGTACTCGGGAACAAGACGCTGCCGCTCCTGATGCGAGGAGCGCGGTATTAGTCATGAAGGCCAACTGGCAGCTCCGGAAATGCCCAGGACACAAAAAATCTAGTGGCACATCCGGAGGAGGCACAGAGGCAAACGTCATACTCGAGCTCTTCCCTTCAAATACAGATATATACGCCAAGCTGACATTTCAGCTGTGTACCTAAATCATAAAATGCCACAATGTGCAGAAAAAAAAGAGTGAATTGTTTATCCTTTGTAATTTTGACGCGCAGCAAATGAGACACTCGGCACCCCCTTTTTTATGTGTTGTGCTTTTAAGTGATTCACTTTGAGGCAGACAGATCAGATATGACGGGTGCAGTGACGCAGACGAGAAGAGAGGAAAAATAGAGAGAGAGAGAAAGGGAGAGAGAGAGAGAGAGGGGGGGGAAAACAGACCTGCAGGTGGTGGCGGTGCTGCCCAGTTCTGGGGGGGTGCAGTCCAATTTTGAGGTGGCCCAGGGTAAGGAGGGGGAGGGGCCATGTAGTCAAATCCAGCTGGGTACATTCCTGGAACACGGGGGATAAGAAAAAGAGAGGTGCATTTTAAAGGTCAGCCGAGGTTTACAGTTTGTCAGCGATCTGTCTCACAGCAAAGACAAAAAAAAAAACTGGCAAAACAAAACTAACTGCAAGAGCAACATTTGTGCCTCAGGGTTTTTTTTTTGTCACGTGCAGTGAGAATGTTGGAAAATTAAACATATGCAAAAACAAATGTGGGAATGAAGCAAACCACGAAGACTATAACTTATGAAAGCTTCTTAATACTGTTATTTGCTCCCACATTTTTAATACGTGAAAGAAAAGTAAGGGAACACTGAGAACAGATCATTTCAGAAAACTAGATTTTTCTTCCTAAAAAGAAAAACACCGTAGAATCTAACATAGACATATCATACTTCAAATCTAGTGAAGCCTGTACCTGCAGCAGCTGTTGGGTAGGCATAGGCCATGTTGCCAGGGGCAGGAGCAGGGGATGGCCCCTGGTAGAATCCGTTCTGCTGGGGTGCTGGTGGGTAGGGATAGCCATGCTGAGCAGTGGGAGCTGGGCCGTAGCCATTCATGATACCAGGTGACGGGTAGCCGTAAGAGGCCGCACCGTTCTGGGCCGGACCAGCGCGAGAAGCTGCAACACATTGCACATTTATTATATTTGCTTTGTCAAATATTTTTCGACACAGTTAAAATGAAAAAAATGCGGCCTTGTGAAATTCTGGATGCAACGATGAAGCCAAACTACTAATTTCACACCATTTGTGGCCAGTTTGAAGAGATGCTGTCCCACTTCGATGGCTCCTCCACTGGGGAACGCCATCTTGAAATGGGCCTGGCCCTCCCAGCCACCTGATAAGAGAGCCGACAACAGTCAAAACAAACGCACAAAGCTACACACACACATTTTTAATGTGACGGTCAGCAGAAGGAAAGCTCAAATCGAGTCATTTTTACTTTGAATAAGATAAGCAACCTAATTTAGTTGGATCTTATACAAAAAGTGTCATTATCATACAGACACACAGTCCAGTCGATCTGAGCAGAGATTAAGATGGAAAATATGGCCACCCACCGCCTGGCTCAGCTGAAACTGTCCCCTTGATGTAGTTTGCAGCAAAGACTGGCTGCTCAATACTGCAGCCCTTCATCATATAATAAGGGAACATGGCTGAACCCATGCAGTCCTTGGTGTTACTGGACACAAACAGCAACTAATCCGTAGCAGGAGGAAAAAGACAGAGAGAGAGAGAGTGACATCAGCTCAACAAAGAAGAAGAAACCAGTACTCTGGGTATTAGTGCGTAGAAAGTCTTTTTATGACACATCAGCGGTACCCTGTATGGTGTGAGGTAAACTGTGCCTTTCTTGGTCCCCTTCAGCAGGTCCGTCTTGCAGGCGACCTCACTGAATGACAGCTCCACATTTTTACATTCCCTTAAAACACTGGATGAAAGAGGAGAAAGTGGAAATAAACTCATCTGTGAAAATAAGATCAGCGTCGGAAAAAAAGAAAAGAAAAGACAGACCAAGTGAGTATGACCAACATTACGCAATGTTGATCTAACTGTTTCCAGCACGTCAACGTCCCACTTCCTGTTATGATGGTTAGCTAACGTTACATGTTAGCTATGTTGCGTAAAGCGACTTTCACGGTTTGATGAACGTCTAAAAGTGTTCTTTAATAAAACGATTCTATAGGACTTGAGAACAATAAACACGACACGTATATGTTATATATATTACATATCACCTGACACAGATGTCAGCAGTGGAACAGATCGGTTAGCTACGCTAGCATCAGGCCAGCTAGCGGGAAGCTAACGGTTTGTTAGCATTGTGTCGCACTGAAAAGCGGAAGGTAAACAATCCAACACCTGAGACGACAGGCGACACGGTTGCACAACCACACAAACACAACGGAGCCCCGCGGACACACACCTCTCTCCGTTGTTGATGAGGACGCCGCCATTCTGCGAGTGGTTGCGGTTCAGAGCCATGTTGAGTGCCGGTGATGTGTTGTTGCTGCTGCTGCTGCTCTGCTGCTGCCCAGCTACCGTCTGACCCTCCGCCCCGGCGACGTCACCGGCCTGACGTCACGACCCGTGACCCGTTCCACGACAGGCGACGTCATCGGTGGACGCTCGTGGGAATTTCCACTTTTCCTCATACGGAAGAGAATAAAATGATTAATATTGCTTTTATTACTAAAACTACTTTTGCCTGAAAATAAATAATTAAAAGTTTGTGGAAAAAGTTTGAACGTGTCCGGTGAGGGGGTTATTGAGCATTCATGGGGACCAAGCTTGCGCTCACCACCACATGTACGTATGTATTGAAATTAATTAATTTTATTTTCTAAATGTATGTATTTATTTACATGTCCCATATTTTTTATTCAATGTAATCTGCTTAGACAGAAATTGCTCGGTGATCATTTCAACTCTTCCATCCACATTGAATGAGGCCCTGCCGGATGCTCCACAAGCGTCACACTAATTAACACTGATTAGCAGGTGCCATGTGCCACTTTTACCCGCATCGAGGAGAAGCGCAGATTCCTCTGCAGGCTAAAACTCGTCAGAGGGTAAAAAAAGTAAAAATAAAACTTCCACGTGTAAACGAGATGAAGTGTAATCGCGTGAATCAATGTCGGGTTTGGGCAGCTGTGCTCCTCGTGGCTCTGCACAGCTGCTGTGTGTCCAGCGCCCGGCTGAGAGGACAGCTCGTCCTGCCTAAGGTCACCTGCTCGGCCCGGGGAATCAAAGCTGTGTTTGACCCGCTGCTCAGGGACAACATTCATGTCCGAGGTAAGGGGAGATTTTATATATATATATATATATATATATATATATATTAATCCTTTTTATTTTTGTGTCTGTAAAAATAAAATCTGGTTTGCTCAGATTTGTCAGGGGCCAAAGTCCCAGTGCCTCAGACTGAAGGAGCCTGTGGCGTGAGAGTGGGCAGAGAGAAAGACCTGAGCATCTCCTTCTTCAGCAGGCATGACGGCTGCTACGTCCAGTATGAGGTAAAATGGGGGAAAAAATATGAAATATGATTAACAGTATTCAATGAACATGATATTTAAAAAAATAGTAAAACTGTTAATTCTACAAAAGGCAATACAGGTGTGCATGTAAAATGGGATATGGCTTCATATCGACTCGACTGTGATGACCTTTTGATCCTCAGGGCACCAAAGTGGTCCTACCACTGCAGGTCCAGCTAACGGGAGAGGATCAGTGGTTCAGGGTAAATATCAGCTGCCCTGTGAATAAGAGAAACGCCCAGAGAACTGCGCTGATCCCAACATGTGAGTAAAAAAAAAATATTGACCACTAACAACCCCCTCCCCCTATTTTCAACTGTCAGACATTTTGGCACATTTCTAACCTAGTTGAGATTTATGAATCATGACTGTACACACACACACACACGATGAAAACACTGCACTGCTCCAGTGTTGCCTGAGAAGTGCAGCGCAGACAGAGCACTGCGCCTGGACTGTGGCCATCAAACCATTTCCAGTGAGGCCTGCCACAAACTAGGGTGCTGCTATGACGCTCACGATTTCACCTGCTCCTACAGACTCAATGGTAAGATTCCAATTGGTCATTTTTATGAATGCACTGCATAAATAAAGATGACTTTTTCATTTACTTTGCATAAAATACATGCTCATCCACAATCTCAACTACTGTTTTAAAAACGACATGTTTGATGAATTCTTTGTTTTGATTTTTTTTAAATTCTGCCTTCCCTACTTTTATACCCGTCTTCTAGCCTGTTCTCTGGATGGACATTTCGTGTTCTCGGTGAAGGCCGCAGACACAGACCCTCCATTCACTCCCAGCAGCCTCGTAGTCAAGGACCAGCCACAGTGTTTCCCTGCGATCTCCACCCCGGACGTGGCCGTCTTCAAGATTGGAGTCATGGACTGTGGTGCAAAGATGAAGGTGACGTTGCTTGTAAAGATTAAAAAGAAGAATGAAATAACACATGGGTTTACACAAAATTAAATCACATAAGTCAGTTAATAAACCTTTAGTTTAGCAGTTAGAGTTAAATGTGTATTTTTTTTTTTTTAAGCTTTGATTGTGTCACTAAATAGATTTTCTATCACAAATTATGTCATTTCAAGTATTCTTCTTTTTATTATCTGCCTGGCTTTTAGGTAGATGGAGATGTTGTGACCTATGAGGTAGAAGTGGAGGAGATGCACAGTGAAAGCACAGTCAACCATTCTCCCTTCAGGTTTAAAATCCTCTGCACACAATTTACCGCGTATAGAAATATCTTGGTGTATTTAAGGTGTATCTACTGGTAAGTGTGGGGTTGCAGTCTCCAGGTCCAGTGTGAATATGCGCCATCAGATTTACAGCGTGCAGCTGACTTGCGGTCCTCGTATGCGATGACCAACCCACCACCTGTGGTGGCACTGGGAACCATCAGGGTGCAGATGAGAATAGCAACAGGTAATGGAAAGGAGCATATTTATTTTAATTTTATTTTTTTTCATAAATTTTTGTTCTGAATCAACCAAGTCCTTCAAACAAAATCATCGTTACTGTAAATGTGCTTTTTTTTTTTTTTTTTTTTTTAGATGAATCTTTCACTTCCTTCCTTCCGGAGGACAAGCTCCCTCTGACCCTGCCGCTGCGTGAAGCTGCGTATGTGGAGGTTTCCATCGCCCAGCCCTCCCCAGACCCAATGCTCTCCCTGCGTGTGCAGGACTGCTTTGCCTACCCTGCATCCCGACACTCGGTGTGGATGCTTCTCTATGATGGGTAAGGTCGACAAAATAATAGCGGTCGCCTTAAATGAAAACAAAAAAGGCATTGGCAATTCATTCCTGTTCCCAGATGCCCAAACCCTTTGGACAACATGAGAAGCTCTGTCCCTGTGGGCAAACGAGGGAAGACCACCACCACCCACTCCCAAGTGAGACGGTTTGATGTCAAGACCTTTGCCTTCTTGGATCCTCAAACAGGTTATCCCAGCGTGGAGGAAGTAAGTCCCTCTAAATCTGTGACGCTAAATGCTGTTCCCTGCAACTCGTTACCTCTGGTCTCTCCATCTGCCCTGTAGATCTACTTCTACTGTTGGGTGGAAATCTGCACAAACGATGCCGACTGTGCACAGAGTTGTGCGATCATTTGTGAGTACATGAACCAGATTTATCCGTCATCGCAGCAGTCGGGACTTTAAGTGGCATTAATGCCGGCCTGGGGTTTTATGCTTCCGTTACTTCCTGTGTATGTGTCGCTATTTAAAATGTCTCACCCTCCTCCTCACAGCATCGGAGGGCGAGAGACGTCGAAGGGGGACCGCGTCCGAGTCCGACCAGCTCCAATTGGTGACCTTTGGGCCACTGACGCTTGGACAGAACAAAACTGAAGTGGAAGATCGTCTGTGTGTGAAAGACAACACGCGTAAGCCCTGTATATTACACAGCTATATCACAATGTAACCTACTATAATATCAATACAATATAACTGCCCCCCCCCTCCTTTTCAGTGTTCCAGGTGACCGTGTGCATCATATTTGGTGTTGGTGCTGCACTGCTGCTGATCATTGTGTTCGCAACTGTCAAAAAGTGTCAGAAGAAAGAGATGCCACAAGCGTGTGATGCACAAGTTGACAGTGAACAGTGTCAGTAAACTAAATCCCCTTCTCTATTGTGCATTATTATTATTATTTTTTTTTTTTAACTTAGAATTTGACATGAAGACACTGGCGCGATCGTCACCATTGATTGTAGTCTGAAAACTTCATTTGTGTATTTTCTGTTTATTAGCAGTTGGAAAAACAACCAGGTAATTCAATATTTATGTAAATCAGAATAATAGTTTAACACAAACTCTTTGTATAAAGGGTCACAATGTGGAGGACACACACAAAAGCAGTGGAATGAGCAAATACAAATCTCAGTAGGGTCTGAACTTTCTCTGTGCTCTCAGCAGAGCTATTCTCTGTTTATCCTCCTCAAACTTTTTCCGTAGTTCGGCAATATCTACAAAAAAAGAACAAATTATAATTAATCATAATGTTCTGATCCGGAATTCAAATATTGAACACTAGCTCAGTCAAGCCAACCCATTGACATATAAGACACTTACGTTCTTTCTGTGTGTTTCTGTGCTGCCAGGTGTAGAAGTTCATAAGCTCTTTCCTCTTCTTCTTCCTCATCTCTTTCTGTAGAGTCCTCTGATTGGCTGCCTCACTGTGTGGACGGGCCTTGGTGCCCTTGTGCCCTCTCGTGACCTTCACCCAGCCTTCATCGTCCTCTTGCTGCTGCTCGGCGTCCATCCTCTGTCTCTCCTCTTCCTGTGACATAATAAAACAGAGACAGGTTTAAGCCACATGGATACACACCACGATCAACAGAGTGATGCTGGAAAAACTCACCTCTTCTTTCCGCTTGTCGTACCCCTCCATAAAGGAGTTGACCATTTTCTGCAGTTGGTCCGGCTGAATAAAAGACTCTCTGTACTGCTGAATCCATTCTGTTGTTTCAAAAATAAAAATAATAAAAAAACAAGTTCCATCTTTGTGTCATAGGTTAAAATTTAAAAGAGGAAATTAAATACCATAAAATAAGGTAATACTATGAAAGCTGTCAGAAGGCGATTTAAAGTAAGCAACTGGACTAGTTGAAGATTTCTGAAGATGTTTCACCTCTCATCCAAGAGGCTTCTTTAGTTCAGATCAGAACTAAATCACTCCTGATATTTACCATGACCTGGATGACTGAGGACCTTCACAGACATTACGAAATCTAGCATTCATTAAAAAACGGTGAATGCACTCACTCTGTACTCCTGTGCTCACCGGATGCTCCTCCGTGCTCACCACAAGTGGCACATTGTGTGGATGTGATTTGGCTGCCGTCAAACTGGAAGGGTCTTGGAACACAATATAGCCAACTTTGAAACCCTGGAAGACACAAACACATACACATGAGGTGATGTACGTGTTGTCCTTAACACATTTGTTTCACAGTAGAAAATAAATAGCAGCGATGCTATCCAACCTTTTTTTCTGCTAGTTGGAAGATCTTGGCCAGTTTGGGTCCAGAGTCCTGGAAGGAGCCCGGATGGTCTCTCAGCTCCACGGATTTAATCGCACCGAACTGCGAGAACAACTGTTTGACAACACCCTGAAACACACAGCAGTAGACCTTATAATGAGACACACACACACAGATGCACACAATCCTGGAAAACCACGGAGCGGCTCCATCAGCGGTTACCTCGGAGCAGTATGGCGGAATGTTGAGGACAAACAAAGTCCGGTCCAGAGGTCTGTGTGAGCTCTTCTCCGCGCGTACTTTGTGCTCCTTCACATACAGCTGATGTTGTGCTGCATTGTCGGAGCTGAACTGTAGTGACAACACTGCAAACACACAACGGAATACAACAAAAACAACAGCACATTACCCTAATCATCAAGCGACGACAGCCGCGCAAGCCGAAGACAGATACGGATCAATAACCAACCAAACCTCGTCAAAATGTCGAGGAAAACGCATGTCCTATAAGTAAACGTGTATATTGGAGAAAAACTGACAACATTTTCTTTATAAGTGGTAAAAAATTACCTGTAAATCCTCCAGGAATGATGCAAGGCTGATCACTCGCATGTTTCTTCTTGGGCGGCGCCATTTTGCTGTGACCCTTGACACCGGAAGTAAAAAGAAAACGCTTGAAAAGAACAGGATGTGTGTACACGGGATTTGCGTATGTATATATATATATATATATATACATAAATCATTATTTACTTATTCACGTATTTACGTATGTTTATATATTTGTTTTATATATAAAACATACATAGTATTAGAGCAATGATTTTATACAAGAAAGACGATTCTCCGACACAAACATGTACAAAGCTAAATATTTAATGGGGACGTTTCACAGACCAACCTAACCTTTCTAGGACAAAGCAAGAAAGCGTCTGAAAGTAGTTTACAGTCCTTCAAAGTAAACCAAGTGTAATGCATCATAGGAAGTAATAAACGCACATCGATTCAAAAACGGCACATGAAACAGGCCATGGACAGAGCACACAAGAATATGGAATCCATTAAAATGTTAAATGTCATCAAATTAAGCATCAAACATAACATGCCAGACAAAAGAATGTCTTTAATGAAATTGAAAGTATTTTTCAGTCCATCCTCTTTTACCAACATATGCAGTATTCGGTTGTTTCCTATATCATCATAACCACTACATTTTGTTCTCTGGTTTATTTAGTTGCATCCATCAATGGGAAATTTGAACACTTTGTCAATCCGTTTTGTTTTTTTTTTTTTGGGGGGGGGGGGGGGGGGGGGGGGTTAGAGACAAGTAAAACGGGACGATTTAAAACAGAAAAAAAAAAAAATCAACATGCTCAGATGGGGTGACGTTTAATTGACTCCCCCCCAAAAAAACTAAACATCCAGTTTAATTTGGCATCCTCCCCCAGACTGGATTTTAAAAAAAAAACTAATTTCACATTTCTCTCCACAGGTACAAACTAACAGGTGATATTTGGATACCATGAAACGAAGACAGGGAGCCATGATATTCAAATTCAGAGCAGCCATGTGTACCAAGTGTGTAAAAATGATGAGAAAGCTGGCTTCCTGCTGTAAAACCACAGTTCGTACGTGAACACCGAGTATGCAGTTATACATTTTTTCACACTGGACAAAAGCTATATCTTGATGCGAAAGGCGGTGGCCTGTGTGCCGGGGGGCTCGGTGGTGGAGCTGGACTGTGCAGTAGACTTGAACAGAGCTTTGAGGATGGTCTGGGGGTCCACCTCTGGGGTGGGCTGAGAGGATGCGCGCTGACCACCTGAACGAGACAAGGAGGGGGGTAGACCGTCTTTCTTTGCACTGCCGCCTGAGCCTGGGGTTTCACTCAGCCTCCTGCAGGAGAGAAGAGAGAAAACGGTGTCAAAATTCCTCAAGACAACAGGGTCTGTGTTCGATCATCTGTAAAATGTACATTTCTGAATGTTCCTGAAGAAAATCTCCCGAAACTCTCAGTGTCATGAAGAACTGTATATCATGCATACATCACATTATTGACAGACTGTAACATTGTTGACATGCTTAAACTATTTTGTGTTTTCTGTGTTCAAACAGCTTAATATGGCATGAAAGAATGAAGCCATGCGGGGCTCACTTACAATAGAATGGGCTGATCAGACGTGATGACATTTCCTTGAATATGAAGGTTACACTTCATGGGTTGGCCTGGGGGTGGACGAGAAGCAAAAGACAGGAACAATTAAGAATGATACACAAAAACACAAATCACCATTGTTTGTTACATTTAACATATACAGAGATTTCAGAGCAAATGTGTCATCTGTCCTCTCGTGTTTCATGCATAACAGAAACCAGTGCCCCAAAACCTAGAAATCTTTGTGACATGTGCGACCCTGCCACTGGCACTCACCGTCCAGGCAGCGGTTGTTGTACTTCCTGTATGCGCTCTTGGCATCCTCTTCACGGACAAACACGACTTCAGCCACGCCCACCTTCACCAGCCGAGCTCGCTTCAAGGCACCGCACACACAGAACAGTTCCTGCGAGCAAACGGACGCAAAAGAACACACACACCACCAAATGAGTCATCCTTGTATTCAGCAAATCATAGAAAATGAAACCACAAGAGTTTAAAACAAACACATTTTGATTCACTCACAACTATGTCTTCCTCAGTGACCCGGGGATGCAGATTGTTCACCGTTATTTTTGTCCCTTCCAAAGGACTGAAAGCCGGCTGGAAAGAAAAAAGTACAACCAAAATAAAGCATGAAGTAACTCATTCCAAGTAATATATTTTAATGAAATATTGTAGAAATGATGAGGTCTAAGTGCAAGCAAAAGCTGTTTACCTGAGGGGGAGCAGGAGCAGTTGTGCTGGCCTGTGGGGCGCTCTGCTGGAGGCTCCTGGAGATGGGCTGCGAGGCTGCAGCTGAAGACCTGTTGGTGACCACGCTGCTGTTGTGCCGAGTGGGAGCCACGGGGACAGGAGGACGCGGGGCGGTATAGCTATCATTTTTAACCACCTTGGTGATTGGGGTTGACATGGAGAACGGGGAGCCCACTGAACCAGGCTGAAGGAAATACAGGAGCAGAAAGGAAGAGTGCTAAGATTGAATTCTTGATATGTAATAATGATGTTTAGTTTAATATGAGTAAGTGTCAGTAAGTCCTGCAGTATGCGAGAGTGGGATTGCCGTTAGGTGCAGCTCTTACCCGTGACTGTAGCATATTGTTTGCGGATGTCATCTTCATATGTTTACTGATGATGTCCGCGTAATCATTTGAAACAGGCTGTGGGAGTCAAAACAATACAATGAATACTATGTTTAACAGATTCAGCCACGATACAAAGGAAAACCACGTCAAATGAATATCCTCTATTACAACTTATTTAAAAATGTTAACACGTCAAGAAAGCTCTACCTGTTTCGCTGTACGTATGCCACCAGGAATTCCTATAGGACGTTGCTATAAAAGGAAGAATAGCTCATTAGAATGCAAGACAATACCTTCATACACAAGTTTAACTTATGGAACTGATTTTCACAGACAACGCATTTTAAATGTACCTGGATGGTCTTGGTTATCTTTAAAGGTGGGTCATTAGCTGCCTGTGTCGCTCCGATACTCCTCTTGAGGCTCAGCCTATCACGAGCATCCATCATCCTCTTATTGTTACTCAGCGGTGGGGCTGCACTGGCCCTCACACTCAGTACTTGTGCGTTAGGGCCAAAGTGCCTCGAGTTCAGGCCTCCGGGAGTGTTGTTGGCATGTATCTGCATCTGAGGCACAAGTGTGCGGCTCTGCAGTTGGTGAATCAGTGCCGCCTTTTGTGTGACCTGTGCAGGGACGCTGAACGGATTCTGCACCTGTTTGCGAGAGTTAATCATCTGACGGGCGTCCTGCATTCCTCCTCCTGCTGCTGCTCCTCCCCTGCCACGTATTTTGAAGCGGGCATCCTTCTGCACCAGCTTTTCTCTGGCATCTTTCACTTGAAAACCTGAGAGGAGACAGGCCATTCATAGCCACCATTAGTTTTACTCCCACAATCTAGGACACCATCTTTAGACTTTTTTATGCAATAATATTGGCCCTCACTTGTTCCTCCTCCGAGCCGCTGTCTGGCATCACTGACTCCAATCTTCTGCCTGGCATCGAAACTCTTGGCAGGGCCACCAGCACCCCGTCCAAACATGGGCCTGAGGGAAAGAAAATAAATACAATATTACTGCAAAAACAAACATGGGATAATTGTGTACATACAGCTTCATTGCACATCATAAAATTAGGACTATCACGTAAAAGGTGATATTTGAACAGCATGATAAACAACTATTAAAGTTGATTACTAACTTCCAAATTAACTGCACACACTTTGTGGGAATGTATGAGGTAAAATTAGTTCCCTGGTACTAAAGAAACAACTAACGTTTTTTTTTGTCTTACGGACAGACAGAAACAACATAAATAACCAAACCACTGTGGGGACAAACAATCATTGGTCTTCTTAACCCAATGCTCTCGTGGACCACATTTTTTTAATCTTTTTAGTTTTAGTTACAGGGTCCAAACCTGTTTTGTTACAACAAATGTTTAGGTTAGCTTGCTAGCAAGCCGAGCTCGGTATGTGTAACAACGAACCCATAGTTAAACCTTTTCTAATTTGGGCGTTATTTCAAACGCAACGAATGGATAAGTGAATAGACTTGATTTTTTATGAAGTTTCGTGATTTAAACTGGAATTGACTGCAGACTGAGAGGCCAGCAGATAGTGCCAGCGTCATAGCGCAGTCTTTACGACGTAGCTAGTGATGCTATAAAATGGCTAACGTTAGCTCACGGTGACCAACTGGCTGAGAACAGCTTTTAATTTTCGCGATGCTTTAAGGAAGTGCAACAACGATATGTAATATCCTTAATACACGACAAACGATGAGTGCGTGAAAAGTTTTGTTACCGTTTTGCTGAAGCTTTGAGGTTTATACCGCGCTGTCGGATCACATCATCCAAAGAGACGTCTGCCATTTTCTCACACTAACACACTGCGTCTGCGCGCACCAACAACCATGTAAGCGTCGCTACGGAAGCCGATTCTGACCAGAATACAAAATGGCCGGCCGAAACTGTACATGATTTCTAATATATGAATGTATTTCTTAATATCATGTAATATCATGCAACGTTTAGAGCGGATAATATGGTTGCATAGTTATATACAGACCACGCTAATACAAGTGCAACAGCTCAATGTAAACAAATAACCTGCCAACGAATAGTCTTATCAAAGCACGGATAACAAATGCGAGGATACCCATGAGCCTTTGCGCTGAAAAGTATTACAACAAATGCAATTGGTTTGTGACATACAATAGTCAATATACAACATTTTATCTTCATAATCTACCTATAGCTACACATTACTACTCTGAGGAGACTAACATACATTTTGGTAAATAAGCTGATATAAGCACCCTAATGGATAACACCTCGGCACGTCACTAGTACAGACGTCTGGCCAAAGTTCAGGTATGCCTTAAACTGATGAGTAAGGAAAATAACGATGCGGGGTGACGCCCGTGTCCTCGTCAAATAACGAGATGAATTTTTGTCGGGGCCCAGGTCCGACAGCTGAAGTGGCTTGCCTACTCTGTGAGCCGCCTCGCTGGTCCAGGACCTGCCCCATCTCCCATTTGCGTGAACAAATAAAACACAATATTCTTAATACACAAGCTGGAGCCTTACAAGAGATTATTGATTTTACTGACAGGGGAACAAAATATGTCATGCAGTGTATCTAAAATAACCCATAAATGCTAAGATGTAATTTAGTATAAAAGAATGTGTACTTACACAGTTTGATTTGATTCGGTAAATATACAAATTCATCACGCATCACCTCTCTGCTTGCTTCTTCCTCTCACATTTCCACGTACAAATAATAAGTCATATCTTATTTCTGTTGTTTTATAGGTGGATACATTAATGTATTACTCTGAAGACACGAAATTCAGTCTGTGACGTCAGATTAGAGTCGCAAGGCATTACACTACATGTCCCAGCATGCAGTGGTGTAGGCGCAGAGCCGAGTCGCCGGGTGACGGAGCCTCTCACACAAGCGGCTTCACGTCGGAGGAGAAATGGCCTCAGCTCTGTCCCGCGCGCTCAAATTGCCCGGTAAGATGCTGCGCACGGTCCGCTCCGATGGTCCGGCTGCTCCGGTAGCGAGCCCACCACCGGACCCAAACCGGGGGGGTCCGAGGGGGGGCTCAGGTGGTCTGTAGTGGACTGTAGCGGTCTTTGGTGGTCTGTCCGTGATGGTCTCCTCCTGAAATTCAGATGCTCTGATGATATGCGCACCGTTAGCAGCACAGATGTTACTGTGTGTGTTTGTGTCTGTTTTGTGTTAGCAAGCTGCTATATTATATGATAACACTACGCACTGTGTTAAAAAGCTGCGCATAACAACAAGCATCTGTTTTCGCGTTTAATTATATTCTGTCGTTGTATTTTTAGGGGTCTTTCATTATGAGAGGACTTCGAATATTATTTATTTAAAACCTAATTATTACCGAAAATTATAAAATTACTCAAAATGTTGTATAACGATGAGGAGAGGATTAGCATAAAGGCGTAATAGATACGATAATAACAATTCATATTATCTGGGATTTTATTTTTAACTGTTTTAAAAACTGCGATAAGGTTAACTAAAGGTTATACAGCAAATACAACATTAAGATTCATTTAAATTTGAAAAGGTGAAAATATGTAGTCTAAAATGTGTGGTTTCATTTAATTTGGGGGATGGACAATTTGGAGGATCTGCATATGGGGAGTGAGGGGACCACACTGTTATAGTGCAGCGTTAAAGTTGTGCGTTGTGGGGCTGGCATCAGAGGATAAAAACACTTATATTAGTAAATGGTGGCAGACTAAGGGCTCATGCAGGACAACGAATCCTCACCAACAGCTTCTGTGTCTCTGCAGGGAAGAAGGGCTCGGAGCTGGGCGAGTACGACCCTCTCACCCAGGCCGACAGCGAGGACGAGAGCGAAGAGGATGACCTCGTGCTCAACTACCCCAGGAACGGCCTGGGCCGGGACGGCAGCCTCGGCGGCGCGTCCTCCAAGCTGCGCGTCGGAGGCCAGGACGAGGAAGAGGAGGAAGAGGAAGAGGAGGACGAATGGAGAGAGCGACTCCCCAGCAAATCCAGGCCGGACAGAGAGGACATGAAGGCCTCGCAGTACTGGAGCCACCGGGACTCTTGCCGGGGCGGTGCCGGGGAGGACCGGGGGAGGTCCGGCTCACTGGGGGGCCCCGGCATGGGCGCTCACGGTGCTGATGCGGCGGAGAAGAAGAAGATGAGGATGAAGAACGCGGTGCGGAGTGCGTTCTTCCTGGTGCCTCTGCTTTGTGTGGCGGTGGTGGTGCTGCTGTGTGCGTTCCTCATCCCGTGTCAGAAGGGAGAGCTGGAAAAGCTGCCACAGTGGGAGAGAGCACTGGGAGACGCAGGAGGTAAAAAGAAATTACATTAATAATAAATCATATATTTTACATTTCTCTAGCTACATGTGACAATTTTAAGTTGTGCCTCCAGTGATTACACTCTTTATAAGGATTTACCAAGGAGTCTCTTTGACTAGACAATGCTGACGCGCCCTTTAATTAGTAAACAGTGATTACACAGTTTACTCTACCAACTGCTTTCAGCGTGCACTATGAAAGCGGCAATCAATACAAACCCTACACAATTATGTCTGGAATGACTGCATGGGAGTAGTTTACCTTATTTTATGAAATGTAGCTAGACACGACAGCGTGTAGAAGTGTAATGTAATTAATGCTGTGATTTTTAACATCTCAACATTGTTGTTAAAATCCTTACATTGATTTTACAAAGTATTTGAAGCAGCTTCTAGACTTCATTCAACCGTCACCTGGACTCTAATTGGGGAGGTGTGTTGCATTTATTACACTCCCTCTCCAGGTGTCATTCCACCGGCGCTGGCGTTGTGGGATGTCGATGGTGACTCAGCGGAAGACGTGTTTCTCAGCATTGCTGAACGGACCAATGACACCCATCCCACTCAAAGGAGCAAAAGTATGGAGGGAATAATCAGATTTTCAATGTTGTCCCACAAAAATAAATACTTCAGCTACGTGTACTTATGTAAACATATTCAAATGGCATGCAGAGAAAGTGAGCCAACAGATTTAAATCTTCTTCTTCCTCGTGGTACCTTTAATAAAAAAAAATAAAAAACGCTCTCACCTTGTCGTCTCCCAGTTTACAGTGTGGTAGCGCTGTCGTCGGTCAGCGGTCGGGTGCTGTGGAGGAAGGTCACGGCGAGGTCAATGATGTACATCCAGTGCGGTCTACAGTACAGCGCCCAGCCGGCTCCCGTGTGCCTCCTCATCGGCAAATCCGTCCTCATGGCCGTCAATGGCAGCACAGGTTAGAGCTAACAGAAAATATATAACACTAATCACTCTTACAAACCATTTTGTATTGTCTTTATGTTGTCAAATTATTATTTATATGTAATACAAATGATAGATGTTAGATGAGCTGAATTTCACCAGCCAGAACAGAGAGTGAAGTCCAATATATTGTTATTGTGCAAACAGATCGGTGAGGTTTAACCTTCCCCACACATTTGTGTATTACATAATAGTAAAAAAAAAGGTCCATAAGTTTTTTTTGTCTTTTGCTCCTCAGGGAAGAATTTGTCATCTGTCCCGCTGAAGGACATTGAATCCCAGGCCGTGTTACTTCCAGACCTGGAGGGTGACTCGGTCCAGGATCTACTTATCGCCACCCTGCCTGCAGATAAGGTAGGACAATTAAATGCAATTGTCCCCTGGAGACATTTGTTTTTCAAGTGAAAAAGATGATATAAGATTGGTACAGTGGCCTGCAGCTATTTTCTATGTGAAGAGTATAATTGCCTCCAGTTGCACTCAGGGCCCAAGAATGAAATACGTTTTTCAAAACACACGTTGCTCACAGACATGACATGCAGTGATAATCAATATGTTTTCTAATTCTGGCATGTACAACAATGTTGCACCTTTTTTCACTTGTTGGAAAACTTCAATAATAGATAATTCACATACCTGTGTGTGTGTGTCGTTTTTCATGCTCAGGCTCTTGATCTCTCCCTGACTCTGATCTCCGGGCTGACGGGGTTGCAGCTGGGACGTCCCGTCCCATTTAACCTCACCGGTCAAGGAAAGCTGATCGGACCGTTGCTGCATGAGACACAAAAAGGGGCATTTTACATCCTCTTTGGACTAGGTAAAGACATAAATAAGCCATTTTCAGACAGTTTGTGTCGTTGGCCTTTTCAGGTAACTGATGCACACTGCCGTTCAACAACACTTTGTGTGTGTCCTCAGGTAACGTGGAGGCCATCTCACTGCGGGACCTTTACATTCGAGCCACTGGCAAAATGCCCTCAGCACAGACACTTAGAATTAAAGATCCAAAGTGGGAGGAGCTCAGGAAAAACAATTCCTCCTCCTTGATAGACATTTACAGGTCAGTGACTGGTGCCTGTCTCTGGTTAATTTATTTGGTATATTTGAAACATTTATGGTCTGTTTACTGCCCTCTCATCTCTGTTTTCCAGAGGAGCTGAGCCTGTGGAGATCATGCTTCCTCTCGTGGCTGGCTTTGGAAACGTCCACAACAGCCTGGACACGCTTTGGAACCTGAACAACAGCAGGAGCGACTGGGTGCTGGTGTACGGCTCCAGCAAACTCTCCGTGGTCAGACAGAGGGACATGCGTAAAAAATGGACCTTCAACTCACCGCTCATTCACAGGTACAGCCCTGTAGAGCACAAAAGAGTTATTCCAGTCAAAACAGCAATAAGTCCCATTTAAATACATAAATATTTCTTTTTTCCTGTCACAGCCAACCGGCTCTGGGACAATTCAATGACGATGGAATCGTGGATCTTTTCTTTCAGCATTCAGCAAATGGTATCATGGAGGTAAAACTAGACACACTACCCTTTTTGTGTAAACTACATATTATATTTTTTACATACTGTATATATATATATATATATTTATTTGAGTTTATGTTATTCCTCTAATTGTTCCGTTTTGCAGGCCAAAGTCATCGATGGGGCAAAGGGACGCCTTCTCTGGTCTGCAGAGTTTGTGTGTCCTCATCTTGTTTTGCAAACGTCTGCGATTTACACCTCGACCGGCCAATCCGCTTTCCTCTTTTGGGCCAGCGAACCAATCAATGCGCAGAGGAATGTTACCAGGACAACGGTAAGTCCGCCACATGGAAGGAGAGGATCACTGCAGAGTGAAAGCAAAAATACATATATATATATATATATATACAGTATATATATATAAACACAAAGAATGAACACTCTATATGAATCATGTGCCCTGCGGATTGAAATAATTTAAAATAGAGCCATTAATGAAATACCAAACTTATATAACAAACAAATACATCTGTCCATTTGCTGTGTAGGTGTCGCCGGGTCTCGCTTCGGCAGAGCCACTCATCAGAAAACTCTTCCTGCTGCACCCTGCATATCCCACAATCCTGCTGGAGCTCGCCAGCACCACAGACACCGCCGTCACCTCCGCAGGTAAAAGTCCCCGTCCTTCCAAATCAACAATATCTGCTCTCACTCACAAACGTTTGCGTCATAACCCACGCCATTGGCTCTCTGCTTATTCTCTGAGAAATCACACACTCCCTCTCTTGACAGTGAGTTTTCGGGAGCAGCAGAAAGACGCGTCCTACGTCACCGTGTCCTCGCGGCCCACGTTAGACTCGGAGCCCAGCGCGTGCATAGTGAAGAGCATGAGCCTCAGGGCGGCCATCACCAAAGGGCAGATTGTCAGGTTGGGAGAGAGCAGCAAGCCTGGAGCTCCCGTCAAACCTGCAGCGTTTGAGGTCAACAAGTTCTTCAGGCGTCTGTCCTTCAAACGCCAGGTGAGACACAAGTGTGGGCCCGACTCAGATATAAGACCAGCCTATTATTATTATCCTTATTATTACAATAATAAAAATAATACTTGCTGTTATTATTATTAGTAGTAGTATTGTAATTTTAAGGCCTGAGTTCAATAACCTTTCTGTATAACTCTATTTGTTTTAGTGATGAGCTTCCACATCCTGGATCACCTGAAGCGCGGTACGATTACAAAGCAGCTGGTGTCGGAAGGAAAAAGAGATTCAAGCTCAGCACAAGGACGCACTATGAATCCCTTTGAGATTGTTTACATCTTTAAAGTTCAACAACAACGCATTGAATTTCTGTTACTTTTTTTTTCTGTACAAAGACGTTTTTATTTGATCTTGTGTTGCCTTAGATTACGAGTGAACAAAGAAAAAAAAAACTTATTTAAACTATTTAACTTGCAAACAGACTGAACACAATAACATTTCAACGTGTACACATCCCTTCCATAACTCTTCCATGGCCAGTATATTCACATGCTGTCATCACTACAGACACAAGGCCACTAACTTTGTTCTCATCACCAACTCAGATAGTCTGTAAATATTTGATGCTGTACAGTATTTATTGATTTGTGTCATGATTTGATTTCATCCTGCCAAGATTTCTGTTTTGGTATGGATCCAAAATCAACCACTGTTTATTTTTCTTTGATTTTTTTAGGGGGCTGCTGATTGGTTAAACGCTATTTAAATGTAAAGCCGTGACTTCCCATTTTGACAAGAGCACGTTTGATTTATTCACAGCCCTCACACCAAGTTATTGTCTATTTGTAATCACGTGATCAACACACCTGCGGAGCAGTGAACGTTGCAGCGACCCCTCGGTCGCATTACCCGACTTGTCGGCCCCAGTTTTCCCGCAGGCTTCGTCTCTGTGTCCCGGGGGGACTAAGACTCCGCGTCGGACTACGACGCGAACATCACCCGGGGACATCCTTCCCAAAAACCGGAAGTAGAAGTGTGAGGCGTTCGCGACAGCTCGGGAAATATATAAACACACGTACAGTACATACTCCCACACCAACGCACACCACGCAAAGACAAAACGCAGTTTAAATGATAAATATCATGAAACATTCTGATCTTTTTTTCCCCTCCACAAATCCTGGTACAAGAACATTCCGGATTAAATATAGCATCCTGAAGGGTTCTTTCTAAATGATTCCAATAGAAACACTGTTATGAGCAGCTCCATTAAAATGTGCCATGAAACTGTTCAACCTTTTATTTCATATTCACTTTTTGTTTAATGAAATAATTCTTGCTGAGATTTAAATGTAGTAAATAAAAGACAACTTCAGGCATGTGGGCGTAAAGTTTGTATTTACAGTACAAGGGAATATCTGTCACACTGGACACAATGAAAGTGGGACCAAAAGGTCAGCAGCTTCACAGTTCAGGGGTCATGACCCTTGTAGAATTTGGATAGGAAGTCTTTGGGACGGGCTTCCTCAGACTCATGGAAATAGCGCATTATGTGAGTCTTCTGCTTCCAGACCTTGATCGTTTCCTCCAGTTCCATTTTACCCTACAGATTAAATTACACGTCAGTTGAAGTAACAGCCGAGGAGCTCATTGAGTGCTGAATGATGCTGGTGTATGCAGTTCACATATTAATATGGGGCCTTTCTTACCTTAATGACCAACATGTCAATCAAACGGGGGTCAGAGATGTGATTGTTTTTGTCAAACATCTCCCTCATTTTGTTTCTTCCCTGTCGTGTTGTGATGTCCAGTTGGAATATTGCGACTGCAAAGAAACAGAATAAAATTGTGTTTATCATGCAGCTGGATGACAGTGGAGTGAGGAGATGATGGAGTGGATTATAAGAGGGTATAGTTGAGGGATCAAACCAGAAGGTGAAGGCAGTTCCATTTAAAAGGATGCTGACTGCCTAAAACCTCAGTGTGTGCATCTTGCGTATTAACTGGAGATGTAAACATAAAACATATATCACATAATTCAACTAATAAAATCTGCATTTCATTACAATCCGTTATAATCATTCGTTACAGGTGCTGTCCGAATGTGCTTCATGGCTGATGATTTTAAACGAGTAAAACAGTATATGTATTACCATGCAAAGACTGATAAAACAGTAACATTTACTAAATAATAATCAATTGTGATGACTAAGTAATAACAGTCATATACATATTTTCATTTAATAATCATTTCCCCACTTCTCAGTCGTGGGACAGAGAGTCTATGATAAATACACTGTTATGTTTGGTTAGCTCTTAGCTGGCATGCTATGTTATTCTGAAGCTCCACACAGACGCGACCTTGACGCCTAAGCCGCCTTCGTGCAGCGATAACCGGCCTCAGACAGACCTGTGTTGGGGATCTCCCGGTACCAGGCCCGGTACAGCTCCCGGGACCGGCGTCTAGCTTCATCCAGGTCCCGGCTCAGGAGAGGTTTAACAACTTTAGATGCGGCAGCCGCTGTTCGTGCAGCCGCTGCGGACGCCATGACACCTGCCCTCTCCGCGTTTCCGGAATGACTTGCTCGTTGGTGTGTTTAAGTTGACGTAAATATGTAGACGCCACCTAGTGGAACGATTGTGTCAGCACAGGGACGCTGTCTCCACCAGACAGAGGTGATTTCTAATTGTAAAAAATATCATATTAGATTTTGATCTTTGATGAGAAGTAATTAATGCTGTTTTTTCAGTTAACTCGGATGTGTTTCTTATACTTTATCCACTCAAATAGGGAAAATAGCGATCAAATAGTATAAACATATTTTAATAAATATTTGTTTTTTGACACACAACTTTGTTTCTCCACATTTGAAATTGCAGCTTTATTCTATGAATAGAATATTACACATGTGAGGCAGTAGATGACTTCCATAAAGACACGAGGAACAGATTAAAGAACAGATTGTGTCTCTTTTGTTTTGTTTTTTATTAATTGATTGCAAAAATGTGTATAATTTACAATGATACAGGCTCTTCGGTACATTAAATATGCAAAAAAGTTTTCAAAAGGCAGGTAGATATGTCATTTTATCACAATACATACTGTCAATAAAAAAAATTGGCTCATTAATGCAACTCCTGTCATTTCATGTGGTGGTGGCACAAAGGTGCCAATAATGATCAGGGGAGACTGGAAGCTTCAGAGATCTTGCTTCTCAGCCACAGTTTCAAAATTAAGACACCTGTGATGTGGGACGACATTCATTCAACAGCATTCACAAGCATCCCCAAAGAAAGCTGATCCTGAATAGGGTTCTATACAATCAGACCAACTTCCACTTCAGCTTACAAGGAATAAAAAAAAAAAACATTTGCTGTTTTTTCCTGCATTGGTCCCAGTTGTTTTTGGAATTCAGAAGTACAAATGTGAGAGAAAAAAATGATGGGCTCCCATTTCTAAAGAAAAGTGTGCCACTTTCAAAGAGAAAACATGAACCAAAAGCTGTACCAAAAAAAAAAACAAGATGACGGTAGGACTCCTGCTGTTTCAGGCCGAAAACTCAGTGGCAAGGAGAAGTTTATCTTTAAAAGCTGATGCAGCATGAACTCTTAATCTACAATACCTGATAAAAAAAAATTAAAAAAACGAATCGCACAACAAATGTTCCAGTTTTAAGACAAAATGCACACTCGTCCACTCACAAAAGCAAAAGATAGAATGAAAAAGAAAAGTGCAGTTTTATATATCATGTGTGGCCCAGTGTAATAAAACCAGCTAACAGCTACTCTATGCTGCACATTGGCAGTGATTGCAAACTAAGGCACTATCGTGGTCCCCACACAGACGGAACTGTACAAGTCCAACAGTGGCCTCCTCCGCTCCTTTCTCTCCGTCATTGTTTCAGTCACCTGTGAAACAAACGGGGGAAAAAAATAAACAATAATACGTTGAAAAACATGCAAAAGCACATTTTGAAAGATAAAAACCCCTCTCAGGTCAGTGTCACATGATTTCCGACATTAGTCCTCACCTGCCACTGTGTGTGTGTGTGTGTGTGTGTGTGTGTGTGTGTGTCTGTGTGTGTGTCAGTGGTCCAGGCTGTTGCCCAGCCTCTGGCCCTCCTGCAGAGCAGCCATGGCCAGCCTCAGGTGCTCCTTCAGACTCTGGATCTCTCGCTCACTCCGCCCCTTCATGCCACTCAGCTCCTCGTGCACCTCCGTGTATCTGTCGCAGGCCACGCGTTTCTCCTGCGGTGCAAAGAGCCACATAAACCTCCTAAATCGGCTTCATCCACAAGTGCGTTTGAAATGTAAGGCTTCATATGAAATAACACCCATGACAACTATATTTCCGATCTATCTTTGGGGACATTTAATGAGGTGTTCAAAACATTATGAATCACACAGATTAGGTGTTCATACAGTAGCACGCACACATCAACACAAGGCTTTACCGTCTTCAGAAACTGAAGCTCGTTCCTTAGACAGCTGATCTCCTTGTGTAAGTATTCAATCTCGTTTTCTTTCACACGGACCAGAACCTGGGTGAAAAACACAAAAACCATCACGATCTCAAATCTTGATCTCCATAAATGAATTGACTGCGGCTTTTTGGCCAACCGCGTACGCTGGAACTAAGTACACCATGATGCATAAAATAAAATGCCATCCCTCATTTTGGTCAATTTCATGTCAATTTCATATATTTGGACGGTTTCCCTGATTAAGTTTATTGATTGAAAATATTGCAAAATGGGACCTTGCTTTCTATAAAAAAAAAAAAAAAAAAAACGCTTTTACCTCTAGTTCATAGGGCGTCCTGTCCTTTGAGCCCTGATCTGTGGCGCTGGGTCGCCTGTGGCTGATCTCCTGCGCCAAACGATCCTTTAAATCCTGCAAGGGAAAAAATGTCCCGTTCATTTTCGGACATCACAAACATTCACTCGCTCCACGCAGTGTCCCGCTCCGCGTATGTTTTGATACAATCGGCCGGCACCTCACCTGGTTCTCCTTCCTCAGCTGCTCCATGTCGCGCTCCTTGCGGCCGATCTCTCGCTCCCTCTCCGCGTTGCTCTGCTCGGCTCGGTTCAGCTCCAGACACTTCTGGGAGTAACGCTCAGACAGTCCGGCCAGCTCCCTCTGCAAGGACTGAGTTTCTGCCCTGCGGAAACGGAAACCGATCAACACCACACACTGTAGAAATCAATATGGTTGAGACGCACAACTCGCTCAAGTCCAGGGTTACAGGAGGTGCGGAACTACACCACAACAAAACCGTTGTTTCACAATCTCTCGTACAGCCAAAAATAAGAGAAATGCATTCGATAAAGTAAATGCTGCTCGGCACTTACTGCACACAACTAAAGTATGAGAATATAATATCTATAATCATTATTATTATATATTACGTAATGCATTCGATAACAGCATCATGCCAAGGGCCGGCGTGACTGTGTTTTTTCCGTTTTCATGAGGAAAGTATTTTCTAGTGTGGTTTCGAAACATCGGCGCTGCTCATGACTAAACGAACCACAAAAATAAGGAAGCGCGCGCAAACTGAAAGGAGAGAGAGAGAGAGAAAAAAAAACGCAGCGTCTGCAGCACAGATAAGCTCTAAAATGCAGGTTCCAGTGGCAGCTTCTGAGACAAGACTGTGTCAGAGGCCTTGTGCAGCTTACAAAAGAAAACTAATCCATGACCAAATTCTTCTACATTCCTCCCGGTGCCCGACAGGACTGAGCGGCTGCTGCGGTGACCAGACCCGGACCGCTCCATTGTTGTAGAGTCGGCAAATTCTACCTTTTATTATTTCTACAGAAAAGAGTTTTTGTGGGCAACAAGCTGCCACTTAAAAGCCCCAAGAGAGCTATTTTCATAAATTACCAACGTCGGCCCACACTGTCGGGCCGACGAGCAGGAATTTATTTTCGAGGACTAAAGGCTTTAGGACTTATGTGCTTGTATTTCTGGAAATATTTCATGACATCACAACTCTATTTTTATATAATGTCTCTTGATGGATTGCGCCTCATACAAAAACACTTTACTAAACTTACTGCTGTTGGGATCGTAGGGCGTGCGAGTCCAACCCTCCGCTGCTCAGCCTCCGGATCTTCTCCACCTCTCTCTCCAGCTCCTCTTTGTGTTTCTTCTCCAAAGCTTCCATCACTGGAACACAAAACATACACGGCATGGCTTTGTCTTAGTAATAATAACAATAACAACAATGATAATAATAATAACAACAAAAACAATAATAAATATAATAATAATAATAATAATAATAATAATAATAAAAAAAACAATAATAAATATAATAATAATAATAATAATAATAATAATAATAATAATAATAATAATAATAATAATAATAATAATAATACATATATATAAATATAATAATACATATAATAAATATAATACATATACTAATACTAATAATACTAATAATAATAATAACAATACTAATACTAATAATAATAATAATAATAATAATAATAATAATAATAATAATAATAATAATAATAATAATAATAATAATAATAATAATAATAGCAACAGCAACTTGACCTACAACCTTCTCAATGAGTGGGCCATTTAATGGTTGCCAATTTGTGTTGTGTTGTTGTGTTGTGCTGACCTCGTGCCGTGTCCCGGCTCTCCTCCAGCAGCAGGCGGTCCTTCTCCTTCTCCAGCTCCTTCACCTGTCGTCCGTGCTGCCTCTGCATCTCCTCCAGCGCCTGTCGGTGAGCGCGCTCCATGGCGCCCAGGCTGCGGCCGCAGGGGGCCTCGGGGCCACACACACCCCGCACGCCTCCTACTCCTCCTCCTCCTCCCCCCACACCACCACCTCCCCTTCCCCCCAGTTGTAACTCCTCCAGCTGCTGCCTCAGTGACGCCACCTGAGAACACACGAGGACGGAGGTAAAGCCCACTGAGCCACATTTGACATAAATATAGAGAATTTCTTTTTCGAAGTATTCAAACCAAGATGCACAACATCACAACACACAGAACAGGAGTTTCAGCAGCATTTCCCATATAACTTAATCGGATTATGTATTTTCCTTTTACATTTTCCAGTGTATAATGTTTCAAATGGAAAATACTGCTGAAGAGCAAAATTTTTAAAAGAGTGAGTCAAGTGTTAAAAGATAGAAAGAGGAAATGTTTACTTCATCTGGGCAGATGAAGAGTTTAATTTGCATTTGATGTATTTTGCAAATTTTGAAAAATCAACTCCACGCACTACCTCCCTCTGCAGCGCCTCATTGGCTGGTTGGCTGGAGGGGCGGGGTCCCGTCGCCGGCCTCGAGCTCATCTCCTTCAACGGCATGCGCTCGAACTCCGCCCACTTTCTCTCAATTTCGTCCTCCGTGCGATGTCTCTGGTGGGGCCCCACGCCGCCGGGCTCCTTCCTGGACAGGACGGCCTCCCATTGGCTGCTGGTGTTCCTCTCCTCTCGCCCCTGTCCCTCTCCCGCCTCCCTCTGCTTGGACGGAGTGGGCGAGGCGGGGACAGGGGACAGCTCCACGTAGTCAAACCTCCGGTGAGCGGGGGACGCCGAGGGCGGGACCTCGGTGTGACGGGACGCTGGGCGACGGGACGACAGCAGGAAGCGGGAGTGGGAGTTCTCTTTGTCACTGCTGCTGTCTGGTAACCTAGAGAAAAGAAAAAAATATATAATAATAAAAGAATAATAATCATAAATAGTTTTCATGACGCAAATTTAGAGTTCATCAATCATAATTAAACTGGTCATTACTGTGTGAGGTCTGGAGAGCTGCTGGGCCGAACGGACTTTTTCAAAACCTCGATCCAGTTCCTCCTGATCCCGGCCGTCATGGCAGACAGCGTGAACACGGCCTCCCTCGTCTGGGCAACAAGAGGGGGATTAACGGGTTAACGAGATGACGATAGAACAAAAAATTAACAGATAGACAGATGGAGAAGATACTGAGAAAAGGAAATCAAACATATAAAGAGATACTAACCTGTATCTGGAAGCCATAGTTCTTCTCCACATCAAACTCAGAAACCTTCACACAGGACTTTAGGTCGATCTCCCCGTCCATATCATCTTTCTGCACAGAAAACACAATAACGCGCTCACAACCTGCCCCGGAACTAAAGCAAACAATGCCAAGCGCCAGCTTTGATTGAATGTCATTGTTAGAATAATGAAATCCTTATTTTTATATATGCAACAGAGACGTGAAAATAGAACGCGATACCTCCTCTGCACTCGAATCCCTGTAGTACTTGAGTCCAGCATCAGTCAGAACAAACCAATGCTTCTTCCACTAAACACAAGAGAGAGAGAGTTAACATTTTAATAATAATCATCATTGATGTTGTTAATAATAATAATAATAATAATAATAATAATAATAATAATAATAATTATTATTATTATTATAATACTTATTATTATTATAATTATAATAATTATAATAATTATTATTATTAAATCAATTATAAGGATTTGTACAGCACCTTTCATACAACAATTGCAGTTCAAGGTGCTTAACAGGATAACATTGACAACTCATAAAATAATTAAAATTAAATAACTACATTTAAATAAAATGACAAAACCTGGTGGAGGAGACCTCCTGATATACTCAGGAGTGGGTGACGTGTGCATTCTCATTCACTCATACCACTGGAACAGAGCGGACGCCTGCGATGACCAGGATAATCTTACACTCCTCCGTTCCCGTGAAGAACGAGGGAGAGGCAAGAGTTTATTTACCTCTCCGCAGTCGTCCAGCTTGGACATCCATCCCTTTTTGAAGTTCAGGAGGTCCGGCTGCAAGACAGAGAGAGAACAAGGGCGTCACCTTCACTGACCTTCATGTGTTCATGCATGTGAATAAAAAAAGGACACACAACAGTGTTGTCTTGTGTGCATCGTGGTCATCGTGTGTATCTGTCATCGAGCCCCGGTCTCCGAGGATTTCACAAAAAAAAAAAGAAACAGGGTTAAGTTAACAAGAACAAAGACGGGCCTACAGTGAAGGGTGGGGCATCCGCAATATAATAACACCTCTCAACAAGAAATCAGCAGCCAGTACACAACCGCAGGTGTGCGATCAGAGTTCATAATGACAGAGGATACAATGCTGCTGTTTGCGATGTGGAGAAACTTGATTTGTTTTTGTTTAAAACACCGGTTGAAACTAGTAAAGTTAACGTGGGCTCCAGTAAATGTTTACAGAGCCGTAAACACCTTAAGTCCCCTGTATTATCTGTCTCTATGAATTATGTAACATGATGATCATATTGTGCATTATGATTATTCATGGTAGCGTTGTGTTGTTTAGTTTGCTTCGTATCTCAACAACATCAAAATGCTGATTCACTGCCACGTGACCTATGTAAAAAACAATTCAAAGGGCGATGGCGAGGAAGACGCATAGGAGGTGTGAAAACGGCTGTGAGGTTGAGGATGATACATTAAACCTCGTTTCCATGGGAACAGGCCTGTTGGGGTTTTTTTTCGCTTTCCACGCGATGACAGGAAAAGGAAAACAGACACGAGGC
Source organism: Colistium nudipinnis (assembly GCA_016785305.1). NCBI lineage: Eukaryota > Metazoa > Chordata > Actinopteri > Pleuronectiformes > Rhombosoleidae > Colistium > Colistium nudipinnis. The sequence goes on along the minus strand of JAFBJU010000933.1, from coordinate 363,283 downwards.
ACCTTGGAGAAGAGGTGATCCCAACATACACTCCCCACTTTGCTTATCTCCCTCTTGCACTCACATGTACATTCCTCGTGTTTTTTTGTTTTGTTTTTTTGTTTTTTTTAGTTTTTTCAAATCTCTCGGGCGCATTCGTCAACTCGTCTCCCACCGCGTTGCTCATTTCAGCCCCTCCCCGCGTCATTTTTCACTCAGCTTCTGTCATCACCAAACGCCCCTATTTACACTCTGGCCTCGTGTGCTCGTCAACCACAGCTCCGCCCAGTATGTCTCCGCATAATCCAGTTCATCTTCGCCACTGATCTTCCTTAATCTGACAAATTTGAAGGTCTGATGACTTCCAATAGGCCGCGTCAAAAGGGATTCATGAGTTGAGCAACTCCACTTTGAGAGGATATGAATAAGAGAAGATGAGATGTGGGAGATTCAAAACATTTGACAAAGCCAATTACATGATCGGAATCTGGAATACTTAAAAAAATTAAAATAAAAACAGGTGTCACACGCACAAGCAAATGTCAAAATCACAACAAATACGCCTTGCATCATCAGGTGTTGGCAATGAATACATTGGGTAAACTTTTGTTTCTCCAGAGACTGACAGCTACACGAGATAAAGGAGATTAAAGAGATGAATCACCCTGTTTTTTTTTTTTCCTTTCTTACCCAAACTCTGTGGTTTTATGTGGTTATTAATCACTGGAGCGAATCCTCGTCATAAATTAAACTTTTCCTGGCCTATACATGCCCGTGAGCCGGTTCGGGGGGGGGGTGTCAGAGAGAGAGAGAGAGAGAGAGAGAGAAGGCCAGCGTCTGTGATGAATAACCATCATCAAACAGTGCTTCTCCTTGTAATGGGGCTCTGGGTTCAGTGACCTGTCCTTCCAGGACAGAAGGGAGAAGGTCAAACAGTGGTGTCCACTCTTTGTGCGTCCCCCTGAGGACAGAGGACCACTGTCCGCCCTGAAGGCCACTCACAGCATGTCCTCATCGCTCCCGTTGTGTTGAGTTGAGGAGATTAACTTTCCGAGCGACTGTAAACAGGAACATAACTAACGACACATGGTGCTGACTCTTAGGCTGGGGTTTAAAGAGGCCCAACTCTGATTTGCTATTTCGCAAAACTGTTTGTCAACCAATTGTGCGTCTGTGTGCAAACACGAAACTTTAAATGTGGCAGCAAACAGACACAACCTACTTCCTGCTAGGGAGAACGGTGCAGGGTCACCAGGTCACGCTACACCACACCTGGAACCTGACAACCATTTTTCTTTAAATGTGTCACAAAAACAGAAACAAGGAAATATTCATTTACAAACAACTGAGGACACAACAGTTCAGATTTAATCAGAAGACAATTTGGACAAAAATTGACACGAGAATTGTCCATTTTAAAAACAACCTATACAATCCACATTAAATGGTCTTAAATACAAGAAATGTAAACCAAACTAAGATGGATGGATGGTTAACAACTGGGCCAGATATGATAAGCTGTAAAATCAACAGCAGTCATGGTAGTCCTTTTTTTTTTCCAGTTTTGAATTCCAAATCAACAAATAATAGTCATTTGGACTGTTAATCAACTATGAACCATGTCTACATATATGCAAATTCAACTTTTCACAGGTCAATTAAAGACACCCACAACACCACATGTGAGTTGGAAGTATTAGATTTGACTTCCACATACCACTGAAGCAGTCCAAACTAAAAGATCAGAAATGTGGAATTTCGCGACGGATTATTTAATTCAGGAAGAAGTGACGTGCAGATAAACTCACCGTCATGGTACCAACAGGATCCAGGCAGAGTGGGGGGGGGGAGAATTAAAAATAAAAGTACCGTTAACACAAAATACAAAAAAAAGTAACAAACCAGCACCACACAAGTCCCTGCACTGCTCAGTTACACGTTCCGGGTAGAAACCGAGGCGTTACACGGCATACAGTCGAACCCCGCCATTTAATCCCGCGTTTCCCTAATCCAGCGAATTCTCGCCAGTTTTAACCGTAAACTGCGTTAATCCGATTACACGTGGCCGGAGTGTGGGTCGGGTAAAAGCGGTCGTTGGTCCACTTTGTGGGTCCAGCTCTGAACGTTACGTGTGTCTCCGCTGTCTGACACTTCCTGGGCGGATCCGCCCGGATGGTTTGAGAAAATAAAAGTCCCCCCGAACAGAGCCGTGTGGCCCCTCAACCCGCGGGCGGATTCACTATGTGAGGGATATCTTAGTCCAGATTAACTGCACAAACTGCGGATTAACTCAACGGAAAATATGCAAACAAACAAGGTAGGACTAGTTCCTCCTTTAAAAAAAAAACATGGGGGTCCATGTGTAGGAAACGTTTATTTACTTTGTCCTTCACAAACCTACAAAACATTAATATTTTTTACATATGTTTTTACTTTGGATGCACACACACAAAGTGTCACCGACCCTCTCAGAAATCATCTCATGGTAGCTACTGGTTTCAGTTGAGGAATTTCGACACATGCCCCAGCAGACCACAGATTGACAAAGCCAAGTGACTCTTATGAAATGCCTGCAGGCTGTAGGTGAAGTCTGCACAGAGTGTGTGTTGACACATGTCAGCAGGCCAAGTGCATGAAAAAAAACATCTGCAGCTCCACACACCGGATCTGTGCAAACGGTGGACAATCTGCCTGCAACAGCCTGGTAAATGTGTAACGACGCGTGTTAAAATAGACCTGACCGCAATGAACGAGCATTAAACCTGTGTGTGTGTGTTGGAGGTTTATGGCTTCAAATGCAAAGATAAGTGATAAGGGGAAAACTTTATAGTAGCAGAATGGATGAGAGATCACACGCATGACACACACCTGCATTTGTTCCGTTTTGTGGTGGCCGCCTCTCCAGGAGCTGCTTTTGTCCGCGGTGGGACTGCCAGACCTCTACAGAAGAACAGTGTGTGGTTACGGCCACGTGACCAAGTCCTAACGACCAAATATAGACACCTACAGACTTTGTTTTCACATCTGGTGTTGTGTGTGTGTAGAAGATGTGGTTGGGCATCGACAACATCGGGCAGGTGAAAAATCACAGCACGAACCATGGTTCCACTATAATGGATTTTATTGTAGAGCCAGAGAAGGCTCTTAATGCTGCGTCCTTAAAGCTGTGTAGATTGGACGCCCTTCTATACAGATGGTATTCTGGTTCAACCCCAATAAAACACAGATTTACACAATAACGAAATCTGCTTTTTGAAAGTCTCCTTGAGCCGTCCGGCCTACCTGCAGCGAGGTGGAGGAGTGAGCCCGGGACAGGTACCCTCCGCCCCCCCACTCTCTCTCAGTGTCCGCCTCTTCGTCCCAATCTCTGGATGGCTGTTTACTCAGTGAATGGCTGAAGGAGCAAAGGTCATCAATATATTTAAACAACATAAAATACTATTTCACTTAGGATCAGATGGTTTTAGACTAAATGAAAGGCTCACCTGGCTGGTTTGAAGAGTGCCTGTCTCCGAGGGGGAGGCGGCTGGCTCCGAGTGTGTCCCGGTTCCTCCCTTTGATGGATCCTGTTGACCTTTGGCAGGTCGGCCAACATGGCGTACTCCTCGCGGTTCCGTCCCGTGGAGCGGCCTGACTCGGATGAGTCCATGGAGCTCTGGGAGGAGGTGTGTCTCTGCATGTGAGTGGGAGGCGATGGAGAAGGAGAGCGTGTGCGGTGGGAGAGCCTGGTGTCATCAGGAGGAGTGAGGCCGCGCTCCTCGGGCTCGCGTCTACCCACAGGACGTCTGCCGTCGCCTGGGCTTCTAGGGGTTTCCAAGGTGACGAAGGCGGCTCTGCCGCCATTGGTGATCTGTCTGGAGGGGGAAGAGGCGCGAGATAGCGATGAGCTGCGAGGAGGACGACAGGAGTCTCGCCAGGAAGGTGGCGAGTGTTTGGAGTCGGATTTAGAGTCCCTGTTTCTCTGGAAGGAACGTTGAGATTCTCCGTTCGTGGCGTTTCTGAGGAGCGAGTACCCTGGAGCCTCACTGCTGACCCTTCCGGACGGAGAAGAGCTGCGGCTGTCGTGTTTCTTGTTGTGTAGGGAGCTGTTCGTTTGTGTTTCCCTGGGTGAGTGGGGTTCAGAAACATCTCGGCTTCTCCTCGAAGGTGATGAACTCTGAACATCATGACTCCTCACGGAGCCGTTTCCCTCAGACCTGCGCAGCAGCTGAGACTGAGGAGGAGCGTCATGGCTTCTCCTCGAAGGCGACGCAGGACGTCTTTCACAACTACGGCTGCTTAACGACCCGCCGGTGTCTGTTTTCCTGAGCGGATGCAGATTTGAGGTTTCGTACCCTCGCCTTCCAGGGGAAGAACATCGGCTGTCTCGACCTCGCCGGAGTCCCACAGGACTGGATTCAGTCTTGCGAAGTATGGACTGAGCCGGAGGGGCTTGACCTCTCCTCAGTGGAGACACGGCCGGACGTTCATCTTCACGCTCTTCATCGTTGAGTCCGTTCCACGCCGCTGAGCTTCGTTGGAGCGCCTGGCTTTCGACATCATATCCCTCTCTGATGGGCGAGCCACAGCGTCCCAAGTGGCCGCGTCCGTTCAGAGACGTCACTGATTCAGATTTAAAAAGCAGGGACTGGCTGGATGCGCTGTAGCTTCTCCTCGGCGGGGAGGAAGTGCGAGCGTCGCGCCGAGCTTCAGATGTTCTCCTGGATGGAGACGAGGTGCGACTCTCACGTCCGAGCGGTGAACCGATGGAGGTGTCCGTTTTGCGGAGAGACAGCGGGCGTTGAGGGGGAGGCGAGCTTCTGCTGTCGCGACCTCGACCGCTCAAAGACCCGTTGACTTCAGTTCTCCTCAGGGCGCTCCTGAAATCAGAGATGGTGCTGGGTTGGGATTTGACCGGAGTAGCGAGAGGTTTGAAGTTTCTCGGCAGTGTTCCGGACTCCAGGAGTCGGGAATGGGAGCTTTTGGATCCTGGTTCCATCCCTTGAGTCCACCCTACTCCTCCTCCTCCTCCACCATTATGTCTATGTAAGGAGACGCTGGACTCGCTGCGTCTGAATGGTACATTTCCACGCGAGGGAGAAGAAGAGCGAGACGCCACGGCTGAGCTCACCTTTGAGGAATCAAATCTCCCCGATTGTTGATAGGAGGAAACGTGAGACGCGGGGCTCCCCCCCCGGCCGTATGAACCACCGAAACCTCTCCGGCCCGGGCAGGCCAGCGACTCTGCGATCTTGAACGGAGTCGGACTCGGAGAGCGAGGGCCGACCTGCGACTCCACCTCGATGGCCATGTCGTAGGGGTCGGGAGGCGGCAGCTCCATGGAAAAGTCATCGTATGGATTCTCCGGTATGGGCCTCTCGGAGGCCACGCCCAGATTAGGGTTCCTGAAGGGGACGGTGTCTTTGGCCTCAACACTTCTGCTGCTGAATAACGGGTGTCCTCTCTCAAAATGGCGGTAAGGAGCCGGAGGACTGTCGTGGCGGATGGACCGGGCCCCCGCCACCCTCCCCAGGGAGAAATAACCACTTTCACGCTTTTCTCTCTCCTCTTTTATCCCTGGGAGGTAAAAAAAAAAAAAAGGGGGAGGAGTCAGGCAGCGGACAGAAATAGAAAAGAAAGAAGAGATACACACATCAAAGCTCAAGCACTCAGCCACAACCGGAGGTTCCCTGACACAAACGGGGCGATATTGCATTACTGATAATTGCTCTGGGACACCTCAGCTGGTGACATCACACCGCAAAGAACACCTTTGGCTGTAAGCGGATATGAACGGGCGGAGAGCAGAAGGTCAGATGTTTGCCGAAGGCTCAGTCCACAGGATTCAGACTGCGAAAAAGATGAAGTGATGAGCATCGCCCCGAGAGATTCAGGGAGACGGTTATACGTCTCCCTCTCCGTTCAATGCCTCTTCTGCTCCTTTGTTTGATTCGCCAGGAAATAACAAGTGACAAAAACGATCATAATATCTTGAAGGTCACGCACCTGATCCCCTGGTGAAGCCGTCTCTGGCTCGAGCCTCGTCCATCCAGGCCCGAGGATTGGACGGTCGGTGGGGCGGCGGGTCCAGCCGGGTCATGCCCAGTCTGGTGGACGGCCGGCGGATCAGCAGATACTCGTCCTCTCCGCTGACGGAGCCGCCGAACTCCTGGTCGTCGCTCTGGTCCCGACAGCTTCGTGGAAGAGCAGAGGTGGAAACGTGAAAGATTGGAAGTGAGGAAAAAAAACACCACATATAGTAGGATAATAGTGTTTTCTAAGATGAAATGGAACTTTAAGTAAAGTTAAGTGGACATTAAGTGGAAATGAATGAACTGGTGCACTCTCACCTGTCGGTGCTGTCGTCGTCGTCTCCGTCACAGATGTAGAGTTCACAGTCCGGGCTCAGGATGCACAGAGAGCTCTCGGCGTAACCCGGGCGACCTCGGCCGACATCCCAGCAGCTGCTCACCACCGACAGGCCGTCGGAATCCTCCTGACAGGCCGACGGGGGCGAGATAGCCGGCCAATCAAAAACCTCGCACAAACCTCTATCCCCTTCGCAAAAACAAAACCCAACAGCGCGGAAGTGGACCGATGGCGTTTGGTCAGCACCATCGACGTGATCTCCAAAGAAAAGTCAAGCTCACAAAGATGTCAACCTGAAAACTCGGGTCGACAGAAAAAAGCTCCAAAACTCGACCTCAGAGTAGAAATGCAAATACCGGTATAGAACAGTCCTAGATTGTGTCTGTCGAGCGCCATGTCTTAATGAATAAAAGGGTTCGCCGAAGAGCGCTCGTCCTCTCTGAGACACAACACAACACAACACAACACACACACACACGACACAGCCGGCCGTTCGATTAGAGTTACACCTCTGTCACCCTACCTGGCTTTCCTCATTAAAAATTCAACAGTTTGCCACAAACCCATCTCAAGAAATGGAGATTGTCATAACATGTTTTGTCTCAAGCTGTCTGTGAAATTCTGTCAAAATGTAAATCCGCAGAATTTACAGAAAATGAAAGGGGTAATACAACCTAAGTTTCACAGTCCAATATCCCTCATGCGGTGAGATATCTCAGCGCAAACAAACAATGGCAGTTGTATAATTAAAGAAAGATGAAAAGGGAACACTGCAAACACACCCGTTCCCTTCTTTGCTCTCTAAAATGACAAGTGATTCCTTGCATCCAGCTTCATTCATTAATAATAGGAACCGCGGCTCCTGATTCCAATGAGAGACTCGTGTATAAAGCCCCCCCCCCCCCCGCCCCCCCAACTGTGCTTACGTGTTAGACACAGAAAGGCCACAACCATTATATTTGACTCACTGAAACAAAGTTCTCTTGTCAATTCAAATGATAATGATTATTATTATATATTTTGTTTCAATAAAATCCAAATGATATCAAAAGAGCTGCAATACAGATTAAAAACATGAATTCAAATCAATAATCTTCCATATTTTTTTTACTTCTAATCCTGCCGACTTCACCTTTGACCTCGACCTCTAATAACTAATTCGACTCTATTAAATGAATCCCTAATCTCTAATCATCTCCCACCTGCCCCCCTCTGCATTATCTCCTGTCTTACCTTGCTGCTGGTTTCCCTTTCCTCGCCCTGGGACGGGATCGGCGTCAACAGCCCCCCTTTGCCCGTCCCGATCTCGTTCCCGCTCTCAGGTCCGGATGCGTCTGCGCCGGCGTGCAGACGCCTCTGGCGCAGACAGTCGTGGCAGCGGAGCGGATCGAAGATGTTGGGCTGGAACTTTGGGCAGACGGGCTCATCGCCGGAGAGGGGCATGGCGGGTTCAGAGCGGGGAGCCGCCAGCGTTTCATTTCATCCTGCAGGGGAACCTGAGACACAGCAACAGGTCACTGTGAAATAGCTAAATGAATTTAGAGAATGTAGGATAGAAGTCTTCATTTTAAAGGTTAAAATGAAAAAATCCTATATGATGTTGAGTGTGACAATGCCATTTTTTTTACTGGAGGGTAAAAAGCAGGATAGTGATAATAATAGTAATAATAATAATAATAATATTTTGATAGTGTTACCTGTAAAGAGAAGATGCCTCTGTCCTTAGGAGTCCAAAGATAAACTGCTCCTCAGCCTCCCATCAGACACATGCTCCTCTTCCCCACGCTGCGTCCTCACATCACGTCTGATTGGCTGCTTCCGACAATGAGTGAAACTGAAGCATCCTGGGGCGGCCACACCGGCTCAGCTCTCGACGTAGAGACCCTGAGGAAACACACACACACAAACAAAGACCCAGAAGCCAACATGGAGCCAGCGACCTGCTGCTCTCTCTCTCTCTCCATCGGGCGAGTTGTATTAAATATCATGGGCCTTGGAAAGCGAAATGGAACGCTCATGTTGGCGACAGCTGGCACACGCTGGCTCGGGTTAACGTAAATAAATAAAGAGTGGCGATGCGTGGGGGGGTTTAACATACGTTAAGACTGTGTGTCTACGTGTACACGGAGAATAATACCATGCTGAGAGAGAAAAACTGTGGTGGCTTCTTATGGTGGATCCTACACAGGAAAAACTGAGATTTAGAGGAAACAGAGCTAAGGGTTGATTTCCTGATGTTCTACAGAGGATGTTGACGACAACGTCAGGTTTCCTAGTTAACAATAGAACACAGTGGGATAACACACAGCGACTTATTAGCCAGATGAATCTTTCATTTGAACAAACGCTGAGCAACTACAGTGTTTATTTGAAATGAAATGATACAAAAAAACAGTTCCGCTTTGAAAAATGTACAAATTTAAGCGACACCATTTTAGGTACTTTGTTAATATGGTCAGAATTAAATGGTCCAACCAGGTGAAGACACTTGAGTGTCCACACACACGTCCTGTTCAAACACTGGAGCACAAATCTGATGCCGAGTTATCACAGTTCAGGCCTAACGTTGTATTTTTACACACACCCACACACACACACACACACCCATACACACACAGTCATTCAGTCGTGATGATGCTCCCTCTTTCCAGTCGCTCGTCGTCTCTGGGCCTTGCTGGTCTTCCCTGCTCTCTTCTTAGTGTCTGGAACACGTTTCTTGTCTGCCTGGCGGCCTTTTCCTCTCCGGCCTTCCTGCTTCCCTTTCTTCTGCTTCTTGCTGGTGAATGTGTTGAGAGACGTCATCAGGGAGCGAATCCTAATGAGGATAGAGAGACAGAGAGAGACAGAGAGAGAGAGAGAGAGAGAGAGAGAGAGAGAGAGGTAAAAAGCGGGCGTGAGACAGGCTGAGAAACAACACTACATCTAAAAAAAAAAAAGCCTTTATAAACGCCCCAGATGTACTGCACCAATCAGAGTGTACGTGCATTAAAATAACTTGATCAGACATTCTGTCTATAAAATAATAATAATAATAATAATAATAATAATAATAATAATAATAATAATAATAATAATAATAATAATAATAATAATAATAAATGTTATAAAGAAGTTGTGAAAAGCAAAAAAATATATATATATGATCTTTTAAAGGGAAAATTATGAGATGATTATCTCAGTTTAAGTTCAGCATAGGGGACATCCTACTTTTTGTTCATGATGGGGTTCCCGGCTTTCCTTGGCATTGGAGTCGTTTTCTCGCCGTCTTCCTCCCCCCTTTCTTTACTCTCTCCATCAGCCTTGAAAGCAAAGATCATGGGTCTGGTTTTATTGCCATCAGTGTCATATCGGTTTCCATGTACAGCCAAACCAATGTTCAGCCTTTTTTTAAAAAAAACAGCCCTCAAAAAGCCTGTTAATGTGAATCAAGGCTTCATGGTTTACCTGCTTCGCTGCAGGTTCCAACAGGTGAGCCCCAGTGAGGTCCAGATCACTGATGGTCGTCACGGTGACGGTGTGGTTGGGGTGATCGTACTGCACAGACTCTTTTGTGTGCGTTACCATTTCTTCCAGATCGTCTTCAATTTCCTCTGAGAGATGGAATCAGTTGAGGGGAAAAAAAGAAATCAATACAAAACTCAAGGGAAGTGTATGGATGAAAACGTTGGCTTAGAACTCACCGAGAGCATCTGTCCTCTCCTTCAGCATTTTTATATATTCCTTGTGCCTCTAAACAAAGAAAGAAACACACCATCTCAGTACATCCTTTTCCTCACATTCAGTTTGTGTCAAAACTCGGATTTGAACCCTCTGCTCTTTTTATCTACATTTACCTCTTCTCGTGCTTTAATTTGCTCTTCTTTGATTTTCTTTCGGATTTCTGCCACTGCTACTTTCCTTCTTTCCACCTTCCGCTTGTGGAAACCGGTGAGGTAGTCCCTGAGGGAGAAGAATAAAACCCATTTATGTCTCTGCAGATTATTGATACAGCAACATTAACACACCTTAAGTACACACCTCAAATTTTAATTTCAAATCTGATATCTTACCGATTTATAGAGTGTGTTACAAATAAATAATAATAACAAATGAGGAAAAAAATTTAACAATTGAACAACTACATGCTTCCTAGGTCAACATAAACCCATAACAAAATTAATCCTCTGGTAAACCTGGTGGGATTTGATAATTTAATGAACTTCTTTGTTTTTTTTACGCCGATATAAATAAACCTACACTTAAAAAACATTCAATTCACCACGTCACACATATTGTTGGTGATATTTTAAGGATAACACAAATACTTGATTGCAAAGAGATGTGTAACAGAGAGAGGCGTAGGGGCTAATGCTACGCTGCTAGCTAACAGCTAGAACATGTCAAACTTACTGTCTGTCTTTGTCGTCAAACGTCACGATACATTTGTTTTCTCTTTTCTTAGAGCCTGGTTTGAATTTTGCCTTTTGGGGCCCATTGTTGTGCTTTTTGTTGTTTTTCATGATCTACACGTGAGTTTGCCGAACACTACTTCCGACTTCCTGAACTTGTACCTCAGCTAACTTTGTCCGACGGGAAACACGCCACGTACACTATAATGTGAAAGTTCCGGTTAACCGGAAATGTTAAGGACAATATAGTAATAATTCGTTTTTTTTTCAGATTTATCAATGACTTTGGAGAAAGTGTCAAATTAAACGTATTAAACCAAAAATATTAAATCATATATTATTCTTCAATCATACATAATATCAGACGTAATATCTGCCACTTTGATCTCATTAAATCTTCCATTTTATTCCAGGTTTCTTTTCAGTACTAATTTCAGGTTCAAGAAACCTCTTTTTTGCCTTACGGCCTTAAATTTGTGTTTGTCAAGTTACAAATCCACAACTAGTGTGATTATTATTAAAAGATCACATACGCCAATCACTATCATGTCTTGTTTTATTATAAAACAAATGAACACAAAAATAATCCAGATAATACAATACATCAAACGGAGGAGGACAAAACATAATAATGATAATATTAAAAGCCCCTGCCAAACAATGGCTGGTTAAGCGCTGTGTTCTTCTTTGCCATTTTTAAGCAGTCTATCATCATCTAAACCTAAAACTAGGTTTTCAGGACTCCATTAATTGCTTATTAACAGCTTGAGTTGACCTGGAAAATGGAGTTCTGAACATTTCTAATTACATAAGTAAAGTATATTTGGGCTTATACTTGCAAAAAATTGCAACATGGACCAAAGAAATCTAATTTCTTCACATGTTATGCCAATTCTTAACATGACGGCTTTAAAATAGACATGTTCCTGTATAACATCCTCCTCGGGCAGTTTCTGACCCTAAAACGGTGACAATGATAAAATTACAAACCTGCCCCGTACCCAACCAAAGAAGCGTTTATATTAATATTACACAAACATTAAATAAGATCATCAGAAAAATAAATGGGGATGACAGAATAAAAAGTAAAGTTTTTCACAAAGGTTTCACAAAGCTAAAACTCCTCCATCAACCCAGGTATGATGAAACATATTTCGTTTTTTTACATAACATCAAGGCCATTTTGCTTGAGAGCTATACATTATATATGGAGATTGTTTCCCAAGAAATACAATTTCTCGTATTGTTACAGTGTGTCCAACATCCCTCACTTTATTTCACACCGTGAGGTGACAGGACACCTAAAACCTCGAGTGGTGTCACTGCCTGAAGAGGTCAATTATTCTGCCCCAACTTGTATTGACGACTAGATATCCTTAGGGAAATTGATTGTAATCCATCATGAATTCACCCGGGAGTATCAATTTTGACGGAAAGTCAGGTCACTCTGCTCTCCTGGTCAGACACTGACCATTATGTAACCATCATCAGCCAAATGAACTTGGACGTGTTTTTTTTTTCTTCCCTCAAGCGTTAAGTAAGAATTCAACTTCTATTTATCTGCCTATGTACACCTTATATACAGTCACACTGTAAGTGTGTATGCAAATCATTTACTAATTGCAGCACTGGTCAAAAGTTTTAGAAAAACCCAATTCTTTACTATTTTTGTCAAAAAAAAAAATGGAGCCAGGGGAAGTCAAGAGCATCTTGTTAAATGGTATAAAGGTCATTGGTAAAATGTTTAAGGTAAAAAGAATTCTGAAACAAGTGTAAGTTTAACCGTCAAGAGGCTATTTTTCCTTTTTTCCGGCAGGTGCCCCAACCCCATTGGTTGATGACATAACAATCCTGTATGGAAGCAGAGAATGAATGGCAGGAAAATGGCAGAGGAGGAGAGTCTGGTTGTTCAAAAACCTTTGACCGGCAGCGTATGCGAGCGTGTGCGCGTGCGTGTGTGTGCAGGCATTTTCTGATTGGCCCGTCAGTGACTGCTTCCCTGTGTTTCTCAGATGTTTTGCAGTTGTTTTTTTCTTGTGTTGCGTATTTCAGTCACTGTGTTGTTGTTTTTTTTACAACAGCAGCAGCACGGTGAAATTCCTTTAGTGCTGATCTGCTGCATCCTGAACCCTCAGCGAGGCTCAATAAGAATGACGCTGCACCGGATTGAAGCATTACTTCAAACGGTCACCTGATTCCATTTTCAGGATGACCCACATGGTGAGCGAGTATACTCATTTGCTCCACAGCACAATGCAGGCCTTGTACAGTATATGAGGTAGATAAGAAGAGACACTACTCTGCACTGTGTAGTTAGGAGCACACTTCTCTCAGCACAGCCATGTTAAACAGGTCTGGGCCGTCTACTCCAGAACTCTAAAGCCCTTAATAGAAGCCTGCACGTTTACCGAGAGAATTGCACAGTTCTCTATGTGCCACTAATGATTGTACAGCATGGCAACCTACAGCGACACAATGCACCTCTGCATCGCTTTAATTTTAACAGCTATGAGATAACGGTCCCTTTTCCCTTTGGGGCCTATTAAACCTGATTTCCCTTGTTGCTTAGCATGGTTTAAAATGACGGTGCCATATACGAACAGAAGGTGGCGCCATTGTGCTGGGAAAGTGGGACTAAGCATTAAAGATGCAAACGTGTGTTTTTTTTAATGTGAATTTAGTCTAATCTGTCTAATCTGAGTGTGTTTGTTCTCCCGCTCTGTGTGTGTGTGTGTGCGTGTGCGTGTGCTCAGGAGGCTGCGATGGTCGTGCCCCCACCGAGGCGCAGCAGGATCTGCTGACAGTCCTGCAGGGACCGGCGGTCTCCCACCCGCTCCAAGGTGCGCTTGGCCTCGGCCAGCAGGCGGGCGCGGTGCCCGGGTGGGGTTAACAGGGGCATGGGCAGGTGGCGGCAGGCCAACAGGATGGCGTGAGCCCTCTCCCTCTCGCCCAGGACACACTCACCTTCTGAGAGCAGCAGGGGGAGGAGAGAGCAAGAGGAGAAGTGTGCATTAGTGTCACGAGAGTCAATTCAGTGACAGTGAAGATTCTGAAGTCTGCAGGTCACTCACCGTTTGTGTAGGAGTTGTGCGTCCGGCGTCGGAGGTTGTGCTCCAGCAGCTGGTGCGTCCTCGTGGGACTGGCTCCAGCCATAAGCCTGACCGTGGTCTCATGAAGAAACACCTGCAGGAAAAAAAACAAAAAACCCAACATGATGATTTCACTCCCCAGTTACAGCCAGAGATTGAGGGAAACCTGTTCACGGCATTCAGAGACTCACACAATGATAACCATAAACGTCATGGGGTTTTTTTTTCTTCTTGCACAAGTCAAATGATAACTAATGATCACAGACTGCTGTGAAAGCCGCAGATATTGAAGAACCCCTGGCTGCGGTAATGACTACTTAACTAAATCTGAGAATGATTGAAATGTGCAACTGCTGTGAGATTTCTGCAAAGTAGCAGTGGGAGAAAATGAGATTTTTCCCCAACGGCTGCTACAATAAATATGGCATCATTATGAACAGGTCACGGCTGATTTACAGGCTTAATATCAGAGAAAGTAGGGCCTAAAATATATTGACGTCATTTAGCGGAATATTGTCCCTCTCTATATTTATATAATTGTTTCTGGCAGATGAAAAAGCCAACATGTACAGTATATGACTGTATTATGTTGCTGCTCCATGTACACACGGCAAGGGATGTACCTTGTGTTGGGCCTGTCTGTAGCACTGTGTGAGCTTTCGGAGCGCGCTCAGATCCCTCTGGAACCCAGCCAACTGGGACCCAGGAGCCGGGCCCGGTTCTCCATTACTGCTGCCACTCCGCTGCCACACACTGGTCCTCAAGGTCAGCAGGAGGTCGCAGACCAGGAGCTCCACGCCCTGACGACGAGAGAGACGCGAGACAAAAAAAAAGAAAAAAGAGAGAGACTTAAAAAAAAAAAAACGGTTGTACTATGGATGATTTATATTTGGAATAGCCTACGTGTGACTGAAATCGCGGGTGCGTGCAGATTGGGGAGGCCTCTGTACTGCACTGCAGACACATTGCACTCTGCTTCACAATCATGCAATGCAACTACAATGCACTACAGCCACCTCCTGCCACCTCCCGCCACCCACAGACACAGACACAGACACTGAAAGCTGAGCTCTAAAACTAAGTGTTCACATTTTAATAATACTGGACCCATGACAGGCCTCTATTAAATTCTTATAACTGACACATCCTGATGGGTTGGTTTATATTCAGTTTATAGCCCGCACAGAGATTTCAGATATTTAACACACACACACACATACGCACAGGCCCATGGCAGTTTGCCCTGATCGCAAACCGCAGCATGCAGTGTGAAACATGACACGAATCATGCAGCAAAAAAAAAAACTAACCAAAAAAAACCCCCGGGGGCAGATCTGAGGGAGACATCACAGTGACAGTGTTCAGAGTGTGTCATGCGTCTGTGTTTGTTGCTCTGTACCTTGTTCAGCCAGTTCCCAGACGCAGTGAGTGGCACGGAGATGCTGGAGCGCAGGTAGCCGCTGGCTCTGTCACAGTGGGACAGGCAGGCCACGGCGCCTTCGCCCTTCAGAGGCGACAGACTCATCTGCACGGCTTTGCAAAGCAGCAGCGCGGCCTTGGGAAGCGTGTGGCTGCCACAGAGAAACGTGCTCGTGTTTAACATTCATCAGTTTAATGTATCATCAGGGTTTAGAATCCACAGTGATGTGTCAAATGTACAGCTTCCACGAGTCAATTTGGTAATGATATCACATTTGTCATGTTGTTTATCTTTATGATGTTGAATTTCTGCGTTGCACTGTGAGAGCTTGTGTATTTTCTATTTCACGTACTCAAGAGTGTGTAGCGCCCTCGGCATGCGCTCCGCCTGCGCCAACAGTGACCTCACCGCGAGGTCGTCCCCCTGCAGCCAGTGAACGACAGCCTTCAGGACCAAAGCCCACCAACGGCTCACTGGGTCTCCCACTGGGTCGAGAAGATGGGACCAAAAATATATAAGTAAAAAAAAAAAAAAGACCAATAACCAGTGAATGGAATTAGTGGGCTTGATTATATATTTTTTATTTCAAGCTTCAAGTGTGAAAAGCGAGGTCGTCCCCCTGCAGCCAGTGAACGACAGCCTTCAGGACCAAAGCCCACCAACGGCTCACTGGGTCTCCCACTGGGTCGAGAAGATGGGACCAAAAATATATAAGTAAAAAAAAAAAAAAGACCAATAACCAGTGAATGGAATTAGTGGGCTTGATTATATATTTTTTATTTCAAGCTACAAGTGTGAAAAAAAAAAGTGAATCCCAGAAGCTTAATAGGAGGCCAAGGTGCGGAGAATGAACAAATCCATTCATGCTGACATTAATAACTCAGATGGCTATCTGGTTCATCTTTGCCACACAGGCTACTTTGGCAAACATCCAGGGTGATTCATGCTTGCGGTAAATGGAGACGGGTTGGTATCGTCACGGTGATCATACCTGGTGTGGTGGTGTGATTGGGAGGAGTCGAGAAGGGAGGAGGACGGGAAGGAGAGTCCTCGGTGCAGCTGTTGAGCAACTGGAGGAACTCCATGGCACTGGAGAACTCCCTAAAACCAGAAAAAAATGGTTAGGAGAATATTTCACTGTTAAAAAAACAAGTCAGGGTTGCGCCCCTCTCGTACCCAGAGTCGTTCTTGCGTTTCCCGGCTTCCGCGTTGCTCTGAGGCTGGATGAGTGTGTGGACCGCTCTCTCCAGAAGCTTCCTGCAGAAACAGCGGTGCAGCTGGGCGATGGGGTCGGCTGGAAGAAGATCCAGAAGGGGGAATGATTTAGATTGATTTCCGATTTTTTCTTTTTTAAAGTAAGCATTAAGACCACTCCACTCATAAATCACAACATACCCGGATCTCTCTGAGAAGTGTAGATGCCGTCGCTGCACTCGGACTTCACTGACCAATCGCAGCTCAGGAAGAACTGTCGGCCCAATGGGGTGAAGAGCCAGCGCAGGCAGTCGGGGATGGGCCTGGTCTCTGATTGGCTGGCCACACTCTCTGCGCAGCTCAGGAGGTAACACTGGGAGACGGACACGGTGTGTGTTTATGTACGAGAGTTGATTGATGACATAAACTGATGATGGATGATGGACGTACAGGCAAAAAGGAGAGGTGGTGCCCCAGCACGGTGCGCAGGGCCGTCGCCGCGGTGACGTAGATCTGAGTGAGCTGGGCGGGGGCCATCTTGCCCTGGGCGCTCTCACTCAGGTTGACGGCACTGAGAGAAAGAGAAAAAGCCCACAGGCTGCTCTGCTCCGGCAGCTTTCCTGCAGAAAGAGAAAGAGAAAGAGAAAGAGAAAGAGAAAGAGAGAGAGAGAGAGAGAGAGAGAGAGAGAGAGAGAGAGAGAGAGAGAGAGAGAGAGACCACCCCTTCGTTAGAACCTTATTTAATTTGAGAGAAAAAAAAAACTCCTGTCCTCAACACCCACCTGTGAGCTGCAGCTGGCTCAGGCGGTGGTAGACCAGTGCCGCGTCCTTCGCACTCGTCCTGGCCTCCTCTCCCTCGTGTTGCCCTCGGACCTGGTGAACCAGCCATCCCAGAGGAGTGGGCCGGTGCAGGAAGTAGCGAATCAGGTTCCAGGACAGCGAGCACACCAGATCCAGACCGGCGGAGGGCAGAGCCCGGGTCAGGACGGTCAAGCAGGTCTCCAAACTGGCCATGGCCGCTCTGTAATCTCCCTGCAGGAAACCAGGACACCGGAGAGGAAACAGTGGGTCGGTTTAGTATTCTGGACAACTTCGACGAATGCTGAAAATAAACCCGCGCAGTGAAGTGACAGAAAAATATAGCCATCCTAAACGGCCGGAATCAAATCAACGTTGCGGAAGTGCTATTCAATGAGGTGAGAACACCTCCAAAAATGACCAAGGACAGAATGAGCGGAGTCAATATTCACGCTGTCGCATCCAATAAGTAGTGGGATCATTTGATCCTGTGTGTGGAAAAATTCTACCTCTACCTGAGAGGAGGCCCACAACAAAAGGAAATCTTCTGCAAGGGGGAAAATATATATCAATAGCACTTTGATTTTGTCGTCTCCGTTTGTTTCAGACGTCTGGGATTATTATTGATCTGTGTTTACGGGGGGGGCGGAGGAGGCGCAGCTGTTTATGACTCTCTCGCTCCCTCTTGTTGACTATGCATTTGCTTAAAATCCAACGTATATATATATATTGAGATGGTTTTCTGAAAATCCAACATGGCGACTGACCCTGTTGAGATGCAGGTCGGCCTGTTTGCGATGCCGCCAGAAGGACACAGACTTCGGGGAGTGAAGAGGGGTGACCGGCTCCCACAGGTAGAGCACCCGCACACACCCCCACACGGCCCCCACCCCGCTCAGCACCCACACCATCACCCATGGCAACAGGCACCGCAGCCAGGACGCTGAAAGGAGGAGCAGAAAAACAAACATGAGGTGGAAGTTGCGACGGCGGCCGGGGGTTGGGAATATTGCAACGTGGACAAATATTGATTTCCCAACATAATGAAGCCTGAGTCCTGCTCACCAAAGTCTTGTGTGTGACTGGGGAACCAGACCAGCGCTCTGGTTGGCCCGTGGCCCGCAGAGAGGCCGTGGTTCTCCGGTACTTCTGAGCCCAGGAGAGAGGGCAGTGGGTTGAGGGACAGGCAGAAGAAGGTCAGGGCGCAGAGAAGAAGACGAGAACGATCCATCACTCCGACGGTGGAGGGGGAGTCTGGCTCACTCTTCAACTGACAACATAAATATAAAACAACAATTTTTTTTTCTGGAGATGAGGTAATTATGAACAGAACAGACACAGTATTTGTATAAGTGTGTGTGTGTGTGTGTACGCGCGCGCTACCTGATCGTGATCCAGTAAGGGGCTGCCTGGCTCCGAGTCAACGCAGTAAGGGGAGAACTGGGGAGGGGAACCCGAGCCGGAGTCCGAGGCTGGAGGTGACATCATCACTATTTCCTGTTTGAGGTCCACGTCCTCCGACACCGTCACCGGCACTGAGACAGGAAGACAGAGTCTCTCAGTGAGTTTTCTCAACCGGCTTCATGACGATGTCATGCCCTTTCCGTGAGCCAACACTCACTGTTCTTCTGGTTCGCCATTTTGAGGGTCAGGTTCTCCTGTCGCAGCTTGTGGTTGACCTGCTGCAAGTATTTGATGTAGTCAATGGCCTTCTTCAGCACTCCTGATTTATGCAGCTGGGAAGACATAGAATCCATGTTTATCAAACTTATGATTAAGGTCCTTGAGAGTCACCGGGGACAACGCCAGTGTTAAAATCACCAACCTTTGCATCGTTGCCCATGACCAGGTCTCTGAGCTCCACAATTTTGTCATTGATGGAGGAGCGATACCGCTTCTCGATGATGTTGTGCGTGGTCCTCCTCTCGCCCTCCTTCACCACTCCTCCCGGGCCGACGACTCCTATCGTCATCTGTCCCTGATCTATGTTGGCTCGGAGTCCGCCGGAGCCGTGGGAGGAACTCTGCTGTAGCTGCTTGATTGGCAGCTTGTCTCCTCCTCCCATCATCACAGGGACGGTGGTCAGGATGTTGCTGCTCATCAGTGTCTGGGGGGACACAAATCCATATTGGTTTATTCCTTTCAGAGTGAACCATCTATAGTTTGTGGAGTGTTCAGGTTTTTGTTTTTTTTTACCGGGACTTGCAGAGCTGTGTTCTGGATGGGTGTGGTCAACGTGGTGATCCCTGTGGGGCTCTGCATGGTAGACAACACCTGGGTGCCATCTGGTTTGAGGGTTGTGAGAACCAGGGAATCTGTCTTTAGAATCTGAGGCTGCTGGACCAGAACCTTGGGAGAAGATGTACAATGGTCAAAGTGAGACTTTTCATTTCTTTCTCTACTTGAAATCTAGTTGTTCAGCTGATTTGACTCACGGGTAATTGCTGCATCTGCTGTTGCATAGTGTGGACTGTGGTCGGGGTGGACAGAGTCTGGATTTGACCTGATGGAGTCAGAACGCGCTGATGCTGAATGGTCATTGGCTGGAGCTGCGGCGAAGTCATGATGCTCTGCATCTGTGGTTGGATGACTGAGACGAGAACACGCGATTGGGGAAAATGAAAACTAATTCAACAAACAAAAACACTTTGGGTTTGTTATACGTCTTCCCTTTTTTTTTAAAGTCACCTTGAAAACTAGGAGCCGGGCTCTGGTGGCAGATGACGGGGCTCTGGATGAAACGTGACTGCCCACCATTGGAGGCAATCATCACCGTTTGCGTGGCCTGAGTCTGGATGGGCATGGCCTGACTGTGGGTCTGAACCAGAGTGTGGACCGGGAAGCTCTGGGTCTGCATCGGGATCCCCTGGGTGTGCATCTGGATTTGAATAAGAAAATAAAAGCTCATTTTACATAAAACAGTTTCACAGAAGAGGTACTTTGCCCAGGAAAAATTATCCGTGGCTGGCTCCGGTTTTGCTGAGATGGTTTGTAGGGATGCTGAGCTGGATATTATATTTTACAGCCCGTCAGTACTCGGAAATTTCTCTCAGGTCAGCAGAAGCTTTCTCGGAGTGGATGGCACAATAACAGAAAATAAATCCACACCGTCGCCACAATGGATAACAAAATTACAGCCGAAGAGACAGGCACCTTGAAAATTGCCTCGGCCCTAAAACTATAGCGCTGGTCCATCACTGTGGCGTATAGCGTATAACCCTTATCCATCGCACACAATGTTCCAAAACTTTACCGCAGGACACAAATACACAACAGTGCATGAAGCCATGTATCCTTTTTCGACGTACCATCATCATGAGTGAATTGTGGCTGTTACTCTCCATGCCCTGTGTGAGCGTGGTGTGAGATGGTGATACCTGGATGGTAGGCTGGGCCGTCTGCTGGGGCTGAGGCTGGATGGGCTGGACCACCTGGGGCCGCGGCTGCAGGAGCGGAGGGCTGCGTGTCACCTGTTGTGGCACCGAAGAGACGGTAACGGGGGAGGGGGTCTGGGCGGGGGTGAGCGGAGGGGTGAGGGGTAAGGACTGGGGAGACAGAGTCCGGGTGTTGGTGAGCGTAACGCTGGAGCTCTGGTAGGTAACAGGGGTTGGTGTCTGTGGAGTTGGGGGAGCTTGAGGGGTTTGAATGGCGGGGCGCGGGGTGGCGCCTGTGCCTGCAGAGGCCATCTGGTCCTCAAACAGGTCTGGGAAGTCCCCCACCTGGTTGCTCACAAACTGCAGCATTTCTGAAAAGATGGTGAAACAGAGCGGGGTGTTACAAGTGTGGAGAAAAAAATATGAATATCATATTTACTGCATTTATTGAATAATATGAATCATAGATTCAATGTTTGCAATAATTGGATTATAATTACACCTGTAGAACAATATTTGCAGCTTTAATTAAATCCAATGGTTAGTGTCTACATGGTGACTCATAAAGAACAAAGTACTTGTTCAACACAGTGTTTCAGGGGACAGGAGGTAATAATCTCTCGTATTGTGATAAGTGTCTCAAGTGTCCTTGAAGGCGATGTCTTCCAACTAATTATAATTATTATCTCCACTCTGTTTGAGATACAGTACGAGAAAGGTGTGAAGATAAGACAGACAAGGGACTAGAAATTGCCTGAGAATTGCACAGGCCGGGCCTTGAACTGTCACCGGCATTCTCAGAAACAGCTACAGCTCATAAACCGGTGACCTCGGAAGAGATCTCATGGCCAACGCGAAAGGTCTCTCGAACATATAGCCTTCAGAAAGCACAGTTTGTGGTTATCTTACAGATGGCACCCCGAGACAACAGGGAACAAGGTGTCGGAGCACTTGGATAAAGCATCACGCTGCTCTCATGAGATGATGGTGCATCGTGCTGGTTTTTATACAATATCCATTCATCAAATATTACATTGCAATCTGGAATATATGGTAATGAAGGTATAATCAGCATTATTTACATTATATGTGGCAACCATTCCTGTGTGTTACCGTGTAGGCTACGGTCCAGAGGTCAGCCCCAGAGCTACAGTGTCTTACTTACACACATAAACATACAAAGACAGTGTTGAACAAAAAAAAAATAGATCAATGAGGTGGAAAACATCCATGCAGACTGTGGCAGGACAATTTTAGATGCTCACACTCAAATAAAGGGAACTGACACTACCGTTCGGAGCATGCACTTGTGCACCACCGTGGGGGGGCAGACTGTTAATGACAGACAGGACAAAGCAGCTCTTAGCTCCCAGTGTTTCGGACGAGCTAGCACAAAAGGGGTAAATCCATCAAAAGCAGGGGGACACTTTGCTAGACTGCTGAGAGCAAAGAAAATAGGTTATATAACCAGAGCCGTGGTTGCTGGGGGAATAATTGGGAGCGGGAGAATGTGCTTGATGAATATTGGGTCAACTGCTGGAGGCCTTACAGGGGCCTCCAGGGCACATGGCTCCTTTAAAGAACAAAGGTTAAATATATTTTGAAATGTCCATAGAACCAGCTGCTGCACATGTAAGACTTGACAGAGGCTGTGATGCATAAATATAAAATAAAAAATCCTCTTCCTAATTATAGGGTAGATAACTCCGGGCTATTTACAATTATTAATGGTCTGTGAGCCAAACAGAGACACTGTGTAAACTTTGAGCAGTTTGCCTGTGAAGCCATCAGTCAAACTCTGGTTGTCATGATTGTGGCTCACACAATCTGTACATTCCTGCCATTTGTCACAATGATCGAGTAGGATTGCACAACTGCTGGGGGTTTGCAGTATAATTGCAGTCGGCCATATATATATATATTCTACATACTGTAGCCATGTTACTGTATAATGCTGAATTATAACCTTTTTTCCCCCCCATACACACCCATACACACACACACCATCAGTCTGGTCTGGTGACTAAGTATTCAGTGAAATTCCACCCTAACAGAAATCTGGTGACTCTGCGCTGGCCGTGCTTTCCCTGCGTGCCAGAGGGTAAAGCTTGTTTTGATTGGGAGTGTGTTGTGTGTCTGCCAGCAGAGTGAACAACTGGATCTTTACAGAGATGCTGTCCCACAAAACTGTGCCTGGTAGTTCAGCAAAATGAGCTCAGGGAGAGTTTCTTCCTAAAACTCTACATAAACCTATATTTGAACAATAACATCGATTACTAAACACAGTAGATGGATGAACACGCTGGATGACACACACACAGACACAAAGTTTCCTGATGCATGACACTTCATCATGAAACCCATCACTGATTCATGGAATGTAACACTCTTCCAACAACTTCACAGTTACACGAACAGAAAAAAAACTTTATAAATATAATGTTGACCCTGATGTACAAAATAAAGGTGAATTTAACAGGTTAAATCTGATGATGATGATGATGATGATGATGATGATGATGATGATGATGATTCTGATTAGGATGTTCATAGTTGAAAGAATGCATGCAACTCACTAAATAAATAATACAAATGAGAGAGAAATCATAACCCTAGCTTAACAGCAATTTTGGTCAACAACTACTGACCCCTTGAATCACACTAGTTGTGTAGTGAGTGCAATAAAAGCTAAACTTTGTGTATTTGCGAAGAGCTGCTCGGTTTGTTCCGCTCCGCACGCTGAGCATCCAGCAGAGAGGAAGTAACCCCAGACACGAAAACGACAACATTTATCACAACAAAATAACAACACACAAACGCGGACCCACCGTCGATGTCCCCCAGGGTGAACTCGTCTCCCAGCTCCGCTAAACTCTGGTCCATGGTCTCCATGTACTCTCCGGTGTCCATCCTGCCTGTCAGCGGCTCGCCTCCACCGGAGGGAGCGAACAAACACGTTCCTCGGTCAGCAGCGACGCCTCCGAATCACTCAACCGGTAACGGAGCTTATTCTTTACCGGAACGACCGTCAAACAGCATCGGAGCCTCCACGGAGGCAGAGCTTTACGGCGATAAAGTCATTCCCAACGACTTACGCCTCACACGACGCCATCTTGTTTCACGCTCCTTACGTCATTCACAAACAGACCCTGAGGCCCACAGCGCGCAGCGATTGGTCCAAAGCGAGCTGTTGTTGTCATGAGACCAGTGGGCGCCGGCCAATGAGAAGGGCGCGTTCACCGTGGTCTGATAGCACGTCACTCATCAGAAGCTTAATTTGAATAAACCGCGCCCCCTTGACTCTATGACAACAGGTCAGCTCATCTAAAACAAAAAAGACAATAAATAAATAATAAACTATATTCTGATGACGTAATTATGTGTTTACCTCCTATAATAGAATCTATTTAGTCACTTAAGAGGTAACTATTATTATTATTATTATTATGAGAAAATATGAAAAGCCTAGTATTAAATACGTTAAGTAACGCAAGTTTAACGGAGATAGATAAACAGTAAAATATGTGTATCATGTTATATAGATAAAAATAAAAGGAATACAAGTAGTTAGTATGTAATCCAGCAAGCACATCTGTAACATAGTGAAAAACTACAAAAGCACATCAGTATGCTAAAAAATAAAATAAAATTGACAATTGGGGAAATGAAATGTCTTTATTGAAAATCACACTGCAAACCAAAGATGATCATAAAAGATGGTGCTGCTTTGTCACAAGAATAACAACAAAAAAATCTTTGTACAGTGAATAGTATGGAAAAAATAATGTTTTTTATACATTTACTTACTAAATAAACTTAGTGGCTGAACTTTGGCACATTTTTCAAGAAAAACCTATTTCTTGTGTATATTGACTTTAAGTCAATTAAGTGGTTCTAAACCAACTGGCAGGAAGATAACATAACAAATAACAATAACAATAACTTTGTGACAATCAATAAAAAAATGTGAAAGGAAAGAAAGGTATCCTTACAACACGTACATAACATTATTAATGTTTCCTCCCACACAACCTTAAACAGTTCTTACATTCACAATGAGAATTTCTGCTTTCTTCGAAAAAATATTTCCATTAATTTGTGTTTGTATATATGATATTGTTTTGATTGCTATGTGTTGCTGAGGTGGTTTAAATTCATAAAGCTATCAAAATCTCTTCTGCGGTTTGTGGAGTGGAGAATTTTACCACGGAAATCATTAAATCTGTCCTCACTCACTGAAATACATCTCCTCTCCTCCAGCCTGTATTTATCTGTTCCAGTTGATCTCATATGACATTCTCTCTGAGTGGCTTGATTCTGTTGTTCTTGTAGTTTCCCTTACAACCTTCACTACCAGACTGCCGGCCATTGCAATGCCTACAGCCCTGCCTATCTCAACAACCAAATTGGGCTCCGCCACAGTGACCAAAGGGCCAACAACACTCCCAGTGGCTGCTGGGACATTTGCAGCCACAGTGGCCAATGCGTGTTGCCCTGCTGCAGATTCAGCTGCACCAATGGCTGCTGTGTTGACAGCTGCTCCCCCCAGAGCGGAGCTTAAAGCAGCCCCAGCTCCCAGCACGGCCCCTACTCCTGCCCCTACCACCACGGCAGAGACACCAATCGAGCCAACCTGCTGCAGGGTCTCCAACGCACCCTCCACAGGACTGGCAGCAGCAGTGCCGACCATGGCACCCATGACTCCACCTGCTGCCGCTCCCAGAGCCACGGCCAGTTTCCCAGAGGCTAAAGCCACCACGGGGCCCGCAGCTTGCCCAGCACCTGCAGCCCCGGCCACAGCAGGTAGACCTGCAACTAAACTGACAGAATTCCCCGCGAGAAAAGCCCCGGCTGCACCTGCAAAAGGCACAGCCACAGCAAACAGTGCCCCCACCGCCATGCCCGTGGCTACAGAAGCTACCAGGATTTTAATTCTCTCCAGAACCCTGGGAGAGAGTGCCAACATTCTCCTCACGTGACTCAGGGATGGACGGCGAAACAGTGGTAGCCTGCGTTCGGCCCTGCGTTTGGCCCTGCGTTCGGCCCTGCGTTCGGCCCTGCGGTCGGCCCTGCGTTCGGCACTGCGTTCGGCACTGCGTTCGGTCCAGCGGTCGGCCCTGCGTTCGGCACTGCGTTCGGTCCTGCGGTCGGCCCTGCGTTCGGCACTGCGTTCGGTCCTGCGGTTGGCCCTGCGTTCGGCCTTGCTGGAGGGCTCAATCCAGCTGTTGTTCCCCTCTTCTCCGTCCCCTCGCTCCCTCAACATCTCCCTCTGCTCTTCCATGATCGCAGCCTCAGCCTCCAAGAACATGGCATTGGTATAAAACAATGTTTCGGCCTGTCTCACCATTACATCCACCTTCCTCAGCAGCTCTCTAACCTGCCCCGCGTTCCCCCGGTCTCTGTTGTTAAAAACATGGTACCTGCCCCCACACCTGTCAATCAGAGCCCTCAGCCCTGCAGGTGCAGTCCTCAGGTACCCTTCTATCCCCGTCTCCTCTAGGTCATCGCCTCTGGTGAAGAGAACCAGCGTGTGGAGACGGACGGCCTCCTCCCCAAATATCTGTGACATCTCACCAATCGCCTGGTTCTCGTGCTCTGTGTATCGTCCCACCGGCACCACCAGGAGGAAAGCATGAGGGCCGGGGGCCGAGAGGGACACGCATTTGGCAATCTCCGTGTGAATCTGCTGCTTGCTGAGCTCTGTGTCCCCGAAACCCGGCATGTCCACCACCGAGACTCTTCTCGACCTTGGGACGTCCACGTGCTCCTCGGTCAGGACGACGCTCCCCACCTGGCAGAGCTGCGTCACCGAGCTGGCGCTCATCTGCGATGGGAAGTGACTCTGGCCCAGGATGGTGTTTCCACACGCACTCTTCCCACTTCCGGTTTTTCCGATGAGGACCATGCGGACCTCAGAGTCGTCACCTTCCAGCTCAGCCTCCATCACATCCAGCTCTCTTTTCATCGTTTCATTCCCTGGTTGACACATGTGAAAGTGAAACAAAGAAACAGCATGAAACTTAATGAGACTTTTGAGATTTCATAATCAAAACATGGAACATGAACTCTCGTTATTAAGGCAATCAAGGCTTTTGACCCCATTTACATTTCCTAATGAATATTTCACAGGTCTGTGACGTCAGTGTTTGTCAGGAGGTACAGAAACGAAACAAAAATAACTTAGTTAACAGAACTGAGTAAATTAAATCATTCATAACTCAAACATGACACAATAGCAAAGAAGTCCGGAAGAATACATAAAGATCACACATCAAAAATTTAAATCCTGAACACCGTGACATAAACCTACAAGTTTTAAGCCACAATTAGCAAAGCACTTTCACTTTTACTGATTACCATATTAGCAAGCTGGCCTTAGCAGGTTTCGAAATGATATACTATATAAATAATACTAAATAGAAACTATTACACGAGAACTTAGTCTTACCTGAGTTCATGTTGTTGGACACGTCTCTTGGTTATGGTGAAGCAGAACGTTTGTCATCCAGTTGGCATGTGGCTAAAGCTACAAAGACAAAAACAATGGAGTTAAAAAGTGTCCTCAGAAGCTGTCTGCCCTCTTATGTCCCTGTCAAGAAAGCAACACACCCATACACACAAAACAAACACAAAGACAGAGGAGGAGAGAGACACTGTCATCACGGTGGACATATCAGAGACTCTTTATTTCTTTAAATCTGATAACAAAATGGCTTCTTCATTCTTTAGCAGTGATATACTCTCTCTGAATATACATATAGTGTGATAACAGTCTATTTCACTATCAATTTCCAATAATGAAAAGAAAATTATAAAAAGGGGAAAAAACTAAAACAAAGTAAAGTAAAAAAAAAAGTAAAAGGAGGAGTCACACACTCTTTTTATTGGCTAATAAATCTTAAGGATGAATAAAGTTAAACAAAAAAAACACAACAAAGAGATCGGTCCAAAACAAGGCAAATAAAATCAGGGTGCCAAATATGTAAAAAAAAAAAAAAAAAAAAGGAAAAAAAGGACGGCAATAAAATAAGCATAAAAAATAATTAAATTAATCCCTCGAAGAAAAATCACCACAAGAAAATAAAGTAAATCAAATAAAAGTCAAATCGGAACTAACCTGCATTTTAATGAGGTGAGGTCAAATATATATTTATTTGGCAACCACACTTATTCAAAGCATTTGGGCTTTAGACACATTAAATCTAAACCACAAACCCACAGACAAGTACAGTCAAATTTCCCAAAAACTCTGAGGCAAATGTATTGAAATCAATTATATATATTCCAAAGTACAATGTTTATGTAATCCTCAAGTTATCAAAAATGAGTTTCCCTTTTTTCTCTTTTTAACTCCTACTCCAGAAACATTGCTTGCCACGCACACAACATTGGATTTTCCCCAATTAAGAATCACTGTAAGACTCCAGCAATTTTAATTTACTTTGTTGCGTCACATTGACGGTTTTCAACAGAGCACCTGGCTTTTCGTACAAGTGACGGCAGCTTTTTATTTCCTTCACTGTCATCCGAGTCTACAAGTCAAGCCGCTGTTTGTGGACTGTGCACCTCCTCTTCCTCCTCCTCCTCTTCGTCGTCTCCGCTCTGCACAAGCACTGAGCTGCCTGCGTTCGGCCCTGCGGTCGGCCCTGCGTTCGGCACTGCGTTCGGTCCTGCGGTTGGCCCTGCGTTCGGCCTTGCTGGAGGGCTCAATCCAGCTGTTGTTCCCCTCTTCTCCGTCCCCTCGCTCCCTCAACATCTCCCTCTGCTCTTCCATGATCGCAGCCTCAGCCTCCAAGAACATGGCATTGGTATAAAACAATGTTTCGGCCTGTCTCACCATTACATCCACCTTCCTCAGCAGCTCTCTAACCTGCCCCGCGTTCCCCCGGTCTCTGTTGTTAAAAACATGGTACCTGCCCCCACACCTGTCAATCAGAGCCCTCAGCCCTGCAGGTGCAGTCCTCAGGTACCCTTCTATCCCCGTGTCCTCTAGGTCATCGCCTCTGGTGAAGAGAACCAGCGTGTGGAGACGGACGGCCTCCTCCCCAAATATCTGTGACATCTCACCAATCGCCTGGTTCTCGTGCTCTGTGTATCGTCCCACCGGCACCACCAGGAGGAAAGCATGAGGGCCGGGGGCCGAGAGGGACACGCATTTGGCAATCTCCGTGTGAATCTGCTGCTTGCTGAGCTCTGTGTCCCCGAAACCCGGCATGTCCACCACCGAGACTCTTCTCGACCTTGGGACGTCCACGTGCTCCTCGGTCAGGACGACGCTCCCCACCTGGCAGAGCTGCGTCACCGAGCTGGCGCTCATCTGCGATGGGAAGTGACTCTGGCCCAGGATGGTGTTTCCACACGCACTCTTCCCACTTCCGGTTTTTCCGATGAGGACCATGCGGACCTCAGAGTCGTCACCTTCCAGCTCAGCCTCCATCACATCCAGCTCTCTTTTCATCGTTTCATTCCCTGGTTGACACATGTGAAAGTGAAACAAAGAAACAGCATGAAACTTAATGAGACTTTTGAGATTTCATAATCAAAACATGGAACATGAACTCTCGTTATTAAGGCAATCAAGGCTTTTGACCCCATTTACATTTCCTAATGAATATTTCACAGGTCTGTGACGTCAGTGTTTGTCAGGAGGTACAGAAACGAAACAAAAATAACTTACTTAACAGAACTGAGTAAATTAAATCATTCATAACTCAAACATGACACAATAGCAAAGAAGTCCGGAAGAATACATAAAGATCACACATCAAAAATTTAAATCCTGAACACCGTGACATAAACCTACAAGTTTTAAGCCACAATTAGCAAAGCACTTTCACTTTTACTGATTACCATATTAGCAAGCTGGCCTTAGCAGGTTTCGAAATGATATACTATATAAATAATACTAAATAGAAACTATTACACGAGAACTTAGTCTTACCTGAGTTCATGTTGTTGGACACGTCTCTTGGTTATGGTGAAGCAGAACGTTTGTCATCCAGTTGGCATGTGGCTAAAGCTACAAAGACAAAAACAATGGAGTTAAAAAGTGTCCTCGGAAGCTGTCTGCCCTCTTATGTCCCTGTCAAGAAAGCAACACACCCATACACACAAAACAAACACAAAGACAGAGGAGGAGAGAGACACTGTCATCACGGTGGACATATCAGAGACTCTTTATTTCTTTAAATCTGATAACAAAATGGCTTCTTCATTCTTTAGCAGTGATATACTCTCTCTGAATATACATATAGTGTGATAACAGTCTATTTCACTATCAATTTCCAATAATGAAAAGAAAATTATAAAAAGGGGAAAAAACTAAAACAAAGTAAAGTAAAAAAAAAAGTAAAAGGAGGAGTCACACACTCTTTTTATTGGCTAATAAATCTTAAGGATGAATAAAGTTAAACAAAAAAAACACAACAAAGAGATCGGTCCAAAACAAGGCAAATAAAATCAGGGTGCCAAATATGTAAAAAAAAAAAAAAAAAAAAAAAAAAAAAAAAAAAAAAAAAAAAAAAAGGAAAAAAAGGACGGCAATAAAATAAGCATAAAAAATAATTAAATTAATCCCTCGAAGAAAAATCACCACAAGAAAATAAAGTAAATCAAATAAAAGTCAAATCGGAACTAACCTGCATTTTAATGAGGTGAGGTCAAATATATATTTATTTGGCAACCACACTTATTCAAAGCATTTGGGCTTTAGACACATTAAATCTAAACCACAAACCCACAGACAAGTACAGTCAAATTTCCCAAAAACTCTGAGGCAAATGTATTGAAATCAATTATATATATTCCAAAGTACAATGTTTATGTAATCCTCAAGTTATCAAAAATGAGTTTCCCTTTTTTCTCTTTTTAACTCCTACTCCAGAAACATTGCTTGCCACGCACACAACATTGGATTTTCCCCAATTAAGAATCACTGTAAGACTCCAGCAATTTTAATTTACTTTGTTGCGTCACATTGACGGTTTTCAACAGAGCACCTGGCTTTTCGTACAAGTGACGGCAGCTTTTTATTTCCTTCACTGTCATCCGAGTCTACAAGTCAAGCCGCTGTTTGTGGACTGTGCACCTCCTCTTCCTCCTCCTCCTCTTCGTCGTCTCCGCTCTGCACAAGCACTGAGCTGCAACGCTATAGCTCGGTGCGAGAGCGGGAGATGCGCGGGCCCTTCCTGATCTCTTTCCTCTTCTCCTCCTTCCTCCTCCTCTTCTCCTCCTCCCTCAGGATCTTCTGGAAAGCCTCTGCTGTGTGAAGCACCTGAGGCACAGTACAGAGGGGGTGAATGTCGTGTGTGTGTGGATATATCTCTTTCAATGTATTTAATATACAAGTTACTCTGGGTTCCCAAATGTGTTTAAAGGCTGATGGGAAATAAAATGATGAATGACCACACGAGGAACACGGGGAACAACATGGATGCATCTTACTCACATCGTCTCTCTCTGTGCGGTACGGGTTTATAAAGTCTGAGGACTTCTCTGTTAATCCCAGCTCCTGTGACATCTGAGGGAGGAGTGGCCCACCCACCCACACACACACACACACACACACACAGACAGACGACAGATGATGAGAAGAAGAGGAGGTACTCCATCACTTATTCTAAAAACTCAACAAAACAAAATTATGCAAACTGTGGAGTAGAAGCGGAGAGAATCATTTTTTTCCTCTCTTAGTCGCCTGTTTTCTATGACACGATGAGCTAAATGAAACCGAAGGGAGGGTGGGGGTCACTGAGGCACAAGTGGAGGGCTGGATGCACACTTTCAGGGTGCCATTGCCTCCAGCCTCAGAATGAATCCACTGCATAATCCTCTTGGCACGCTGCTAAGGTCGCAGATTAAATCCCGCCAGAGAATAATTCATTAACGCGTACATTAAACAGGGGACACCATTTTATCTGCTTGGATTTTTGAAGTTTCTGAGGCGGCAATATATCATTACAGAGTCGAATGATAAATAATACAGTTTGCAGTGATGTATTTGAAATATTGACTTATACGCAAATGGTAGCGTAAACTTACATGGGATTACATTATTTATTATCGAATATAGCCACTATAAAATCTGGGCTACATTGGTTCCATTGGAGCTCTTAAAGGCTGTCTATATTGGTCCATACATCTAAATATATTATATTTCATTCAGGCAGTCAAAATTAGACCTTTTATATCCTGGAATCCTTTTGATAACATGAGAGCAGGAGAAATCGGTCACAACGGTCTGGCCTTACAAGTGTGAGGACGTGCTGGTGAGCGCCTCCTGTGAAAACGCCCGTTTGGTTGCAGAAATTCAGGCCCCAGCGCAGCAGCCCGCTCCAGTCGGAGTTCCGGTCGTAGTAGTGGTGGACGATGCGAGGAAAACGCAAGGCCACGTCGCCGAAAAATGCCGTGTTCTCCACCACGTGGGAGTAAGCTGAAGGATTTAATTTAATTTTTTTAAAGAGAGAGAAACAGGAGAAATGAGACCAAAAAATAAAGGACACGTGGTATTAAAGTGTGAGAAACTGAGACGGGATCAGACCTTCTTTGATCTTGTCGTCCATGGGGAAGGGGTCGTCGGGATGCATGTTGGCCGTAACCAGGATCTGTCTGGAGTCCTCCAACACCTGAGGAAGGAGACACTGTGACTGACTGTAATAGCCAGGTTTTCATACTCGTACACTGTTTCGGACATTTAACCCTCAGGACAAACGGCGTGTGCCATCAGGTCATCAGGATTTGAAGGCAGGCAGCGGATCCTGTTATGCGTTTGGAAAATTGGGTTAAACTGGGCACTTGCTCGACTATTGTGTTGCTTGTAAAGTCGTGTCAAGCACAAAATGAGTCTCCTTCCGTTTTCAAATTCTAATAAGCCTTATTCTGGAGAAAAGAAAAAAAATATATATATATATATATGCAGACAATCTCAGCATGCAGAGACACTGACTGAGACGAGAGCCAGGGAGCGTGGAGGGAGCATAAAGAAGAGATATGAACATTATAAAGTCACACACACACACACAGACACATAGAGTGTGTCAAGAAAAGGCTGACGGTGTATTTCAGCGACTGAAGGTTGACTCTGTGCTCATCGTCCTTGAGAGGCACAGCAGACGCACGGTAAACTTGGGGAGAGGTGGCGATGCGCAATTCTAATTCTAAATCTAAAAAAACGGTCCCCTGAGTGAATGGCACTGATTTAACATTCAAATGAATGCGAGGGGAACATGCTGATGAATGCAGGCGTGCGATTGGACGCCTTTGATTCTTTGTGGGGCTGGAAACCTTTTTATCTTTCTATCTGGGTGGAGCTCTCAGAAGGAACTTGACTTTTTCAAAAGTGCGTTTTGTGTTGCTGCCGCACACACTCACTCGCAGGCACGCACACACACAGACACCCTACCTTGAAGAGTCCCTTGAGCATGATGTCTATGATCTTGTACTGCTGGTTGATGTCGTTCAGCTCCACCAGATTCTTCAGGGCGTTCAGCTGATCTTTCCTCTTGGTCTCAAACAGCCGCTTGTCTAGCAGGACGAGGTCAGGAGGTCACACGGGATCCACATGGGCACTCACGCATTCACGTGTCACAAACACACACACACACACACACACACACGCAGCAGAAGGATACAGATCTCCAGATTGTTGTCGTGTCTGGGTCGGTGCGTGTCAGAGTCTGCCCGGCTGAAGGCAGCTGCAGCAGCCAGGGCCAGCAGCACTGCGCAGACGCTCTGCATGGTCAGCAGGCGGCGGCAGAGACACACACTGCAGGAGACAAGAGAGGACAATCCATGAGACGCCTGTACATCACTGGTGACGCTCTAATTAGGGGCATCACGATCACATGATTCACGCTCAGCGTTTACGGCTACCGACGAGTGACTGTATGTCTACTCCTCTTCTAAAAAACGAAAAAAATACCTTCAATTTAGCCATTTTTCTTTTTCCAAAGCAAAAAGAGGCTTTCTCTCCAATGATACTTGCGGAATATGTGAAACAGAGAGGCATTGTAGGGATAAGTGGTAAATATAGACCACCAGAGGGCCGCCAACATTTAAAGGGAGGCTCCTGGTGTTGTTTTTTTCTATCCAATATTGGATCCAAAGCAGTGGCCTTCTTCTGCATCTTCATTCAGTTGCATGTTCCTACTCCTCGGAGGATATTTATACATGTGAAAGGGGGAGGGGGGGGGGGGTCTTGAAAAGCGAGAAGACAAATCACTGCTAAAAATAGGGCCCCTGATCGAATGAAAATTTGACGAGAGACACATTTTTAAGAAAACATTAGCAGAACACAGAAGTGACTCGAGGCGGCAGACAATGTTGATGAAACGCTACGACACATAATTCACATCATTCATGCATAATTTAGCCAAGGGCTCCATCAACAGACTGAGGGATGGAGGGAGGAGGGGCTTGAATGGAGGACGAGGGGCTAACAGGGAGTCAGACTAATAAAAGTAGAGGGGCATTAAGGCTCTCTGAGGGCAGGAGGGTGATGGGAAGGGTCGAGAGCCCAGCGGGAATCCACAGCTTCTCCCAGTAAATATGACATCTACCTTTTTTAAGACACACTGGGATAGGAGAGCGAGAGCCCGATAGAGGAGGAGGAACGACGAGGATGTGCGAGAGGATAATGAGCAGCAGGGACTTGAATTTTTTGCACGGAGACAGAATTAATCTTTACAAGCTCGGCTGCCAAATCCGGAAACCCCCCCCCCCCCCCCCCTTTAAGGATCTGACTCAAATCAGAAGGCATATGCTCCTGGACACACAGGCCTCAGAGTGCAGAAATAAACGCGGACCTACAGCGATCCTCCTAGTTCTACAGGAATCCTCCTGGTAGAGGAATGAGAACGGCCCGGAGGCTCCAATCTCAGACCAGGTCACACAATGTCATCCTGAACATGTGACATGGAAGATTGTGCGGTAGAAGAAATCGACATTTAGTTGCAGCTACTTTCGGCTTTGAATGTGTGATTTGTGTGGTCACAGCAGTTTCTTATTTATTTTTCGTGCTTTTTTTTCTTCTTCTTCCCAAACTGAGTCAGCAGAAAAAACAAGTGATCCTGAAGACAGCCGAGTGAAGACAATGCCAGATTAAGGCCAATTTTTCGCATTCGAGGGACATTTTTATTTTATTTTTTTTTGCGGGAGAATCTTCCCGGGCTTTCTGAGAAATGCAGTGCTGAATATCCCTTAAGTGGGGGTAGAAGGAATTTCGATATTTTCTCAAGAACAGCGTCTGTCCCCCTGGCAGCAGCTCGTCACGTTATTTGATGTCCTCGTGCGGCTTTTGTAAAAGAGGTGATCGGCCCCCCGCCGGAGCGATTAAATGCAGATGGCACATATATCCAGCGGCCGCCACCGTTCACACCCGAGGAGGGAAAAAAAAGAGTGCAAGAACATTAAGGAGGGATCAATCAACTCATGCATCCATTAACTGCAAGCAAGAAGGGCCTAATTACACAGGAGGATCAATTTAGGAAAATCGGACATAGAAAAAGTGAAGAAATTACTGGGACGCGCAAGAATGTGAATATAAAGTGCTGCTTGATATCCAAGGGCAGCATGGGGGGAAAAAAACAAAACACACACCTCCTGGGAGATATTAGGATACGGTGGTCACCACGTTGTCCTCCACCTCTACATGGAGGCCCATTTTATACAAGACAGGTTGCATGGCAATTTCATGATCTTATCATATTCTGGATGGATTTCCTGTCTGGACTGATTTTCACTAGGCCAGGTGGGAGGACCTGAGCCGTTACTGGGGGCGTTGGATTTGGACGCGGTGTGTGTGTGTGTGTGGAGGCGGGGGAGGTTCTGAAAGCAGAGCCATGGGAGCCCACATAAAAATCTCTTGGCCTGGAGGGGATTTTTCTCCTTCTCGGCCAACAACCATCTGAAGTTTGATTTCCTGTGTGGGAGATCCAGTTTCCAGCTTTGTCCGATTAGAAGGCACCCGTACGTCCACACACCACAGAGCTGTCAGGATAACTCGCCTCCTGAGGAGTGAGGACCTGCAACACACATCCCACCGTGATGCAGTGAAATGCCAATCTGACCCCCCACCTATCTCTCTGGCCCCTGAAGGACAAGCTGAAATAAACAAAAAAAAAAAGGAAAAGCTACTGAATGTGTGACACTGATGTCAAGAGGAGACCTGGATTGGAGAGGTGGATTTCCCCCAGAATATGGGAGGTTCCAGGTTCAAGAACTGACACATCATCTCTCTCTCTCTCTCTCATCACTCACGCAAAGTCAGAGCTTTGGACATGCGTGACGTGATGATGATGGCTGGCTGAAGACTGACCACTTGATCCATTAATTACAGATTACATGATTACACCTCCCCTACGTGACCCGCATTCCATTCTACGGTCAATCAAGAGTTCATGTATTCTCATGTAAAAGCCATAAATACACGCTGATTATTATTATTTTTTAAGCTGTGATTTATGTGTCGATATGCATCAAATCCACAACATGCCAACAATATAATGCTCACGAGCTGTCCTTCTAATCAGGCGCTTTAGGGGAATGAACCAAGTGTTGGATCCGGAACAGATGGGTTCCGCCCCGCAGGATCCACTAGCCGGCGGCCGGCTCGGCGCTTCCACCCCGGGCAGGCGCTGGACATCGCGGCCACTGAACTCGCGGATCACTCACCGTGCTGTGGAGAAGCGAATCGGCGATTAGCACAAACTGTGCGGTCCGAGCCGTTTCTTCTTCTTCTTCTTCTTTTTTCAAATCCCCCACACGGCGCGTGGAGCTCGGCGGTCCCACGAGTCGCGGTGGATCCTCCTCAGGTGACCTGGTGGGATGTTCGGTCACACCCGGCTCGTGCTGCTCCACTCCGCCGGTGCCACGATCACACACCGGCTGCTGCTACGCGGACGAATGACAGCGAGCGGGCGGGACGGGGTTTCCACACGGAGGACTTACAGGGAGACACCGGTAGAGCGTGGGGCAGCGTTGCGTTTCCCCTTCAGTGTATGTGTGTGTTTGCATGTGTTTAATATAATATGTATGGGTTTCTTTATGATACACTGTAGCAATGAAAAAATAAATAACTTCAAATGTTTTGCTATAGTGTATCTGCAGCAGATTCTACAGCTGTGAATCATTTTGTCAATTTTCTGGCCACATGTCATTTTTTTGTATACTTTTTTTTTTTACTTCCTTAACTTTACTTAGAATATTTCACCACCAGTTGACTTTATAGTTCATGTCAGCCGAATAATAACTTTAAACCCAAATCCAAATATATTCTGTAGATATTTTCACATGCTGTGTGAGTACACTGCACTTTAAAATGTGTCCTCTGTGCTTCTGTTCAAGGCCCCCGGGGCCCCCTGGGATTATCAGAAAAACAAGCCGTTTTTTTTACTTTAATTTGCTAGAGAGGCCACTCAACTGAAACCATGGAAATGACTCAACCGCCACGATAATAAATGACAATGCCACAGGCAGGTTTCACCTTGATTTTTTCTCTTAAAATGTGAAAAAGTAGTCGATTTTAACGAAGAAAAAGAAAAATCCAAGTGACATTGTACATGGGGGTCAAGGTAATAATGGTGAAACCCTGGTATAGTGTACTTAATGCTAGAAGACACAACACTGAAGATAAGCACTAAGAGTGGCCAGAACAAAAAAACTACAATAAGTACATGTAAGAGATGTAAATGGTGTAATCGTTGAGTGGATCGGTTCAGTCTGCAGTTAGAGTGAAGTCAGACAGACAGATGGACACATCTCCAACACGCCTGCAGGCAGGAAATTAAGGAGAAACCAAGCGAGGCAATACAGTCAATGTGTGTATAGTAGAATTTAAATCTGAGGTAAAAACATAGTTGTCTAAATGAGTACTACCAGGTCCACAGGCACATGAGAATGCAAGCGCTTTTTAGCGCTTTGGCATTTCATTGTGATGGTTGAGGTTTGGGTTATGGCACCAGGGAATGCATTATGTAAATGAGTGTCCTTACTACAATAGTAGACTAATGTGTGTGTGTGTGTGTGTGTGTGAAAAGAGAGCTCATTAGATTTAACTTGAATATAACAATTGTGTAAGTACAAAAATATATTTTATGCTTTCAACTAATGTGCCAGTCAACGGTGTGCCACTTGTCCCAGTATTGGTTGACTATAAATATAATCTGACAATAATGTTTTTATGTAACAGCAGGCGGCTATGCTATATCAAACTGAGCTGGCATACGCAGAGTGTACGGGAGTGTGTGGGTGGATGGACGGAAGAATGTGTGTGAAAGAGAGGTAGTCAATCAGCATGACAAATGTAGTGGAGTCTCTAAGTACCGACTCTGAGTGAAATAGAGTTAATGACTCTGTTGCACGCTTTCAAAGAGACTAAGTGAAAAGCACAACACAGGCATTCAATGAATTGCTTGAGGACATAATATGATGAAAATTGCTATGCCGACACACATACAGAATGGTATGATGCTGTGGAGTGTGTGTGTAATGTGCTTGCGTGTGCATGTGTTGCTACTTTAAAAGCAATGGTTCACACGCAATTTGAAGTTTTTTTGCAGGCTGTGAGCTGTAGCTCGTGTATGGGGGAAATCATAATATAATTTTATATAATATAAAAATAATATCAAATAAGGAGTGTGTTTTCTGTAGTCCAGAGATGTTACTGTGTGTGTGTGTGTTTTACTTTGGATGAAGGATACAGGACACTGCTGGACACACTGGGGACGCTGCCATTGGCCGGTGTCTGTAGGCTGAGGGCCTCCATCATGTTCCTCACTCTCCGTTGGTGGTCCTCTGTGGGTGGAGGCTGCAGGACACTGCTCTGGATCTGAATGAACAAACGTGGGAAAGGATTTTATACCGCTGGATCACACAAACACCTACACTCACCTTAACATCTAACAATTTACATCATAAAGACTTCTCCCAAACGGGAAAAAAAAATCTCCATATTGTGACTGTAAACAGATTTGGGTCCCCACAACATGAGTAATACCTAAACGACATACACACAGCAACACCTGGGATTTGCATAGTGCCAAATAAGTAAGCAAAACAGGAAACAGTTCTACAGCAAAAACGAAACTATTTACTTCAGCTGTCAAAAGGCGCACACACAAAAAAAATAAAATGTCTACAAAAGGCTTCGGAGCGGAAAATGTAGCTGTACCGAGGATGTAATGTTTACTCAAGGCAATAAAGGGGTGAGAAAGAAAATGGAAATCTTAGACTAGTGGAAACAATTCACAATTAGGAGAAAAGCTTGAATCCACAGCAGCAATAAGGCCCAACAGGGAAGAAGATGGACTACACGGATTACTGTCTAAACACTTTAAAATCTGCTATACACACATTATGGAAAGGACGTGGTACACCAAAACTATAAAGCAGCAGTTTGAGCACATGTTGTGAGTCTGAGCACATTTATCATGAAAATATTGCCACTTATGTATCACAAGCTTGTTCGTGATCACCATAATAAAACAATAAAGCCCAGAGACTCCTTGCATCTTTCAGTGTGGACTGGTTTTAAGATAAAAAAAACAAAACAAAATGCAGCATGACAAATTATCATTTACAAAACGAGTGAGTGTTGCACTCGAAGTTAAAGCGTTTTTTTTATTTTTATTCCACAACAGTTCCGAGGAAGTGACCCCAGAGGTATTTTGAGGAGCAGGGCGGGTGAAGGAGAGGGCAAAAATAAAGAAATGGTTCCAACTCTGTTCAGTAATTGAAAAGGCCAAAAGGGGAAAATGGAGGTGAATGAAGTGGCACTGGCGTGGGGAGAGCAATTTTGCAGAGAAAAGAGAAAATAAGATAGGAAGCAAGAAAGGTTGAGCTATGTAAGTCAGAACGAAGGAGTCAGAATGAATGATGGCAGACAGACAGGCAGAGCTGGAACGACACGTTTGTGTCAAGTGTGTTGTAACAGGTGTGTGTGTGTGTGTGTTTGTGTGTGTGTGTGTGTGTGACACACTGGAGCAGAGGAGGAGATGAAAGGGAGAGAAAGACTTGAGATTCTTAAGAGAAGTGTGTTTGCGACAAACCTGCCTCCCCTAGACTGCCTGAATGTCTCCACAAACACACATATCAATACACACACAATCACAGGCGCAAAAGACATTTCCCAGAGTTCACGGCACCCTGGCATGCTGTGAGTCCTCTGCATCAGAGCTACCTTCAGGATACTAAATTCAAACGCAGCTCCTGTACGCGGTGCACTCTGTGTTTTAGAACGGCCCGAAGCTTTAACTGGGACATGATCGCTGATTTGTGTATTTCTGAAAATGATGATCTTCTGGGATTTCTTTTTTACACACACACCAGTCTCTAGAGTTTACGGAACAAGAGTCACTTCCTCAAGGTTGTACGCGTCTGCCGACTGGTGTTACAGGAAACACTGTTCAAATCTCTCTTTCTGTGCCTCAGTTATGGAGTTATGGCCAAAAGTTTGTTTTCTGAGGCCACACCAACATTGAACTTTGACAATCAAACTCTTGGCAGTTCATCCTTGAGACAACATTTATTTTTGTTCTAAATTTGAAGGCATTTTGCTAAAAATGTTGCTGCTAAAATATCGGCACATATATATGGGCACAAAAATACCCTGGCTGGTTTCTGGTGGCAGCATCGGGCTATAACATTTCTCACACACACAGACACCCCACACACACACCACGCACACACACACCACGCACACACACACCCCACACACACACCCCACACACACACACACACACACTCACACCCACCCACCCACCCACCCAAACACACACACACACACACACCTTCTAGGGCAGCACCAGACCGAGGCTGGTGCTCGGCAGCAACATTTTAACAATGTAAGAGCCCCACAGATACTGGGTCAACATTGTCTTTGCTTATAAAATGTCCGCTGTATAAGGCAGCGCTGGTGTGGTCATGAGTTTATCACACCGTGGCATCCATACTCGATTCCTTCTCTCGTTCCTTCATTCAAGGAATATAGATAATCCTAGATGCCAGTCAGAGGCCTATCACAGTGAGAACCCACACACTGTCCTCATTATTTTTGCTGTGTATGTGTGTGTGCGTGTAGGTGTGTGTGTGTGTGTGCAGAGGTCTACCTGTGCGAGGAACAGCCTGAGGGCCTGTGCTGCTTCTTGACTGAGCTCCTTCACCCCCCTCCGCTCCACCGCCTCCACCACATGGAGCAGGTCAGGCTCCCACAGCAGCGTGGTGCTGCCGTGCTGCAGGAGCTGTATCAAATACAAACACATGCACACACACACACACACAGATGCAGTCACGGACGACCACAGGAGAGTTAGACTGAGGAACGGGACAATGGACGGGGAGGTATAGCTATAAATAAACCCAAAGAATCAAGGCAACAATAAACAATGTCCCCTCCAAGTGATGGGATCTATTGTAACAGAAGTGAATTTGATCAGACCCAACACAGATAGTTAAATAATAATAATAATAATAATAATAATAATAATAATAATAATATAATAATAATAGTGATTTGACACTATAATTTGTTCACTCTGTCGCTCAAGTGATGTGTGTTATATTGATTTAGTTAACTTTGAAATTCTTTCTAAATATTGCATTTTTTACCATTCAAGAAATTGCACCAACAAATTATTCTTGAATTTGCATGCGTGTGTATTTCCGTAGAACCTCTTACAAGTGTGATGAGTCCGAGGATGGCAGGGTGCAGAAGGCAAGTCTCTCCTGAGCTGAGCAGGCAGCTGACGAGGAATCGAGTCCATGGCTGGCACACTACATATTTTGCTAACACACACACACACACACACACACACACAGGAGAACGCAAATAAAAGAAGCCCAGGGGGGAGAAAAATGACAAGTCAGGCTGCCAGTCAGTGTGGTTTCATTTTGCTCTATTCCTTCGGGTGCAGTAACTAATAATGGGTAACGACTGAAATCTTGCCAGAGGCCACAACATCAGAACAAAGAGTGTCTATAAAAAAAACAAAAAAAAACAGGAATACTCCTCGCGATATGAGAGAAAATGAGACGCAAATTAAGAGCACACAACAACACTCTGCCATCGCACAATTTTTGTGTCCGTCTCAGGAACACAACCATTCAGTGGTTAACCACTCTTACCTGTGATGTGGCACTTTCTTTGAACGAAGCTCAATAAGGAGCTCAAGCAGTTGACTGAGGCTCTCAGCAGCAGCTCGTGTTTCTGAGGAGGAGAGACAGGGGAGCAGAGACGAGTTCACACGCTCAACAAAACCCTCTTTACATAATTTAAATGTCATATCCTCGCAATCCACGAGGGCCTCAGAGAGGAGGTGTGTGTGTGTGTGCCCGTGTGCTCTGACTTGTCACAGCGACAGATGCACAGGAATAAGCCATTAACAACCCCTCGACACACACACACACACACACACACATTAATGGACCAAGATGAAGGAACTAAAATGGAGATAAGGGAACATTGATGCTGCACGTCTCTCCCACAGTGCCAAAAACGAC
Source organism: Colistium nudipinnis (assembly GCA_016785305.1). Classification (NCBI taxonomy): domain Eukaryota; kingdom Metazoa; phylum Chordata; class Actinopteri; order Pleuronectiformes; family Rhombosoleidae; genus Colistium; species Colistium nudipinnis. Next base: position 321,201 of record JAFBJU010000933.1, on the reverse strand, counting down.
TAAAGTAGGCCAGGTAGATACGTGCATGACCGTGGAGAGTTATACCCTAGTCCTAAGGGAAGACAGGAAGGGGATAGAAAAGGGAGAAAACAAAAAAGACTCAAGGTCATGAGTGGGAAGGCGACGAGGGAGCGAGGGAGGTGGAAGTGTCTGGGGCCAGGAGAAAAAGGAAAAGATTAAAATTTTTAAAAAGAGGGCCGATGAGGACATGCATTTTAAAGGACAGGTTGAAATGAGCGCAATGGATGAAAAGGAGGAGAGGGGAGGAGGGAGCAGGAGGATGGAGGAAAAACACGTTAGGAGATGTGGAGCTGTGGAGCTGCCAAACCAGAGCAGAGAGAGAGAGAGAGAGAGAGAGAGAGCGAGGGCGAGAGACTACAGAGCACTGAACCACGGAGCTCCACTGCACAGAGAGGAGCGGCCACTGGTGTGGAACTACTGTCTGCAGCTTAGATTAAATACAACATGCTCAACACCCAATTATCCCAGTTACATGTTTTTTTTGTTTTTTTAATTCGATAATCTTAAAAACAATCAGGACCAAACAGCTGGTCATTTTTTTTGTTTTTTTTTTACAACTTATTTAAATATATGGTGATATAAATATAACCAAAGAATGTTGTATTAGGAGACGGGTGTCACATCCCGGTTGTCCACTTTTAGTGATCAAAGTCAATATGTGACTTCATTAGCTGCAGTTTTTTTTTGCAAGATTAAAGCCGTTAAAATATACAACACAAGCTTTCACACAACCTCCTGCAACTCTTGTTCAGTGTGTTTATCGATGAACTCTTCGTATCTGCTGACTCTATAATGAAATTGTCCATCCTTACATCCTTGTGTGCGTGCGTGTGTTTGATGGAACATATTTATGTGGTGTGTCTTTGTATGGTGATGCTGGAGTCTGCACGGTTATAAATAAACAATCATCAGTATTAACATATGTAGTTACGTTTATTTGACAATGGATTTGTCTATAGTGTCTCCATGTTGGTCTTCTGCCACCGGGGAGAAGTAGAGCTTCACATGGCTCATATAAAAACAGAACCGTCTACCTCCTGTGGAATCAGTAACCTAAGTCAATACACCGGCCTCATGTAATAACCGCTTGGAGACACTTGTTATTGCTCTGGATACGTGAGCACTTACATTATGCTAACTGCTAAATCAATTGCAATCAAATGTTTCTATGCAACTTGGTTAGTGGGGGGGGGGGGGGGGGGGGGGGGGGGGGGGGGGGGGGGGGGGGGGGAATATGGCCTTTACACCCAATTTTCCCCAAACATGCATAAATAGGACGTTAAAGTTTCTGCTTGTATCGTTATGCTTATTGCATGTGTTAAAAAACACTGACTTACATTAGAAGTAAGTCAACATTTGCCGATTTGTAGAATTGCCGAATTTAGTTTATTTTCCAATATTCAATTTGTTAGAACACCACCTACAGAATGCGCTGATATTTCCGTCTCCCACAAAAAGGAAATGTGGAAAAATGCAGCTTTGAGATGGTAGTCCCTGAAGCAGTTGGTAAATGTATCTTTTGATGTGAAATCCATATTTATACACTTTAGACAGTTCAACAGCAACAATGACACCTACATACTGGGAGTACCACCACCTGTAAAAGAAGTCCACTGAGAGCAGTTGAGAGGCACTGGGTCCCTCTGTAGCCGAGTGGGTCCAAAGCTTCATCTCGGAGCCCTGGTGGTCTGGGTCCGGGACCAGGGTTCACACATACCACCGCTGATACCAGGTCAGCATCCAGTAGAGACTGCAGCAACCTCAGGTAGCTCACTGGAAAAAGACAAACGGAGAGTCAGAGAAGGAGTGGTAAAACAAAATGCATATGAAATAGGAGGAGAAAGCAAACAAGAATGGGGGGCAAGGATAGAGGAGAAATGTACAACATATGGGAGTAAGTGAGAGAGTGGGAAGTGGATTGAAATACCACTATTTGAAATATGAAATAGCAAAAGATATTAAAAGCGTGCAGCGCAGTGGAATAGAAGCACAGAGGAGAAGCAGAATAAGAGATGAAAGGACCCCGAGGGCAGGTTGTGAATTGACATGTGACAGAGAGGGAGGGCTGTTAAAGCTGCCAGCGTGGAGAGTGCGCGGGCGTGTGGGTGTGTGAGGGAAGGACAGCGACTTGAGCTCTCGGCCACTTGAATTACACTAAGGCCATGTGCACCGAGATGAGAAGGTCTCGCAGGGAGGCGATGACTCAATTAGTGGCCGCAGAACAGCCGGAGGAGAGGTATAATAATAATAAACAAAAGAAAAACACCGAGGAGACTGAGTGAGTGGAGAGAGAGAGAGAGAGAGAGGGGCAGGAAGGCAATGGGAAGCAGCCCATACATCAGGGCCATCCTGACAGGCCACTTATCCAGCTGACAGAGAGAGACGCAGGAACAGCAGGGATGATCCGTCTCCCAGTGCTGCCGCCCGCCACTTACCATAATGAAAGCATGTTAAAAAAATTCTGCGGGCCGCGGTTTGGTTACCGTCGGGAATTAAAACACCGACACCGTCACTTCAAAACACGGAGGAAAAACAAGTAAACACTTTCGATGGAATAGTGGGAAGATTTCCTAAAAAGCTTTTTTTTTCTTTTCTTTTTTTAATAAATCGGATCTTAACCTCACCTTACATGCATTGCGGTGCCTGGGATTTTTTATTTATTTCTTTTTTAAACACATGCTCCGGTGAGTTTGCAATTGCACTGGACAGAAAGGATGACGTCAGACCAAGAGATCAATAGAGAACACAAAACTAGGAGGAGGAAAAAATAAATAAAAAAAAAGGGGGAAGCAAGGAAAAAGCAGGGAAAAAGAAAAAAAAACATGAGCCCTTGTTGCAGAAAGACATTAGATCCTGGAGAGGCATTCTTCCACTTCCACACACTTTGCTACCACCATGATGAATTGTTGGAGCAGATGTCTCATAAAAAAACAAAAAAACAATCATCCGCTAAAATACCGAGTGTGTTACCCAACAATAGATTGTCTGTGTTTCTCTTCTGAACGAGCAGCCGCTGCACAGCTGAGTCCAGGCTCCAACGGACGCTTTTATGGACCTTAAATAATGGAAGAAAGAGAAAAAGAAAAAGAACAAGGCAGAGTGGTAAAAAGTAAGAATAATTACAAAATTAGGGGGAGGGGACTGCATTGTGCGTTTGTTTGTGTGTGTGTTTGCAGTGCCAGCAGAAAGCAGAGGAGAAAAATCCATTGTTTCATATCCAAAGCTGTACTGTGATCAAACACATCCACATAGTTTTTTTTTCAAATTATGCTTTATTTTTGATTGAATTTTTCAGTTCAGTCTGCCCTTGACGGGATTTTTTTCTCCCGAAGGTGCGATAAGAAACAGCAATGCTGAGCCGCAGACTGTACCTGAGCAGAGTGAACACGTTGCAAGGTAACGAGGGAGGACAGGAGAAGATGGCTGCAGCACAGCAGGGCTGATGGAGGGAGGAAGGGGCCTGAGGAGGAGGTGGAGGAGGAGGAGGCGGTGGAGGAGGAGGAGGAGGAGGAGGAGAGAAGTGTCTGCAGCTGCTCCATCAGTCCACTGTTGGAGAGCAGCATGGAGACAGCTGTGGAGGAGAAGACACTATATCACCAGACGTGTGTGTGTGTGGGTGTGTGCCCGCATGCGTGTGCGTGTGTACATGTGCCAGTCGGGATTTATATGTGCAACATATCGCAACGACTCATTCATTTATCATTTAATACCCATTTCCGTGGCACCTTCTGGCAACATATGTCCACTTTGGATTATGTGTGAATCTTGTTAAACTTATAAAACACACAGACACACACACACACAGGCTCAAATTCAGGTGCTCAAACACACAAAATCACCCTCTGCCCTTCACCATCCTCAGCAAAAAAGGAACAGAGGCCAAGTGGAATTAATTGACACACTGTTGGAGTTGTACACGGTTCATATACAGCCGACCAAGTCCACCGCGAACACAAGAGAATAATAATAAAAAAAAAATGACTTCATATTATATATTTTCCTTGTAAACAGCATCAGCTGTGCAAAGCAAGGATAAAATACCATGAACGCTCCCCACCAGTGACGAGGGAGCAGATGGTGACTGTAGCTTGGCGGCAACAGAAGCAGTAAAGTAATGTTATGGCGCATAATTAGCTTTGTTTCCCCCAACGGTGCCCCCTGCTCTGTGGCCACTATAACTCATTAAACACAAACAAGCTCTGGAACCTATGCTGAGATTTTTTTCTTCTCTCCTTTAAAGCTTGTGTAGACAAATTATTTAAGTTGTTAATAAAATCAGTTCCAGTCAGTATGTCATGTCACATAATTCATGTTGTTGGTAAAAGGGGCTGTGTAATGTGACTTGATTCCTCTCGTTGAATGCAGCTCGCTGTAAATTATCCCGGGTGGAGCTGTTGCTTCTTTATTCAGGCTAATTGACTCCAATTAAGTGTTGGCTTTGTGGGATTCACCAGGGGCTTTTTTTTTGAAGGGAGATGTCTTATCTGAACTTATACAGAAGCCCGCCTGATGTATAAGATGTCCCTCTAAAAATCAATCAGATGTCTGCAGCTGATTCAGAACACTGCTGCCACTCACGTCAAGAAATCAGATCGTATCACTCATCTCAGATTCTGTCTCCACTCTCAAAATTTTAACTTGGAGAAGAAGTATTTTAAAAGGGTTCTGGTCAGGTACATTCCACGTTTTGAAATCTTGTTTCCACATGGCCTTTTATTTAATCAGATAATGACTCATTTTAAACTGCACAGTCACTCTTTCTATTTTTTATTATTATTATTTTTTTTAACGTCATCACTTTACATTCTTTCCAAAAGCTTCTTTTTATATTGTGGTTTAAATGTGGCTTCCTGGCTTTCTATGGTGTGGTTTTGCCTTTGCATATATATAATAATAGGGTTTTATAAAGGCAGCCACACAACCCAGAACACTTTTGACCACACGTGCGATAAGCTTTCAGGTTCCTGGACAGCATGACCGAGCCACAGCCAAGTGAACAGCAGGTGTCAGCTTGTGTGCTTATTATTTCCACTGTGTCTCAATGTGCTGCACACTGGCCAAGGTCACGCCCTGCAGACAGAGGCGTACAGAGGGGTGGGGAGGAGGTGCAGAGAGTAACACAAATATGTAAATATAGAAGTCTAACCTCTGTCGGTGCAGTGTGCAGGACACAGACTCAGGCAGCAGTACAGGTAGCTGAGGGCAGGCAGCAGGCCCTCTGTGCTGGTGGGCTTCAATCGTCCTGCTATATTACTGACTGACACACACACATGCACACGCACATCACAAAAGGCGAGGATAAAAATGAAATCAAGTCAATGTTATCATTTTAGCTTTTGCAAGATCCACTACTCATTTTTTTTTCTCCAGGGGATTTGCTGAACCCATGGTAGATTTGTGATGTGCTCCTCTCCACTTTTTGGGGGCTCATCTTTAGAAATGTGGATGTACTTCCACAAGCTTGACTTCATAAAAATTGTTGTAACCTGACATATGGTTATGTGTCACTGTCCCAGTGCCAACACTGTAAAAAAATAAAGGAGAGCTGACACACATAAACTATCAATTTAAAAAAAGTGTCCTTTTCTGCCAATAAATAATAATAACTATTGATGCAGAGTGAATAACGTTGGATGTGGGCCTGCACCGCAAAAAGAAAACCTATTAATGTAATGTAGAAAAAAAACTCAGCTGCAGCTTCTCATTTTTAGCTCATTCTAAGCATCCCTGTCACCATTTAAAAACAAACAAATGTGCCGCTGGTTCATCAAATCATCTGGAACTAATTCAATTGATGACAGTCGTTAAACTCGGTCATTGTCAGTTTGTGTGTTCTGCTGTCGGTATTTGATTTTATTTTTTAACGTTTTAGAGGAGAAGGACAGGAGGAAGTAACACTTTGCAATACCACAATACATTTAGGAAGATTTTATTTTTTTAATCAATATTTAGGATTTCTGATGAGCATTTAAGTAAAGTATGGCAATGAAGGCAGTATTGGCCGTTACCCAATATTAGAAAACATGACTCATAATAACTGATATATTGTCTAGATTTCTACAGTGTGTGTGTGTGTGTGTATGTGTGGCACGATGTAGCATGATTTGTTGTGGAGGGCTGGACTCAAGATTGTGATATTATCCGCCCAATAGCCCAAACCTAGTGGTAAATCCTTCTGTACAATAGGGTGCAAGTACAAACAATGTGTGTTTGTATATGTAGGCTAGAGAATGACCTTTTGACCTCACCGTGGTAGAGCAGCTTAAAGTGCACGCCATCCATCTCACCGTAGGAGGATGATGAAGGCGGGTCGCTGGCCTGGGTCACACAGAGCAGCTTCAGCACCAGAGGGAGAGAGTTCACTGCTGAACACAGACAGGAAGAAATAAAATAACACTGTGAAGAAGAGATTCAAAACATAGATAAGATAAATGACTGCCTAACACTAATTCTGAATTAACATTTCACCTACTTACATGAAATCTGATGTTTTCAGAGTAGTTTTCAGCAAAGCCACTATCCAAGAGCATATTGTTTAAATTAACAATGTTCAAACCTATTTCTTAAGCCAGTGGGAGTGTCTTCCAAAAGTACCATGAACACTTAAATAACAATATTCAGGGTTCAAAACTGCTTTAATTGTCACTACTTTTAATATGTAATGTGTCTTTTAGAATTAAGAAAAAGGGCTATACAAATAATAATAATAATAATAATAATAATAATAATAATAATAATAATAATAATAATAATAATAATAATAATAATTAGTTATGGAGAGAGGGAATGTAAAATTGGAGGTTAGGTGCTGGGGTACTCAAACAGGAAAAAAGGCAGCGAAGGAGGAAGATCAGGGCAGAACTTCATCTCCATACTCCTTTCACCGCTGTAGTGCATTAGATTAAAATGTCTGCCCCTTCAGGATAGCAGCTGCATTAGAAGCTAATATAAAGTATATATTAATGCAAATTACAGTGGGCTGAGGCTGAAGCACGTGCAGGATAACAATCTGTGATTCCCACAGGGGCCTGGGGATGAGCAGAGAGCATGCAGAGGCTAACCACTGCAAGAGGTGGCTGTGGCCTTTAGCCTCACTCATTAACCGGCTCAAAATAAAAAGATAGAATTATTTTATTTGGATGTGCTGTTATCCTTGTTAGCGAGGAGCAGCACAGACAGATTTATGTTCACTTTGTGATGACATGAACATATGTTATTTCATTAACTCATCTAAATTAATGATTTGGAGAAAACTCAAATTAATTGCAGTCTATACAGAGGATTTTTTTTTTTTTTTTCAGTTTGCCATATTATAGCAGACAGTAAAGAGGGAGCAGAGATATTCTGCATATATCTGCATAAACAGCATTGTCTCTTATGGGGAATGGTTCCACTAAAGAATATACCTGAATAACAAACAAAAAAAAAAGGACCCAGCATCTACAAAAAGTTGCACTTTCCAAATGTTCTGTTATGAAAAGTTTTGATAATATATAGTGCATTTAAAATTCCCCAGATTGATAATCTTAGCTTTAAATGAAAACAGATTTATTTAAAAAAACACAACTTACTGATTCGGAAAGTAAACACAATCCCAAGTATCACATTTCTTACAGTATGACAGTACAACTCATCACATCCATTCTGATACATCTGAGCCACAGGGCATTTGCGTTGAACCTTGCACAGATTTTGTCAAAAAAACATTTGTCACAGATGCAATAATGGGTTTATTGTTTCTTACCTTGTGAAGTGCGTCCCTGCGCGAGTCCTTGACCCACACTGTCCACGCTGAATCTCTGCAGAGCCTGGAGGAGGGCTGGTCTCAGTCTGGCACACAAATCTACCTCATAGTCTCTTTCAGCACGCAGCATTGACTCCAGCACCCCGAGGACTCGCTCGGCCAGAGAGCTCTCCCCGGTGCAAAGCATGTCCTGAAGTCATCCAGAGTCAAAATGCAAACATTAAAACAAATTATTTTGCAGTATATCTTTTAGTAACCAGGTACACAATACAGAAAAATACACACTCAAGGATTTTCTGTGGAGAAAACAATGGATTTCCGCCTTAAACCTAAACAATGGCCTATGTGGTTATATATTTGATTTAAATGCCTATTGAGGGTCTGTGGTTCTCACCAGGAGGGTCAGTATGACCGCTGGGTACTTTTCTATCAGAGTCAGAAGCTCCGTGGTCGCTGCGTCAGGCTCGAGATCCTTCCTCTCATCTGCGTCCCCTTCCCTCTGCTCTCCGTTCTTCTGCAACAAATACAACCACCTTTTCATCAGCTCTCAATGTTTATCGAGGAAGAGATCCACCCATTAATTAGTACAACTTGTAATATCGCAGGTAAGAGGTAGCGCGGCCACCTTACCGCGGACGGCACTGCACCTCTCCGCTGTGCCGGCCTGGTCAACCATAGTTCAAGGACTACGGGTCCAAATTTCTCTGCCAGCTCCGGGTAGCGACAGATGAAATGGAGGAGTGCAGGGTGGTGAATGTAGACAGCAGGGAAGCTTTGGCAGGAGGAGATGGCCTTGCTGATGCAATGCAAAGCAGCCTTGGGTAGGTTGGTAGTGAATAGAATGAGGAAAAAAAAGGGAATTTATCATAAGTGTATCTTTATGAAAATATTTTTCATAACACACAAATATGAGACTGCTTTAAAAAAAAAAAAAAAAACTCTTCAGCTTTAGGGCTGATCTACATCATATTTTATCTATAGCACAGGATTGACATTGCATCAAAAAATAAATATGGGCTGAAAACGTATTATATGGGATTCACATTAATGTAAATTGAACTCTTGTCCCAACACATGCTGTTCTGTATACAGAAAAAATATGTTAAACACAAATCTTGACATTCTAATGTGGCCCTTCTTAGTTTAACTCACCGAAATTAAAATAGAATATTTGAAAACGGAGACATTGCTCTCCTCTAGAGCAAGTCAGTGTACATAAAAGATGAGGGATGAATATTAAAACTATTCACATTTCTGAGTCCACAGTGTCACAGTGCGGCGACGTGATCAGTTACCCTATCGGGGCTCGGACTCTTGTCCTGGGTCAGTGCCAGCAAGTAGAGGGCCGAGCGGAGCACGGAGGGAGGCGGGGCGCAGCTCCCCTGCTCCTGCACCGAGTGCAGCAACCGCAACACGCTGGAGAACACGGTCTGGTCTGGAAGGAGCCTGAGCGCACACAAACACACAAACACACAAACACACAAACACACAAACACACACACACACACACACAAAATAATCATGATACAGACAGCAATTTATTTGAATGTCAAAAATGAACAGATATATTCAGTGTGAGGGTAATACTGCGGCCAAAAATATACACAATCTGTGTTTAAAGCCACGTACTACAGGTACATGTTGGTATCGCCAACTTGTGTGTCAAATGTACAGATAACACACACACACACAGAGTACATCAAGAGACGAATGCAGTCTGGACTCCTTATTTAATAGCCACACCTCGTAAGCAGTTAACGTTTCCCTGAGTACACGCCACACACTCGGGCCTTCTCTACACCGTAAATCTCTGGCCATTCATCTTGATGAGAGCCCATCATGGCTGGGGAGAGGCTCTCAGTGCCTTCCCCCAGCGTAATGCACGGCCAAGGCTCTCCTTGAAGGACAGCCTCAACTTTCCAAAGAGGCTGATGTATCTCCCAGGTCATAAAAAATGTACTCAGGAGCACCCCCTCGACGGGCCAGAGAAGGGCCAGAGAAATGCAAATCCAGCCGGTGTCCTTGGCGGAGCCCGGTGATAAAGCGATACAGATTGCATGCTGTAATATGACACGAGAGCCATTCTATCAGATACAGTCGGGACCGCGACCAGAGAATCATAGTCTGGACAGTGTTCTGCTCAAACAAACTCTCCACAGGGGTAAACATACACTACAACGGAAGAATAAAGGCAGTACATAAAAAAAAACACTTTTTTTGTGCTTTTTATAGAAGGTGAAAGACTCACGAGTTGAGTCAATTTTCAGCTGCAATTTCCAGCCTAGAATATTAGATCTTTACTGGCACATAGTTTCCTTTTTTCTTTTTTTTTATTAGGCAAAACATTTGCAAGATCCCAATGCCCAATTCTCCTCTTTCGACTCCATATTACCTGTCTCCCTGCTGCAGGGCCATGTGCAGGATTATCAGCAGGCAGTACTGAGTGGCCCTGGGGCCTTTGCGTTCACACAGCTGGAGTCCCGGGACTTTAAACAGCAGCGAGGGCCAGTCGGACAGGCGACCACACAGAGAGGGCAGGTTGTGGAGCAGAAGCTTCTCCGTCTCCTCGACATCTGGGGGGGTGGACGGGGAAAGACAACAGGAGTGGAGATTAATAAACAACGCTTAAGGCAGTAACAAGAAAAAAAAAGTCATACAGAGAGAGAGAGAGAGAGAGAGAGTGGGAGGAAGGGAGAGGAAAAAAAGAAAGAGTGGAGAATATGGAGGAAGGAAAAAGATGGATGGAATAAAGTAAGCACAGTGGAAGAGGCCCCGAGGCCTCATTTACAAAGAACTATTACTCACCGGTTTTAAGTTTACGACTAAAGTCAAAGCCAAAGCTTTTTGTTCATGAAAAATTCATCCAGTGTTGAAAATGTGTGGTGATACACACCTTTCCGTTTACACATCCAAAACACCCATCATTAAACCGAGCTATAGCTGTCATGGACAGTTAAATTACATTTTTATAACATTCTTTGGAAAAAAACATTCAATGCACTCTAGCAACATTAAAGAGGATTTTTATA